>OV884015.1:18793680-19251180 GCA_930367205.1 Acanthosoma haemorrhoidale | reverse complement strand
TGTCACGCGTTTATAGCAGGTCACGAGGCCACTGCCGTTTCAGTCTCCGAGGAGGATTATAGGGATGAGTGGCGCAGTGCAATGACTGTGCTACAGGATTAGGGTGGTTGGAAAGGCTACTGCGGAATTTCATAAACTTGGAAGGGATGAGTTCTAGAATGTAGGGCATATTAAGATCGTTATGAAGGGTTTTGTTGCTGACATAATAAGGTGCATTTACTATTGATCTCAGGACTTTTGATTGAAAGGATTGGATACGCTTGATGTTCGACTGTTTTGTTGTCCCCTATTGGTCTTTTTCCGTATGTCCAGATTGGTTTAAGTATAACTTTGTAGATTAGTAGTTTATTTTCTATTGAGAGATGGGATGTCCTTTGAAGTAGTCTGTACAATTGTCCAAAGCGTCTGTTTAGTTCTTGTCTTTTTAGTCTCGTATGTGGGTTCCAGGTCAGTCGTTTGTCAAGATGGAAGCCTAAGTACCGCACTATCTCGGATACAGGGAGAGGAATAGAATTAAAATAAACTAGTGGGCAAGTCTTGCGACATGTCTTGGGAGCATTTCGCTTCATTAACATTGATCCGCCATTGATCGCACCAATACTCGATCTCGTCAAGGTTTTTTGAGGGTTATGGGATGCTATATCGGGGTCTGGGTGGGATGACAAGACTGCAGTGTCATCTGCAAATGTGGTCAAGAAGGTATTGGGAGTAGAGAGGACATCAGTGGTGTATAGGTTATAGAAAACGGGGCCTAGGACACTACTCTGTCGAACTGCTGTTTTTATGGGATAGTAGTTAGAATACTCTAAGCCTCAGCGAGCTTGGAAGAAGTAGTTTGAAAGGTAGGACTGTAGGATTAGGAAAAGGGTCAGTGGTAAATATCTTTTGAGCTTGTAGAGCAAACCTGCGTCCCAATCCCTCTCAAAATCTTTAGCTATGCCCAGAAAGGCAGCAGCGCAATACAGTTTGGTTTCAAGGGCTGAGGAAATGTGATCAACAACGCGAAGGCCTTGTTGAGCAGTGGAATGTCGTTGACGGAAACCAAACTGGTGTGTAGGAAAAAGGTTTTTGGAATCAACAATTGGAAGTAAACGTTTTAATAGGAGTTTTTCAAATATTTTTGAGAGGGTAAGGAGTAGACTAATTGGACGGTAAGATGAGGCATCATTGGGTGGTTTACCGTGTTTGGGGACTAGGACAATAATGGAATATGTCTTAAACTGTTGGAGTAATTAGAAGTTTTTGGGACATATGTGATTGGTAGCAGACATTTTAGAATGAGTTTTCCGAATATTTTTGAGTGAAAGATCCTGTTGGCTGGAAAGTAAGATGTGGTGTCGTTGTGTGGCTTGCTGGCCCTAGGTCAGTGTAGTAAGTGTTTAACAACAACATAGTCCAACCGAAATTTAATGGTTTATTTAACTCAAGGGATTAATTGCTTTGGTATCCCTTGATACCAATACTTTGGTATAGTTTAACGATACTTTGTAAAATTATAAGTTCTGGTTTTTGTTTTTTTCTTAAGAATACATCAAACTAGATATCTCAAAAAAATACAAGCATTTACTATACTTTTTCAATTATTAGAAGGACTAATTAAATACAAAAATAATACCCCCTTTAAATTGTACGATTCGGAAAATTATTCAATATTAATAATACCTTATTTTTTTCTGTTTTATAGATAAATCGTCTTCCGAAGCACACACTGGTAGAAGTTACACGGTTTGAGACCTACTATCAAGGTAAATTTAATATTTTACTGATTACATAATAACTCTTGTAATAGTTCATATTAGCCTTGGCAGTTAAAGTGGGGAAAATTTAGGGTTGTGACTTTACTGTAAAAATATGACATCAACCAAGTATTTCGTGAGATATAATGTGTTCAGTAGTACCCAACCGATAGAACTTTCGTTCTAACCGAATATGTATACAGTCAGGAACCACATGGGTAGAGATTGAGGGACAGGACTTAAAAAAAAAAATTTTTCAATCAGGTATGTGGCAATCAAATTTCTTTCTGACGTAAATGAATTGAAATTTTGAAGGCATATTTCTGAATAATTTGAGTTACCATCGCTATGTTTTGGCTATTATATCAACGTAGGGAGTACATGATAAAACAATTAAACGTGATAAAATGTCGGTTCCGTTCTTCTAACCTTTAAACTGTTCTGAGACGTTTAATCTTATGCATTTTCCCTCCGCTGGTTAAATACTCATGAAAGATACTTGCAAGCCAGCTTCCGACCAGGTAGGTGATAGTACTTCTTAGCTTAGCTAGAAGGACGTTTATATGTTGAAAGAGCCCAGGGTATTAAAAAAAACATATAGATAATTTGTTAGAAAAATAAACAATTCAGCAGCTAAAGATGAAAGACGTTAACGTAAGTTCAAATTCCGAGATAGTAAAGATGTTTTGAAAGTCAGTTAGTTGCTTTGAAAAAAAAATTCGGTTCCCACCTTTAGCACCATATATTTTAATGTTATATGATTTTCATAAATTAAAATAATCGGGCTCAAAGAGACTTTTTTTTCTTCACACCTAGTAAATGTTAATTGTGAATATATACAAAGTTATAAAAATGGCTCCTTGTACTGCATCGGAGGCGCATTTTAAGGAGAAAACATTTAATAATAATAATTATAGTGTTTTATCGGGTTGTGATTAAAATCTATAAAAAAGCTCACCTTATAAAATAGGAGAGTCAAAAAAAAAATCGTCTGTACTGGCCAGCTCAGCTTCTAGAGCCCACACTCACTGCTAATTATTAATAACTATGAAATTTCTTGTTTCGAAAAAAAGAAAAAGGAAACCAAAAAAAATTGAAATAGCCAAAATATTATCAAAAAGCTGAATTCGGACGGCATTTAAGTACACGGCTCCTACTTTCCCAAAACGTCATAGCTTTGAAATTCTTTTTCTGTTACTGCATTTAATGCAGTTTTACCCCCTAGGATGAAATTCACAGAGCATTAAATCTAAAATTGTGTAAAAGCTTAAAAGGCTACCCGAATGCTGAAGATTATAACTCAGAAAATCGCATTATTTTTGGACTTTACTTTAAACTCCAGATAGATTTTACCGAGACTGTCTATGAACGGACAGACTGACACACTCAAGAAGGCGATTTAGAAAGTAGAGTGTCTCCCTTCGGACATTTCAGTAACACTACGCTACACTGAGGATGAATATACTTTACTGGTGTCATTCATTACCAGGCTGCTATCAGGTATTCGTATGCTTGCAGATGATCTGAAATAGCCGGGATCGTTGAAGTAAGCTGCTGAAAGGCCGGACTGAGGGAATGCCAGCTGCTGAGTGGGCTCTGGAACGGTAGTCGTTAACAGTTATATTTACTGTGCCATCAGGATTTTAGTGCCCTTCCAATGATCTTGGTTACCTAATTAATGAGGGATCTCGGGCTACCAACGTCGAACGGAAAATTATGTCGTCCCTGCACTTATTTACGGCCGTTTCTACGGCTTTGATAAAAGTATTGATTGCTGAAATTAATCGCATTTTTATTAGTCCTCGAGTCGATAAGGATTAAATCGGCATTATAACAGGTATTAGTATACATATGTAAATAATAGTGGAGTAGGAGCAATCAATGTCCGTTCAAGTATCCTTTGAACTCTCTTATGTACAATGAATGATTAATGGTACAATTTACACGCGACGGCAAACACTTAATCTTGACCTTTCGATTGAAATATGATGAAACGGATTGTGGATGGTAAATCTATCAATACCCTGGACATTTTTAAATATCCATTTATCTCAATAATTTAATCTATCAATCGTTTATTCACAACTATCATTGTATGGTTAGTCGTATGGCACGGTTAGTCACCGATAATAAATTTTCCTTCATCAGAAAAACATCATACCTCAAGATAATTTATTTCTGAAGGGATCGTTTTATCCTAAAGATACTATTTAATTGATTTAATTAAGAATCTAATTGATAGCAAAACTATTAGCATTGAATTACAACTAATCTTGGGAGATTGGGAGTCAATAGATCAATTGAAAAAAACTTTAAATTAAGATGTATATTAGTCTGAACAAACAGATAAAAAATCAACAAACTCATCGACAAATGTTGGTTGCATGAATGGGTTACAAATCAAGAGATCTGTTAAATGCACAATTTCATCTCCAACGGGTGAAGCATTTTGAATCCTAACAGCTCTTCAAGACGCCCTCAGCGAAAACGCCTTTTGTTACTACTTGCTAGTGAGTCTATAATGCTGAAGCTTCCACGGCTGTTTACCACCAGCAACGAAATGAAAACATCTATTTGTCTATTTGTGAGAAAAATCTCACATTGTCGAATAGCTGGGAACAGGCGAAAAGGAAGCCAAACGTGACATTTATTACATCAAAGGAACGGGAGATAAAAGTTCCTTAGACTGGAAGAGTTTAGCAATGAAGAAACTTAAAGAAAATGGGGCTCTACAACGACAAAAGGGGAATTCATTACAACAATCAGCATTAGAAGGGAAGAGGTTATGCTCATATAGGCTTCGAATCGGACCTTGTGCATTTTGCATTCATTTACTCGTCGGCCAATATTCCCCAACATTTACTATATGCAGTGTACTAACCCTAACGGTATATCTCCAGCACATATGTATTTATCATACATAAAAAATTATAAATATATAACTATGTATCATCTATTATATATATTGCAATTTACTTACCTTATACGGTGGCACCTGTAAGCTATGGTCAAACAATGAATAGAATTGAGATGGGATGCCATTTATTTATATGATTCGATTGGTTTGATTAATTTATCATACTCTCATCTTAATCCATTGATATTTAAGATAAAATTGTTTAACATTAATCAAAACTGATTTCTGTACCCAATTGGTTTATATCCCGAAGACAAATTACGGGTTTGATCAATGTCTAGTTGGGATATTAAAATTGAAGAAAAGTAAATCATAATTGAATCTATGAGACAAATAATGATTTATTTCACATTAAATAAAATTAAATGGATATATGTATGTGGTTACTGAATATGCTCATACAAGTTATCTTACAATACATCGATGGCTTGATTTGACGGAAGGTCAATCAAGACACATTTCAAGCTGTCATGGATATCCAAGAAATGCCCTATCGACGCCCGAGAATTAAGGTATACCTCTCACACCACTTAACATAAAAATTGGTCTCCCCCTCGATTCTCTTGGGCGAAGAAACCGCTAACCGCCAACTGCCATTCATCTTTCTCCTGCCATGTACCCGCTAAAATCGCCAGCTACTAAGCCGCAATGGGCTGGTGAGATTGTTAATATAGATTTGCCATATTTCCCTTATTTCTCCTATTTTAAGCAAGGAATGCCGATTTTCTCATTAAAATTCTATCCATACGATTCTGCTATACAAAAGAAAATTGCAATTGATATTAGTGTGTGTTGATATACTGGGGCTCATATATAAATAGCCATTTATCGTACCGAGGAGATAGACTGTTGGTCTCATTCCTCTCTGTCCGGGCGTGAATTATGCCCGGGGTACTAGCCATCTGGCCCGGTCAGAAATAGTCGGGATCCGGGGTGGTGCCTACGTCTTAGTCAGTATAATGGTCGAGAAGGTTGGTCCAAACGCAAGAGAGTTTATGCGACTGGCATTCATTAATGTATAGCTGGCTTGTCACCGCTTTACTCCAAATATTTTTATAATAATTCTCAAAGACCGATCTTGGATGAGCGGTTCCCCTGAGGACTGTATTGTGGAAGGTATTGTCGGGGCTGACTCATCCTGGGTTTGGCTGCTTCAATGAATAAATTGCGAATCTGTTCTAGATAATAAAACTTTAGTCAAAGAGCATAACCTATATTCCGTTTCCAGGCACGATATTGCAAGGATATCTGTTTCCCAGCACATGAGAGGGTTTAATTTGGAAAAGGTACGAGGTAATCGTCTTTTCTGTCTGTATGTACCTATGTATTATATATCGTCGGTCCAAAGGCATAACCACAAATGTGAAAAAAAGTCAAATTTTACTTATGAGCGAGGGGGTGTTGTGTAATTTTACACTTCTTCTTTAGCTTCCCTCTTTAGTGCCTCTCAGCCTAGAGGAGCATCCAGCCAGGAATTCCATTCTTCCCTATTTCCAGCTAAGTTTCTCGCCTGTCGAAGGTCCTTCCCCCTCGCCTTACAGAGTCGTTCAGAGCTGAGATAGGACATCCTAGGGCGACCCCTAGGTCTTTTGCCATCTGGGACATATTCCATGTTCTTTAGAGGATCTCTGTGGTCGTCCATCCTGATAACATGGCCGAACCACTTTATCTGACGAGTTTCTAGGAGCTGTAATTATACACAATTATTCTATTTCACTTACTACGTCATGAAACAACATCATTGATGACCAAAGATGGTCAAGGTTTTGCATAGGTACGCTAACCTGATTTTTTAAAGCGAAAGAAAGCTTCAAACCTTGTTTTCTAAAAATTAGGAATTTACACGTGGTTTTGCATTAGGGCTGACGATATCCTCCAAGATAATAATAAAACACTGATGTGATACATTAAACTTATATTGAAATTAATCAACAGTTGGAAATGTAACTAACCTGAAAAACTCCATTAAGCACACACAAAGCGCAAATAGATTAGTTCCAAGTCCTTAGTCCTAGAATCCAATAATACTTTACAATAGGGGAGGAAATGGGGGGTGGTCATATCAGGTGGCACATGATTATGAGGTAGCATTATTTTTTTTATTTTTATATTTTTGTATAAACTATACAAAAATAATAACTTGTGTAATTTATCAAAAATGACGGCTGACCCCGTTGGGCCGACTTGGCGTCGACATTTTTAAGCTTACATATATCATTCAACAAATTACAATTGTGAACAACAAATGTTTAGTCATTGCTAATAAAGATTTTTGCAGCAGCAAATTAGGGTCTGCCCCATTCGGGCACTGATGTATCTGTGTATAGTATGCTAGTCTTTGTAAACCATCATCTTTACAACGTTCCGAAACATATATTTTACAGTGTTTCGTATTGTGGTAATTGAGGTTTGCCTGAAATAAAAGGAAATTATATTTCTGCAAGTTTTTTAACTATGATACCTAGATTTTATTTAAGGTCTGCTTGTAATAAGGAAATAAATAACCCTATCTATAGCCGTTGATGGCCGTACTTAGAGGCGTTAAAACTATGATGAATGATTAAAAGAAAAGCCGTTAATACCCAATTAGGAAATATACAATTCTTCAGGGAAATGAAAACAATAATTTTTTGGTCGATTATAATAAAAAACTTTTGGGTATGAATATAACATTATAAGTTAAATTGAACAAATGCAGTTCAATCCGACGGTGAGTCTGAGACTGAACTTGCGGCTCATTGAACTCCATTACTTCACAACGTACGCTCTTTACCGTAAAGTGGAAAATTTTATTTTTCACTCCTTTAGTAATTTACTAAGCCTCCTTACTCAAAGGTGCGTTCAAACTTACACCCGTTGAATAATGCAGGAACTCGAAGAGGAAGCCGCGCATCACCCCATGCCTAAAAAAGACATAAAGTCACACCTGCCAACAAATAAACTGTTCAATGACTTCTGACTTTGAACTGAAGCGTTCGCTATTTGCACTAAAATCAAATTATTTGAACGGTGAGAAAGTTTATGTATCCGTTAGTTTACCCACTCCCTGTTTTTTTTTTTATTCTTTATTTAAATATTCAACACAATTCTTCTGAGAGCTTTTACTCTTGTGACAGCTTTCTTCGTTTTCTCTCAATGCAGCATCACTAAGGACAGATTAAGTTCACATCTGGTAGAATAGTGCTTTATTGGTTTGAGTGATCTTTATAAGTTAAAATAATTTCCAAGTTCTAAAGGATAACAAATGTAATGTAATGAAAAAAAACTCTACATGAAAAGAAGGCAATCCTGTATAGCTTAACTGAACCTTCTTAATCCTTGTCCCACGACGCGTGGCTAGGCGAGCCCTGACTGAAGTTTGTCATACCACGCGCCGTGGGAACCCATTCGTTGAAGATGATTCGGGGGTTGCTCGCCCTTTCCCGTGAAATAGTAGTAAACACTTCGGGCATCAAAGGTTCTGAATCCGGCAGACGGCCAGTACGGCTCATGCACCCGTACCCACGACCTTTTAAAGTAGTTCATAATGGAGTATTAATACAATGAAGTTATATTGGAGTTTTTGAATTTGTACGAGGGAGAACCTATTAAACGGTTTGTTTAAACGGCCTAATTTAAATTTTATATTTTTGTTCAGTAATATATTTAGGTCTATTATAATTACCTTCTCCATCTTAATCAGCGACACCATCAAACAACGCAACTTGCGTTTCAACGTTTTCTTCAGCAAAAACTCACCAGTACATAAGCCGGTGCGGGGCATGTACTTTCATGGAATGTTACGATTCATAAACTTTGTTCATTTTGAACAACGAAACTGAATAAGGGGCGTTTGGAAATGGCGTATTCGTAAGAAGAGGACCACTCGAGATTTGTCAAACCACGCACTGTGGGAACGGATTTATCACGAATAAGTTGACGACTTTTTCATAAAACAAAGTATTTTTATACACAATCATTTCATGGATATTTAAGAAACTCATCTGTGCCCATCCATATTTGGACATTGTTTCTTCAATTGTTTTATTAGAAAAAAATTAAATGCTATAAGTAATTGATGAACAAAACAAAGGAGAGGCTACTAATCCATGAATCTTCTAGTTTTAAGATTCTTTTAAAGCTTCAATTTTCCATAAACCGGTTTCATTTTTGAGCTTTATGTCCAGAGACATTTATCAAAAGATGCTATTCATTTTTTATATGTTTATGAACCGGGGCTAACCATAAAATCATTCTCCAAGCGGCCTGTATCCATCTTCACAATGTTGTTTGTATAATAAGTGATAACATTTACATCTGTCTTGTTATTGTTATCAATGGTACTCATTAGATATAATTATGGTGTGAAGCTCCCCTCGCATGCAAATCAGATAATAAAGTGCTTGGGATATTGTGCATTAGAATTGCAAGCACGCTTTCCTGATGTGAAATAAACATAATCTGATGTGAATAATCAAACCATGGTTAAACAAATTTTAGTTGTAATGAATACAATTTCACAACCTGAAGGAACTTCTACACCGAAGCAAGGATTGTGCCATCCAACCTCACAATCACACATACCTTCAGCGGTTTAGAGAAACAGTGTCCAAGGACCCGAAAAGAAGTGTGTCAGTGGCATCGTTTCCACTGAGGACTGACCACCTGGAGAGACGCAATAGGCAACTGGCGGAGTATCGCTTAGAAAACATAGCGCAGTACCGCTTAGAATGTGGGTCCAAACCGATTTGTGAAGTGTCCCGTATTTATCAAGGGACGGATCTCTGCTCCGGTTTTAGCCAAAATGTAGTTTAGATTAAACTGTTTTGGACTAGAGTATATTAGTATAAGATTTTTTTTTATCAAGGAAACATTACAATAAAAATTACTGTTAAGTATAGATGTTTGGTGATATAAACAAAAGTTATATTATTACTTGCCAATGTGCTGATGCTTAAAAAGAGACATTTACACACACACGCATATAGGTTGTTCTTCAAGCGTTGTCTCAAAATTTTCGGTTATTGACAAAGAATTATTAAACAGTCAACGCCTGTTCAGGTATCATCAAAGACTACAATATTGAAACAAGATATACATAATTACATCGTAAAACACACATGTGATTAAAATACACAAATTGCCATAATAAAAAGTAAAATCTATACGAAAAACTATTGAAGTTTGGCTTCTTATGCTATATGATTTAATTAAATAGAAACATTAGAAAATAAGCATGCAATAATAATAGTATAATGACAACCTGAGATAGTTGTTGCATATTATTCACTTTATATTTAGGGGTTTAAGCCTATTACCTTCATATCGTGCAGCAGTTTCGCTTAGACCTTAACACAATAAAAGGGGTTAAAACCCATCTTCACCATTTTCAGTGAGTATAATAAGTGATAAAATTTACATCTGTCTTGTTATAGTTATCAATGGTAATCATTAGATATATTAATGGCGTGTAGCTCCCCTCACATGCAAATCAGATAATAAAGTGCTTGCGATATTGTGCATTCTAATTACAAGCACGATTTCCCGATGTGAAATAAACAACGTAACACCGAAAAACCAAATTATGGTTAAACAAATTTTAGTTGTAATTAAAAGGGTTACTAAATTTTAGCAGTACGTACATTAAAAGGTTAGTCATGTCCTAATATACAACTATCCCAGGTTTGTCATTATACTATTTTTATTGCATGCTTATTTTCTAATGTTTCTATTTAATTAAATCATATCTTATAACAAGCCAAATTTTAATATCGTCGTTTAAATTTTATTTTGTAGTAGTAGGGTTTAGTAGGATTTTTTTTAGCCGATTTGAAGAGGCCGGGTTGTTCAAATCCATGCCCCCCCCCCGGGACAATATCTAGATTGGGAAAAGTATGAATTCATACGACGAACGTAAGCTTGTATCCCTGCACTTGACCAAAGTAACTCTGTTATCTCTAATATCCTACTGATTTACCTTCCTCTAAAATTTTCATTTCCGTCATTCAGTGGTTAACGAGCTTGAATTCTTCGATTAACGAGATTTTTTTTTAGCGATTGATTTTTTTGATCAGACTAAAAACCAGTACGAGCTAATTTCCATATGTCAAAATGAAATCCATCTGCGTTTCGACTCGTATGTTCTTGAAAGATAAATGATTGAGTTGCGCAATGTTCAGCAAATACCTAGACATCAACTACATGGAAGAACTGTTAGTAAATTCTAATTAATACTAATATGGGCGTTTTTAAAAACTCCAGGTAACTTGATTTGCTTTTTATTCTCCATAGCCCCTTCAAATTTACAGATAATTCTATATAGTTATAGATCCTCAGGCGAATCTATTTACAAATTATTTTTGTATTTCCTGTAGCATCGCTACATTTTATACAGGTTTTGTTATTTTATAAAAATTATATAATGAATAAGCAAGTATAATGATATACATTATACGTGACTGGACTAAACTGACTAATAAAGGTGATGGGGCTCACCTTTTTGATCAACCTTAAAACTAACTTACATACTAATTCTTAACCTAATTTTTCCCCGACAGTCTGTGCCATCGATGCGGGAGGGGTGGTGGGGTCATAGTGTTAAACACTGGGTTTGTCAGGTGCTGCAACGAGTCAAAAAACTTAATCTGTCTCCGGCGGATGAACTCACCCACCGACGGCACACCAAGCAACGGGTGCAAGTCAGCGTTCTTCAACCTCTCGAGAGAGGTATGTTGGACCACTTTTCGCATGATCCCATTCTGGAAAGGTTGGAGACATTTGGCTGTATTGCCAGTCAAGTGGGTAAATAGCGGGGCACCGTACAGCAGAGCTGGCTGCTCAAAAAAACTTGCTAATTTATTACTTTTTGACTATCTCTATTTTGGGAATTTGATACAAATGTTTGTATTCATTGGGAATCGACTTAGGCTGATAAAAAAAAAAAATTTGAATATCATCATGAGACTGTTAGACAGTCTACCAAGATGTGGTGAACAACTTATACGTCAGATCCATTCTCGAATTGTCTCATTTGAGGATCTGATCCAGACATACATAGGATGTCTAAAAGTCATAGTATGTTGAAAATATAACATCTTTCAACAGCCCAAGCTGATTCCTAACAGATCCATTCACTCATATTTAATTTTACTGCAATGAATTCACTGATTATCTACTAATTTCAAATTCTAATCAAAGTTTATAATACAAAAACAGTTAAGTTCATTTTTTCACCATATCAAGTAACGCGCTCGTGATCTGTGCAGTTAATGTTTGTCACTTTTAGACTTCGCCGATTCTTGATTTAAATAGTCCTTGGGAGATCCAACAATGATGAAATTTAAGCAATAGATCACGCGGTCTTGTACTGTGACCCTAATATAGCAATTGTTGTCATTTTCAGGCTTCAATGTTTATTTTTGTTTGATTTTTTGAGGTGTTTACTTTTTTATCAAATAAAGTTACTTTTTAGCAAAACTATAGGCAACAGTCCCACGACTTCGGGCTGGAGTATTTCAACACCAGAGCGCTTCTCCAACGCTTTTTTTCTATTTCTGGTGGGAAGGAAGCAGTCTTCTGTTTATTGGGGGCTGTCGCAGAGCTCATAGGTAGGGGCAGAGTCGAAGTCGCTATGTTAAGGCGTTCTTCGAGTTTGTGTTCAAACCAGAGAGTCGTCGCGTTTTTTAGTTAGTGACCAATCGGGGAGGTCGAGGAGCTTCTTTCGTTGTTCTCAGATTTATTGGTGGCGCCTGACCATGATTGAAGGAATCTTTACTCGACTGTAGCAGGAATGATAAGTAAGAAATCATCATACAATCAAAATCCGCATAACCTTTTCCTTACTTGTCAGGTTAAGTGGTTGATGTCTGCATTCATTAAAGTACGAGTCGTGGTATTGATACAGTCCATTATTGCTTCACTCGTGCTCACCAGAAACTCCCCATTTATATATTTGAGTTGGTTTATGCTACATGATTAGTTGGTTGATTGGCTTTATTTCTGCGCAAAACCACTAGGTCATCACCGTCGTTGTTTCATGTAACTAATCTGTACAGTTCACCGACGTGTGCCGAGAGAGCACAAGAGTGAAAGAACCAAATACCCAGGAACTAGTCAAGGGGGCACCCCAGTCCCACATGTCAAGCAGTGGTTGTAGATAGCATTTTAAATCTAACTATCTAACTTAAATGCGTTACTACATTTTACTAATAAGTTATATGATTGGTCGCATGGTGTCAGCCAATGGGATAATTATTTGGCCTATTTTAATATAAATACGTTACACGAACAAACATAGGGTCTCTGTTAGTGTATTTAAATAAATATCCGGTATTAACGGAAGTCTAGATATCCTTTACTCCACCTTTAACTATGGCGGGGAGGTTTCTACCTGGGGCTTCCTTTTTTTCTGTTACCTACCTTACGGACTGGAGCTCACGGCATTTTTGGTTTAAATTGTCCTTAAGAGGTTCCCTGTACTTTGATATTTTGTTAAGAAATAAGTATTGTCTGAAAAATTCATTCATTTCTTTATTGATATTTTATTTGATACTCGGTTAGCGCTTGTGGACTATTCTAGTCTCATGGCCATACCCAAAACGCGGCAACAGGATTGTACCTTTGTTGACGTATTAAGCTCTATTGGACCTAATTAATGTATTTTTATAAGCTCTTTGGACTGATGGGTTGAGTACCGACAGTAAAAATTGAAAAGGTGGCTAGACTGTGAAGAGCCCCCCGCCTAGAAGACGTGTACAGTAGGCGGTAGAGGAATGGGCAGAGGGAACTCCCACAGGCCTGCCAACCTCCTTCAGATTTATAGCGTTTCCGTTCCAAGCCACACCTTCTCTTGCTTCCCTCATTACCCCTCCTGCCCCCCAACCAATAGTACGAGCACACAATCAGCCTCTTGAGGGTATAGAAGTCTCCCCATTCACCTAGAGTCAGGTGCTGAACAATTTTGATACTATATATTAATAAATAATAAATATTAACTCGTATTAAATAGAGGAACTTATACAAGTCACTTTTAACGTAGAATACGTTAGTAGCATTGGGGAAAAAAATCCATAAAATTATCTTCACATGGTCTAAGGTGAAGGGGGGTCACGTAACTGAGGACTTTCATCACGTTTCCATTGGTTTGTGGCCATTCAGTGGGTGATTTTTATGTATTGATATGTCGTCAGATCAGCAGTAAGGCCCTACAATTAGTAAATGTGACAAACAAATATATAATTGGATCATATACAGGCAAATCAAAATTTTATTTCATTGTCCTTCCTTTAAAGTATCCCTCAAAAATACACAATATTTTTTTTTTATTTCAAAACCCCTTTATTTAAAAAAAGTTACAAACAATTGAACAATAATTTACAGATTTATTGCTCCTTTTCCTGCATAGCATAGCATGCATTTGAAAGAGGGTAGAATTACAAACATTTTTCGTTTTATAGTTAAAATTACAAAAACAATAGACTGGACTAGGTGATGGGATGTAACCTGTTCGGGTTACAATAAGGGAAAAACTAAATTATATACAATATATATGATTTACCAAATAAAACTTATTCTACGCATTTTCATTTTGTGGACGCTCAATTTATTGTTGAACATTAGTTCAAAAATAATGAAAGTTTGGCGGCCACCGTTCGAAAATTGCATACAACATATGGTCGGAATAGTGTTTTCACTGTGAGCTGTGAAGAGATTAATTGAAAAATTTAGGGAGACTGGATCAGTTGGAGACACTAAACACACTGGTCGTCTAAAAACAAGCCGTTCAATTGTCAATATCGAAGCAGTGCGTGAGAGTGTTGTTGAAAATCCGGAACATCAATTCGGCGTCGTAAACACAGTTCTTTGTGCCGAAATTGGATGAAATTTATGTGGCCAATATGTGGTTTCGACAAGATGGTGCCACATGCCATACAGCCCATGAAGCAATTCAAATACTGCATGAGACATTTCCAGGTCGTGTACTCTCTCGTTTCGGTGATCAGAATTGGCCCCCTAGATCGGGTGATTTAACACCATTAGATTTATTTTTATGGGGTTATTTGAAGTCAAAGGTGTATGTCAACAAGCCCACATCCACCCGTGTATTAAAAGAGGAAATTTAACGCTGCATCAACGAAATTCAACCACATTTATGCCAAATGGTCATGGAAAATTTCGACAAAAGATGTGCAGCAAAGTCTTGGAGGCCATTTGCCCGATGTGTTATACCATAAATAACCCTATCCTATTTACTTTATAATTCAATAAAAAAAATTACAACAAAAATACTAAAACTTTGTTTTCTTTTTAAATAAAATCTTGCGTTAATCCTGGGACACCCTATAGATCAATAAATCCAATCACGCTAGGCATGAATTAAAATTATCAATTTGAGCATCGTGATTAATTTTGCAAAAGTCGTTTAAATGAGTGAACTTATACGATGATACCAAGGAAATCATTAATTGTCTATTACCCCAAAATGAATTTTTATGAATCCTAGACTCGACAAGGCAAAAAATTAAATAATTAATATAGATATGCCATTGTTTAATACAAATATGTATATTTTTAATAAATTGTATAAGAAAGGGGAAAAAAGGCCTACGCTGAGCGAGGAAGGAACAACTGTGAACGGTCAGCTCAGAAAGGACAGCTCACCGGAAAGTTTATATTTGGTAATACAAGTTTTTGTAATCTCGAGGCACCACTTAGCCTCCGTCCTTTTATCACCTGTTTTTTTTTTCCTTTTCATTGTTTCTACCATTGGAGTACGTTCACGATAGAATGGAAAAAGTCATCCAGCCTACAGAACATGTTCCGATACACTTGCACTTCTTACACAATAAAAAAAAATCGAAAACACTTAAAATATGTTATTCAAAGCTATTGCAATAACAATAGTGGTAATAAGAGTGGAATTGGGCCTGATAACAGAATTAAACTATGATATTTAGCAATAAGTGGATTTCCATAGCAGGAGTTATTATTGTTAGCCACGAATATAAAACGATAAATGACTGGATGAATTGATTAGTTTTGATTTTCATCAAATTTATTAATGGGTAACGTTTCGACATTCTATATAGAATAGAAAAAAAACCCATTTGCAATTTTCCCTGTTAATAACAATGACGTAAAGATAACAAATTCAATTCTGGCAAATAAAATGAAAAAAGTGAAATAAAGCGTAAAACATTATAAGGAAAAAATAAAATATTAACTGCATTCAGTAAATAAAGTTACAGATGGATCGACAAAAAAAAAGCAGTACAATTAAGGAAAATACATAAAATTTAAATTAATACATACAAAATAACACTCAACTTGAATACTATTAGCAAAAAAGATCTGTATACATATAGTAAGCAATAAAATAAAATATTAACTGCATTCAGTAAATAAAGTTACAGATGGATCGACAAAAAAAAAAACAGTACAATTAAGTAAAATACATAAAATTTAAATTAATACATACAAAATAACACTAAACTAGAATTTTATTAGCAAAAAACATCTGTATACATATAGTAAGCAATAAACTAAAATTTTGAAAATTTAACATAATGAATAAATCCTTACCAAACTAAGCGTCTGTCTGGGTGGATGGAATAGAAGGGTCTGAAGGTTTATAATGATTATGCATGGCGGGTATTAGGAGGGGGATAGTAACTCAGTGGCGTATATAAGGTCCCCCCCGAAATATATTTTTATAATTTTGCCCAGGAATTTTTGATACGAACAATTTTACTTTAATTATTATTACAGGATAATGCCTAATTAAAAATAATTGAAGTTATCTCATTATTACCTTTGCCCACGGTCCAGCCAGAAATAATTTTATCTGTGGGGCCAGCTCTACCCCCCCCCTAAAAAAAAATATACGCCACTTGTACCTGTATACGATGTATTGCCAGATCTTGTAGCGGTATAAATACCACTGTTAGTAATAATTACTTTCCAAAGAAAAATTGAACTGCAGAATCTTTTTTCCTTTGGACTAGCGTCCACTCGTGCACGCTAGCCAAGTTGAATCGAACCCTGGCCCTGCCAGTATATTTTTTCTGTAATTTTTTGTAGTTCGTAATATATTATAATTATGTATACAATATCTGTAGTAAGCGCTAGGACTTCTTGGGATCTTCGAACTTAAGCAGTTTAATTATGCCCAAACAGTACGTTGGTACAAAGCCATCCCACCTGGAGAATGAGGAAGTGACCCACTTGGGATAGCTGTCCAGAAAGCACCACCAGTTACTTCTGATCAAATTGAATTTTCGAGTCAGCATATAAAAGGAAAGGACGTCTCAAAGAGTTTTAACTCCACAGAGATTTTAGTGCATGTCCTTTGCCTCAAGAGACATGTTTGAAAAAAAAGGCGGTAGCTGGCTGGCGGATTTCAGCTTATTCCTTGCACGGACAGGGAAATGGTTTTAGTGGCCAGCTCATCGTTCGGGTATTTCCGACTTCGGATCGATGACAACCGGCACCGATTCGGCCGTGTCACGGAAACCGAATGAAATGTCACGGGATTTCGAGTATTGTAACGAAACTATACCTGACAATATAAGAGGCTCATATCATCTTAATAATATTTATATTATATTATCACGGTTTATATATAGTGATTACACATTCATTCAATGGAAAACACCAAAATTGACCTAATGGAGTTAAAAAATACATTCGTTTTTACTGAATACTTTTAAAGTAATGAATTGTACATATACGTGAGGGTACATGTAATCACATTTAGCATGTTAAACAAGTCATAACCAACACACATTTCCGGTAACGAAGCATATTTTTGTCTTTAATACAGATAAAATACAAAAATAAATTGTTTTCTCATCGCTATCAAGATCCAACAAAATTAACGACGCCCTAAAATTCACTACGAGGGCGTTTAAACACACTAATGATTTCAACAATCTAAAGGACGTTAAATAAAACCCAATAATGAAGCATAAAATTTAAAAAAAACAATATATACGTATGGTATCCTCACCACGTGTTTCCCGATATAATTGACTCTAGACGTTGTTGAGAATTAATTCCAATGGACGGACAGATGTGTAGAATGCAGGCAACGCTTTTTATCCAGCAATATTTTGTTTGTGACATTTATCATAGAAATAATTGATTAACTACTAAGCAATAGTAATGAAAGGTTGGTACAAAATTCGAATTAAATGCGTCCATTTAAAAAGAAAAAAAGAAAAATTCAATAAAATGGAAAGTATATAAAGATAATACTACAAAATGCGAAATGTGATAAATGTGCTGCGTAAACAAGTCCCTTGCGCTATATAATGGGGTAACTATAATATGCACTCTTTCAAGAATAGAGATACTGCACAATTATTCCAATCAGCATATAACAAAGGTAATTAACTATGAAATATGGTTCACATTTGTTTTAATAAATAGCTGGTTAGATAGCTCTGGGTTCAAAGCACTGGACACTTCAGAAGCAGGTCATTATGTTAAACTGGACTAGCTACACAACTAAAAATTACGAAGTAATTAAAATTATCTTTGCTACATATGGTACTTGAAACATGTTTAAAGGCATCATAAGCATATTAGAACCACACTTAATTATAGCGTGGATACTAAAGACAATACGATGTACACAACAGAGAAATTCCATAATTTATAGAGACACTGGCGATAATAATTCATATTTATATAATGTAATCTATTTAAATATTTGTTAACATGTTTAGTATGTGATTTCATATGTTTATCATGTTTCAGGCATTTCTTACCCATCAACTTGGATATGCAGAATCAACGAAGATGATATATTTTTGCGAAGTAAGTTCATTTTTACTAAGCTTTTTTTTTTTATTAATATAAAATATATAACTAATTAATAAAAGGAGTAGTTTAACTCTGGTATTTTTGGATTATTAATTGATTTGTCTTTTGGATTTCATCAATTAATCAATCATTTATTATTAATTATAATGTATTATTGTTTGCACTCGTGCAATAACACTTAATGGTATTTTTTGTCTAGAAAGATCAGATAGAATGTAATATCTTCAAATTAACCGCTTAGAAAAAAAAAATTTTCTCCATTGAAGGTTTAGTACAATGTGGAGAATAGGAAAAAAAAAGATTTGTTTACTAAATCTACTGCTTAAGTACACATTTGTTTCAACGTTCTCAGACGAACGAAAAACAAGTTATAACGAAAGATTTAACACTCAGAGTAGTGTTTTTGGGGAAATGTTTACCACAAACATGTTTGGTTTATGCTAAACATTCAATTTCTGAGATTTTGACCCAGTATGCTGTTTTCTAAAGCCTACCAAATGTTCACGGTTAATCTTTAGTTCCCCCTAGATATAAAAAATTTTCTCTATGCGAAATACATTTTTTAGAACTTCATGATCCAAGTTGTATCGAATCGAAGAAAATTAGAAATTTCGAAATTTTCCACATTCTTAGAATAACGATATGTGTGGATATGTAGTGAGTTTGGTATGATTTTTACTTTGGCACCACTGATTTTATGAATTGGCTTCAGGAAATGAATGATACTGCATCATTTGTTAATTTACATTTAAAATCATAGGAGGTTTGTTGTTACAATAAACCTAGACTATGTCCATCGCATGAACAGGATCTCGCTATTCAAGAAGTGTCAATCAACATTTCTATAAACTTTATAAAAGCATTAAACAAGCCGCAATAAACTAGTCTGAAAAGACCCTCGCACTGAAAATCTCTCACGAATTTAACTTCTGATTGAAAACCCTGATATTTTTTTTTAGAAATATTTATTTGAAGAAAATCACCTAAAAGAGAAATAGATAATTGTGATAAAAAGGTCGCAGTTCTTCTATAGTTACAAATTCATATTTACTCTTTCATTCATACTATATTTACAATCCTCATTCATAAAATATAGCTCAGGGATTCACCCACAGTATTGTCACCTTCCCGGCCTATGGATTCTTCAAAATAACATATAAAACTTGTATCATGTAATTTAACTACAAAACTGTTCTCTTCTTTAGTATATTTTTCTTTCTACATTCATTTCCTTTACATTGTGCACAGCATATACTGTTTCCATTCTTATTCCTATAAACGAACTGTTTACAATTATAATGTGTATTTGCAACTACCATGTGAGACAAAAAAACTTCTTCTTTTTTATTTCCATGTAATTACAATAATTTATAATCGTAATTGATTGAAAGGAAGGTATATTTCCTTTATTGTTCGGAGGTAGGCTTAAACACCCGACGAGGGCTTGAGACTGTTCTTGGTAGTTTAATCCATAATGTTACCTCGATTACAATTTTTTAAACCTTAATTGTATCAATTGAGCTTTTCTTTGATGCCAAGAATTACTCTCTACTAATATAGGCAGGCGTGTAATTTCATCGCAAGTAAGAAACTGCGATTTGATTCTCCTGAAAAGTTGAGTCTGCAGTTTCAACTAGCAAAACTATACGGATTTGCCATTCGACTTACTTGACTAATGATACAGCTAAAAGTCTCCAGAAATTTCAGAATTCGATCATGAGAAAAGTGGTCTGACATACTTCTCTCGAGATGTTAAAGAACGCCGACCTGCACCCGTTGCTTGGTGTGACTTGGGTGAGTTCATCCACTGGAGTCACGTTTGTTGAGTCGTTGCAGCAGCCAAAAATCCCAGCGTTTAACACTATGACCCTATCACCCTTACCGTATCGATGGAAACAGATCGATGGAAAATTAGGTTAAGATTTCGTTGTTAGATGTAAGTTAGTTTTAAGTTTATAATTCATAAGGTGAGCTCCTTCTCCTTTGTGTAATATCAGAACATGTTCAATGAGAATTGCATTGCAAAATATTAATAATGTTTGGAATAACAATTATATTAAATGCAGGCTACTGGAGTAAATAGATTCATTGTTTTAAATCTATCTAAAAAAAACTGAGGACAGGTCTTCATTGAAACAACTGCTTACCGTCAAGTGACCGTTGTTTGTTTAGCGGTACTGACTTAAATTTAGGAGTAATTTCTGTTTTTGTATAGAGAAAAATACTGGCTATAAGAAATCTTTTAATTATATTTAGTTTTACCGTCTTCGGTGGTCGTATGACAAAATATCTTAAAGAGCCGTAATCGTAATAATAGGTTTGAAAATCATCATTAAATTTCTATTATTGGCGCTCAAAACTTTAAATTTTGTAATTTGAATGGGATTTGAACTCATTTTTGGGGTTACTTTAGTTTGTTCAAGACAGAATATTTTGCCTGTAACATTAGAATTATCTGGAGGATACCAAATTCATTATAACACTAAAACCCCACCACCTTTTCCGCATCGATGGGAACAGACTGTTGGGAAAAATTAGGTTAAGATTCCATTGATGTAAGTTAGTTTTAAGTTTTTATAATTCGTAAGGTGAGCCCCATCACCTTTGTAGTGCAGTACCAGAACATGCCCAATGTGCATCGCTTTGCAAAATATTAATTCATTGTATGAATTTATATTTAAATTGTATACTTTTGTAACCTGTATAGTTTATACCAACGTACTTTTTTTTTTTTTCGATCATACACGTTGGGATCGTAAACTTTTCGGTCGTACACCTCGGGATCATACAGGTTCCGAGGGTATAACCTGCGCGAGACGAGCTGCGTGGGCGACAAAGGCAGAGAGGAAAGGCTACAGACAGGTATAGCGGAGGCTAACGGAGCGATCGGTAGCTGAGGCCGGGCAAAGTGATATTCCTTGTCCCGGCTCGAGCCCTGCATATGAAGCAGATCCGGCGCCTACCGCTAATGAGTCCTATCCAATTATCTCTTCCACTCTTTATCCTTTAGCCCCTTCCAGCCTAAGATCGTGTAGTTATAACAGCTCCCATAAATACATTTACTCACTTCTTAAGTTCATTCACGAGTCACACTGTTTCTACCACATTATTTTTTTTTTTTAATAACTAAATAGTCATATAAGCGTACTCTCTCTTTTAAAAGCCGATTTTAAAGTCACTTATAAATAAATGCTGACATAACAATAAGGCCTGCAGCTGATGTGGGTTCACTCAGCATCTTGAGGGAAAATGCGTAGCTACTTGAGCATGATAGTAATAAAAGGGTTCACTCCTCATAAAATGCCGCGAATTTAATTTATTAATGAATCATTAAACAGTATAGCAGATTTTATAACAAATTTACTATTCAATGAGGGAATGAATGACAAAAAAATTTTATTCAGGGGCAATGTTCTCCATAGAATAACAAGCTGTCCCTTGTTGAATAAAAATTATATACTCTATGTGATGGACAATATTTTTTGTACAAAAGAAATGTTTTTTTATCGACAAAACTATGTAATAATGGATTTTTCCTTCATAGCCCCTTTCAATTTACAGATTCTAAGGCGAATCTATTTACAAATTATTATTGTATTTCCTGTAGCATTGCTACATTTTTATATATTTTAACTAAATGATAAATAAATGCTATTGAAATAAAAATAATAACTTGCGAAATTTCACTTTATTTTCTTAATAATTTATTATTTATAAATCTTCATTATGATATCCAATATCATATATTTGTTAATCATCATTATTATTAAATCTTGTCGTGAAAGGGAATGCCCTTAACTTAAACACTTGGGGTGGTCTTGGTGGCCCTGGACAGCGTTTCGGGTTACGTCCCAACTTCTTCCCAGCTTGGTGTGATAGTCGTATTCCTTAATACAAAAGGCTCATAAAGAAAATGGCTTCTCCATTAGGGAGAGGGACCAGGTCGAAGAGTACAACATGACACTCAGATGATGCAGCAAGGGTTCTTGCCACTTGTGGCTATGCCCAAGGTGGACCTCACTTCTTTCTATGACGGGACCAAGGTGGACCTCACTTCTTTCTATGACGGGACCAAGGTGGACCTCACTTCTTTCTATGACGGGACCAAGGTGGAAGACTGGGGTGTGGATACGCTGCGGTCTTGGCTGGACTCCTCATCTTCAGACACGTGGACACCTCATCTTCACAGCGTATTAATAATTAAGGAATAGTTTAATAGTTAGCTAGAAAGACATCGGTAACATTTTCAATCATTTCTATTCTTACGATTTTTTTTTTGATTTATTTTGCCCTTTTAAATTTACAGATAATTATATACAATTATATAATCTACTTACAAATTATTTTTGTATTTCCTGTAGTGTCGCTACATTATATACAGGATTTGTTATTTTATAAAAATTATATAATGAATAAACAAGTATAATGATATACATTATACGTGACTGGACTGAACTGACTAATAAAGGTGATGGGGCTCACCTTTTTGATCAAATATGTAGCGGAAGAGCGGAACAATGGTTATAAAGATACTATTATTCATATTAATGGGGGTGTCTAAACAGGCATATTATTTACGGGAAAGTAACAATAAATTAACAATTTTTTGCGAGACACTAAAAAAAACTTTTGGCAGTGTTTGGTATTTATAATATTAAAAATTCTAAAAACTAATAAAAATACCTATTGATGAATGACAAAAATATGAATATATTATAATGAAATATTAAAATATCATTATGAAGCATAGATAATTATTGCAATTCTTAATAAATAATTACATACGCGGCAGCTTCAAGCTACACTACTTTATAGCTGTATAGTATTATTTTATTGTTGCAAGGCTGTTGGTGGGCTATCCATATTAATAAATTGACACCACCCATAATTTACCTGACGCTGATCCCCCACAAATATTCTATAATGCAAATGATAGATTTATAAAACACAAAAGTGAAAGGTTTAAGTAATATCTCCTAATCTAAGGCATTCAGGTCTGACAAGCACTTCTATCAATATAAATAAAGTATGAATGAATTCTTACATACCCATTAATAACGCTGAATAAGCAAATGGTAATTTTTTGAATAAAGAATTGATTAATAAGAAATATGGCTATTTTATTTTCAAATACCTTCATAGGTCGTTCGCTACGAGTTACTAATAGTTCAGTTTCTAGCCAGTTTAAAATATTGTTATTTTTTTGTGAGCTGTAAATATGTATTATATATTGTTTTATTATAACAAACTAGCTGCTTTTAGCCGAGGTTCGAGCCTGCGAGCTGAGATTGGGGTCGGTGGTCATTAGGAAGAGTACACACACTGGTAGACTCGAGGTCGCATATGTTAGCGCTCGTGTTTATAAATGCGTTTCTTTTGTGCCAGCTAATTCTTTTTGCCTGTCCGAGCTGCCGCCTCATGAATACAATAAAACGGACAGGCCTCGCCTACTATCTAATTTTTGTTCTTTAAAGTATATTTTCCAGAAATGTATCACGCCATTCTTCCATTCGCTGGAGGAAAATACGAAACCAGTAACTGACCAATAAGAGGTGGCGTGGAACGGAATATTCCTAAAACATCCAATTATTTGTTTGTTGTAATTAAAAGCCCAAGAATAGAGGCTAAATAACGGTTTGTCCGGAATATAATGAGGTGATGAATAAATAGCTTAATCAGTGTAAAGCTACACACCTTTATATACAATATAACTATAGTGGTTTTCAAATTTAAATAAACATTCACACATGCATACACTAAACAGTCAAGGAGAACCATAGAAGAAACGCGATGGTATAGGTTTATCATAATTAGAGAATTAAGTATCTACCTCGTTTTCATGGGCTGCTATAATCTTTTTACAATCGTCATCAGATGTAACAACATTAAAACTATAATGATACACATTTATGATAAAACAGGCGTGACCTTATAATCTTATGACCCCATAATCCTGATTGGAATCAAAATTGAATATAAGACAATCACATCGTTATGTGTAGTTCACAATAAACAGGGCGGATTCAAAATAGCTATATTTTAGGACGTGAATTTATACTGTCAAAAGAAGTTTTTGTATGAAAAAAATTTTAAAACTAGAAAAATGATCGGCGCATGTGGTAAACTCAAATCCCCTCAAAGGCAGGTGAATGATATTTATAATATTGAACAAAGTGAAATTTCCATGTTCCTTGGGTTAAAAAAACTTTTATAAAGACAATAGATAAAGATATTATCAGCGTAAATAGGCCCATTTAGTTCGTGGTGGAAACCCTCATGGTTAGAAATGGTATACATGTATTAATATATTATGCTCCAATATCTTAGCAAGTAGAGGTGTTAAACCTCCTCAAACATACAAATAATTAATTTAGCACCCATTTGACGTGTTAAGAAAAAAAAAACCTGTTTACTTACCAAAACAGAAAAAAATGAACTAAAAAAAAAAAAAGGGGGACAAAAAAAAATGAAGACGGTCCAAGAAAGAAGAGGCTAAGGATGGCCCACAAGTTACACAATACCTAATCCCCTCCATACCTGAAGGGCCTTAATAACGCTGTCAAACCTGGTAGCATCTGATAAGCGCCTATTATAATCATAAAGGGAACCGCCCGGTCTATGTTACCAACAGTACTCAGGTATAAAAACTAGTCAAAATTCAAACATACCCAGAACCAACATTAAGTGTTAAACAACGAGAGAATGTTAGAAAACAAACATAGACAACTAGGAAGTATAAAAAAAATGTATGCCACTACACCAACAAAGTATAATATTAATCACAAAATTAAAACAAAAAAAAAGGATGTAGTTTGTTTGTTGTGATGTTTTTGCTTGTGACTAAAAAAAACGCCTATAGCTCTAAAGGAGTAAAAATTTTCATTAATTATTCCTGAGCCTCTTTGAATTAAAATCTTTTAACAGGCTCTTTCAAGCTAGGCTCTTGGCTGATGACTCGATCAGCCAACTCAGTCTCAGTGGACCCTCCAATAATGTAATAAAAAGACTTTTTTTTATGTTATAACATAAAAAACTCTAGGAGACAAGTGAAAAGCCTACTTTAATCGTTCTAATTCATAAAAAGAATTTTTCACGGTTTAAATTATTTATACCAATGCGCAACTGAAGATATCTTAGAGCAGTCGTTTAGGATTTTGTGTGGAGATGCAGAAGATTTGTTATTTGATTAAATCCTTCCACAACCAACACCAATCATATAATTCCTCTATATTTATCTGGGGGTTGTAAAAAAGTTTCAAAAAAAGGGAGAGTTTCAATGAATTTCTGTAATTAACTTCCAAATACATAATATAAATTATTATAAGATATTTATAATTTTTATTTGATACATTACCTAATTCGATAACACTATATTTATTTTCTAAATATAAAGTCATTTTTAATAACCCTTTATTATTTTTTAAAGGGTCGCTTTTATTTTAGCACCATCAGTGGGAATGAATTCCTTTCCCTTCCTTTTATCAATTGCAACTTTAACTTTAACACGGCATTAACGCCAGTTTTAATAACGTTTTACTAACGTTACTTTATAAAGGCAAAACATAAATTATATACTATCGATAAAGTACACGAGATGTTTAATTGACGACTTAAGCCAACCATTTTTTAAAAATCTTTAATTGGCTCTCTACGCTAGAAAACTATTTTACTTTATTTTTTTATCACCAAGTCGTTAATTATTTAACTCGCTTAGTCATGTGTCATGAAATGGCCGTACGCCAGGCTCAAATGTACGCTTGAAATATAATTAGTAATTTCTGTTTTAGATAAAGCATAAATTTTTGTTCGTCTCTCCCAATTATTTTTACTTGTTTTTTTTGCATTTGCACAGCAGTTTTCGATGACTGAGAAAAACAGCGTTTGGATCAGATGCATGCATGTTTCTTTTTTCTTTTTTTTTCATAGCCCCTTTAAATTTACGGATAATTATATACAATTATAGATCCTCAGGTGAATCTATTTACAAATTATTTTTTTATTTCCTGTAGCATTGCTGCATTATACACAGGTTTTGTTATTTTATAAAAATTATATAATCGAATAAACAAGCATAATGATATACATTATACGTGACTAGACTAAACTGACTAATAAGGTGATGGGGCTCACTTTTTTGATCAACCTTAAAACTAACTTACATACTAATTCTTATCCTATTTTTTCCCCCGCAGTCTGTTGCCATCGATGCGGGAGGGGTGGTGGGGTCATAGTGTTAAGCACTGGGTTTGTCAGGTGCTGCAACGAGTCAAAAAACTTAATGTGTTTCCGGCGGATGAACTCACCCACCGACGCATACATGTTGTGACGAACACTTGTTTATATTCGTAACAATAATGGCACACAGAAGTTGAATTGAATTCAAGGACAACAATTCAACAAGAATTTCCATGAAAATTTCAAATTTCCCACGCAGATTTAAATAGAAAGTAAATAGTAATTCTAAACATCAAATTAATAGAGAATGTAAGAGATTGAAGAGAAGATGATAATCTATTCAACCGAGTATTATCTATGACAATGTTCAGTTCGAAAATATAATTGTAAAGTAGATTAATGGCCGAATTGTGTACTAAAAAAAAAATCGTGCCAGTTTAGTACAATAGCGTGACTTAAAATTATCACTTGATCTTATAATTGACTTTTACCATGAAACCTTGGACTTTCTACATTTATAAACAACGAAAAAAAAAATGTTTATTAATAAACTTGATAATCCTGCATTAGTCTTCCCCTACTGGATAAATGAAGGAATCACTCACACACTTATAAACTATTAATTTATGACATTTGACGATAAGCTATGATGAATAGTTAAGTAATTCAGAGGGAACCAAAAATCGACCCGTATGTTTTTTTCCAGTTTTTTTTTGTATTACATATTACAACAAAGATCATGTTTCATGTTCTGTCCCGAAACATCACCATACAAATACAGAGTACATTTTTCAGCAGTAAAGAGGGTACGTAGCCTGCAATTTGTGTTATTTACCTAAAATGAAAATCACTAAACATCATCAGAAAAAAAAATGATTGATCATGAAAAAATAATCCCAGCCACAACTGAGCCATGAATTTTACGTATTTCTGGCATATAACCATGTGCAATCCCTCAGTAGAGTTTATTTGTTTTTAAGTTTTAACTTAACTTTTAAAGTTAGTTTCGGGATCACAGGCATAAAATATTCTTTAAAAATTAGCGAGGACCGGACCCAGAACCATTGGCCGGGTTATTGGTTATAAAGAAGACCACTGTGGAAATTAAAAAAGAATTCATAAAAATGAGCCAAAAAATTGTATGTAACCCTAATTTCCAATCTAATGTTCTATAGAGACAATTTTTTTTAATGCTGATTTCTCACATCAAAATAATATTTAAGTGTCAGTAAACATTTTCACCCATCAATGCAGTGGTTAATTATTATTTATTGTTTTATTTTCAAAATATTTTTCCAACCGATTCTGTACTTCATGGTAATGTGAAGTTGAGAAAATGACGGATCTCTATTTTCGAATGTTATCTTCTCTAATGAAACAACCACGTAGGCTCTTCGCGTTAACGAATGTGATAAGGAATAATGATTGCATTATCTGAACACTGAGCATAATTTACATATATAACTTTAGGAGCACTCGTACAAACAACCTGGCGGCAGATAATGAATCCCGTATCCACCAGACAATTCTAATGTTACAGACAAAATATTCTGTCTTGAACAAACTAAAGTAACCCCAAAAATGAGTTCAAATACCATTCAAATTACAAAATTTAAAGTTTTGAGCGCCAATAATAGAAATTTAATGATGATTTTCAAACTTATTATTACGATTACGGCTCTTTAAGATATTTTGTCATACAACCACCGAACACGGTAAAACTAAATAAAATTAAAAGATTTCTTGTAGCCAGTATTTTTCTCTATACAAAAACAGAAATTACTCCTAAATTTAAGTCAGTACCGCTAAACACAAACAACGGTCACTTGACGGTAAGCAGTTGTTTCAATGAAGATCTGTCCTCAGTTTTTTTTAGATAGATTTAAAACAATGAATCTATTTACATTATACAGCGTACTCCAGTAGCCTGCATTTAATATAATTGTTATTATCAAACATTATTAATGTCTTGCAATGCAGTTCTCATTGAACATACTCTGGTACTACACAAAGGTACTTTACAAAGGTGATGGGGCTCACCTTATGCATCATAGAAACCTAAAACTGATTTACATCTTTACAAAATCTTAACCTAAGGTTAACCGACAGTCTGTTGCCATCGATGCGGGAAGGGCGGCGGGGTCGTAGTGTTAAACACTGGGTTTTTCAAGTGCTGCAACGAGTCAAAAAACTTGATGTCACCGGTTGATAAAGTCACCCACCGACGTCACACCAAGCAACAGCGTTCTTTAACCTCTCGAAAGAGGTACTTCTGAACACTTCCCTGAATACAAATAAACAGTTCATTCATTTATGGGTAAGCAGATAAGATCTGTGCGACCTAAGTGGAGGAAAGATGCTGCTTTCATTGTTCAGCCTGAACATGCTGTTAAAAGCAAGTTTATATCTCGAAGTAATAAAATAGACTGCATTGTTGTCTTGTTTGAAAAAATATTATTCTGGTGATGTTTTCAGAGAGATTTAATAATTGCTAAGACATTTATACAAAAATAACTTAAGTAGTTAACTAAAATGATTGTTGATATCAAATTCTGGCATTCTGTATTTTTTTTAAATTAACCATTTTTACCTTTGTGCTCTGAAATGGTTCAGTATTCTATTGTTTTTGAAGTTGTTCATCTTGTTTTTACATGTACATTTTTTTTTTTAATTGAAGAGCCCTATTAATAATACAAAAATATTGTCTACTGGGTACAGTGGACATTTTTGAAAGAGTCATACCTTTATAACCCTTTTGATTGGCCCGAAAATTAAAAAAAAAAAAATTTCGAGCCCATCTTAACCATTGAGCACAGAAGGGCAATACTGGAGTGGGTGAGCACGAGGCAAATTGGTATTGTTAAGTCAATATTTAGTCTATTGTGTGATAAAAGCCAAATACTTGTTTTGACCACAAATTCGCCCACCAAGTAACAGGGTACAGTGATGTTTTCGTCATGTGTGTATAATAACTCAAAACTGTCGTACTCACTTTTAAGGATAAATAAAATGGGATTAGATGCAGACATGGAATCAGGAATATGCCTCAGACTTAAATAATGGTTGGGCCACAATTCGTTTTCTTGACGCTCACCGTAACAGTTGCCTTCTTTCAAAGATTCGCGATCTTGGTATTACCCACTTACCCCTACCAGCATTACCACCAGACCTAAACTCTAATAAACACATATGAGCTTAAATGTCATTAACCTCCCCTATTCCAGGAGCCGTTATAGGTGAATCGCCTTTAGTGACTTACCTCACAACACATACGGCTTGAGTGAAGTTCAGCTTCATACACTAATCGTTTCAAAGTTGTCAATCAATTATTAAAGACAAACAATTTTTTTTTTTGATTGAAGGACGATTTTGAGCTAAAAGTTTAATAAAGAAAGTATTTATTAAACACCATTCGGTGAAATAATACTAACTCTTGATCCGATTAGATGTTACAAGAAATTGTTTTAATTCAAAAATATCATCTCATAATTTTTTTCATATTATTTCATCAGTCATCTGTTTGTTTGCCTCTTTAAGACGACTATAGCGTTATAAATACCCATATTAATGAAGCCTAAGACGACTCATTAGTGGGCCGGCGAGACTTGAGCGAAGTGGGCTAGGACAGGTGTGAGGTGGCCTCGTGTCTTATAATCCTACTGTCTCTCTCACCTGCCCGGCCGCGCTCACAGATGGAAAACTTGGAACGCCACTAACGGTCCTCCCGATCCGGGAACAACTCCCGATCCGGGATGTGGGAGTTGTAGGCCGATTTCACTTAATCCACAGGCGGCTTCTGGTCTAATTGAAGTGCCGAAAGCTGAAAGGGGTGACTCATGGAATCCTGATTACTCTCATCCCATTAGGCATTTTCTAGCGATGCGTTTTAGTTTAGATGTTAGACATTCGAACGAAAAGTCAACTTTGTCAGAAGGCAGTCGAGGCAGGAACGCTCTAGTTTTAAGTTTGTATGTAACATTAGTTTTTAACATAGTATTTTATTGTAACCCGAAAGTCCTTTTTTCATTTATATAATATTAAACCATAAAAAGATATCAGTTTTTAAGATATGAACTCCTTAAAATGCGTATATTGCGCAGTATAAGGAGCAATCCTCAGCTCAATTATGTTAATGTTCATATTAGTTTAAATTGTAAAAAATATTAATTAAGGAAAAAAGCAATTACTCGTAACATTTCAAAAGTGCACCCAAAAATGATGGTTTAGGCCAGTGGTCGGCAAAGTTCGGCTCCAGAGCCGCATGTGGCTCTTTGGTTCGTTAAGTGAGGCTCTGGCACAAATATCCACGGAAGGCGCAATAATATTTTCATTTAAAAAAAAAACTTGGTAAGAATAAAATTACAACTTATTTTGATAAATTAAAATTCTTCTATAAATCGAGAACATGTATAATTTTTTGTTTAAGTTAAAAGATAGATAGGTAATTAAAATTTTATATTGTTGTAAAAATACGTAACGAACATCGAGTTTAATTTTATTAGTTTTCGTAAACGTAAACACAAACCATGTACAAGCTACCGGCTGAAATTGTTCGTATGTTTTCGGAGTACTCCGGTGTGATACAAAGGTACCACAAGCATGCGCGCGCATACGTTTTTTAAAGTAGCGAGGATGCAAATTGGCATCACAGACCAGCAGTTGCAGTGTGAACAGTTTTGTCTTATCTACCGTGTCTGCCGTTGTCCTGTCTTATTAAAAAGTTGTATTTGTCAAGCTTGGAACAGTATTCCTAACTCTTACGATCAGCTGAAAAAGCTCGCGTTTGCTGTTCTTTCCCTTTTCGGTTCTACATATATATATATATGCGAACAATCGTTTTCAAGCATGAACATTATCAAGAGTAAACTGAGAAGTCGTCTTATTGATGAGAACTTGGAATCATGCCTAAAATTAAAAACAACAACATACAAACCTGACTTACTAAAACTTTCCAAGAAGATGCAAGGACATTGTTCGCATTAATAAATATTTATTAAGTATGAAATTTAGTTTTATTTAGTTTACTACTTATTTAGTGTGATAAAAGTTTACTAAACAAGCAGATTTGGCTCCCAATTTTTTTTAAAATTGTTGTAATGTTCATATTTGGCTCTTTGGCTAATAAGTTTGCCGACCACTGGTTTAGGCCATCAAATCTTCACTCAACAACCTAAGGATATAATCCAAAAAATATACATTTACTCAAGTCTTGGCCAACTACGAATTTCCAGTTTGTGGACAAAAAAATAACTACCTTAAGACCCTACGTAATCCGAAGGTGAGTCCCACCACGTAGTCCCTATTCATTTTGTAGTAACTCTTAACAATAATGAGAATATTTAGTCTTAAGTCTCAGTTTCATAACCTGCTTAAAATGCATATATAAAAGGAGCCACCCACAATTGTATTTTGTATTAATTAATATTAAAAAAAATAATAATCTAGGGATGAAGGGGGGGGGGCATAAATTGGCAGAAAAGCGCTGAGACATTTTGTTCTTTCAATTGGTTATTCACCGATTTTAGAAGCATCTTACTTTCAGTTTTACATAATTGAGTTTAGTTACGAGTTATGCAATGGTAGACCAAACGGTACAAAGTTTGTTTTGAGTAATTTGACTTTTTTTTTTTTTTAAATACTGTATGTAATATCGTACCGTTTGAGAGCCCAAAGGTGAAATTTCATCAGGGTCAATATTGGAGGAACACATATGCTCGGCGATCTCTTTATTGTGAAAGGGGGTATCTTATGTTGTAGTACATACTCTGTTCATGTTCAAATCCTTGAGAGTGCTCTTTGCAAAGCGATTGGGCGGAAATCGTCGATGAAAAGACGATTGACTAAAACCTTCTCATGTCTTTCCTAATTTGCCGAGAACTGCTTACAAAAAAAAAAATGCATAGCTAGAGGGGGCTAACAGAAAAATAGCGTCTATGTTTAAAAAAAAAAAAGTTAAATTGGAATAAGATGTGAAAAACAAAGACACGGTGAAATAAATACATTAAAAGCTCTACTACTTCTTCCGTTCCATTACATATATCAACTACCGGTAAGATTATGCGGAGAAATAGTGAGTGGATGATTATAAATTTGCATTAGATGAACTTTCTTTTTTCATGAAGAAGATATTAAGATAATATTGTAATGAAGAGGCAAGTTTAAGTTGAGGGCAATGGGTTGTCGGGGAGTCAAGGTTACTGTACGCTGTCGGCATGGCGATGCTCAACACTCCACTGTCCCGTCTCGAACGGAGAATTTATTTATTTATTTTATTCGAACGGAGAGTATAGGCCTGACCACCTCTCCTGTACACAATTTCCCTCTTTGTCTAGCTGTTTTTTTAATCCCTCTTTGAATAAAGCAATCATTTTTTTTTTATTATTCAATGCACTCTTAACGGCTCTGATATGGAATAAAATTACTTTTTTTCTAAGCTCTCTAGTTGGAAGATTAGGGATTAGGGAAAAATAAGGAATATTTGGGTTGAGCGGATCCTTGTACAAGGAGTACCTGCTTGAAGGTGGTGTGAGAGAATTAAGGAGTGTGGGAAGCCTGGGTAGAGGTTGGTTGTTGCGGTACAGTGGTGAGAGTCCACTGGTGGCTGGGCCTAGAGTTTCTCTAGACATGTAGTGCAGTCTTATTTAGTCGGATAGCAGTGATGGGTGCCCGTTAGTGGCTTGTTGTTGGTGGGCCAAGCGCCGTGATGTCCACCATTTGGTCTGCTTTACTCGATCTTGTGAGTTGCCATCGTGCCGGTAGCGGTGGGGGTGTCATGTCTTTGAATAGAGAGGGTTTAGACTATGTTTCATCGAGTCGAAGAACTTGATGTGTCTTCTTTTGATGGCTTCAGTGATGGTGGGGATAAAATTACCCTGAGATCTAGCGATGAAATATATCTTACAACCTGTGAGGTTTTCGGGAGGGGCACTCATTTGGAGTAGTGGTGACTTTCTGATGGTGTAAAGAATTTGTAAAAAACGACTAGTTATTTTTCTTTGCTAAGCAACCTCTCCCGCTCACAGATTTTTAACAAATAGAAAAATAAAATATTGACTCAAAAATAATGCGGTTCTAACAACAATAAATACGCAATTTCTACTGTCGCCCACATTTTTTTTTTATTATAGTATTTCTCGTGACCTGCGCTTTTATTATAAACGCGTGACAGTGGGATTCCTGGCAATGGCCAGTTTCTCCAATCATGTCCTGAGCGTCTGTGGCTCTCACGCTCTTGGTCAGCCTCCACTGGCTCGTATCCGGTGACGCGGCTGACGGAGGAGCGTGGGGGACTTCCCAAGACTCCACTTTCTCTTCCGCATGTGGATTTGGGAGGCCTCTATGCTGTCTGTAAATGTTGTATGAATGAGAGAATTTATCTTAATTACTTATTGCCTAATAAGGTAGATTGTAATTTTAGCACAATAAAGGATATAAAAAAAAAAAAATTATAGTGTTGAATTGAAGCTTTTTTTGCGTTAATCTTCTTGATAGGTCCTCTATCGCAAGAAAAAGATTCAATTCAATACTATAATTTTTTTTTTTTTTTAAATCCTTTATTGTGCTAAAATTAATGAGTTTGGACTCACACCCTCTGATTCACTGAAAAATATATTTTAAAAAAATTGAAAAAAATTCAAATAGCCAAAATTTGACCATAAAAATTATATTGATGTCGACTCACGACATTAAATATTCCATTTCTGGCTTTCAGGAAAACTTTCAGATCGATTGTATAATTTTTACGATCGAGTCATTATTCCAAGCAGTATATACATATATGCAGATAATTAGAGGAAAGAAGATCGCCCAGTAATGAACGCAGGGAATTTCCCTTTGGGTTCTGCAATTAGACAAGTAAGAGGCCTGGTGTGCCAAAAATATAAACCTGTCAACAGTGATGTTCTTCTTCCAGCCGCCTCTAATCTTATCAAGTCATCTGGCTTTTGGGAACCGGATATGACAGCGTCGAGTTCACAGGAGGAATCAGCTCCTCTTGGCAATGTTTAGTTCTTCAGCACATACGAAGAAGGTAGTGATTGGTAAAATAAAAATGGCTTGAAATTTCGCTTACCCACTCAATTTCGTAAGCCGGGGCTGACCTTTTAAAACTTCGGCAGTATTCGAAAAACTCATCATAAATGTAATTGCATTTCCAAGAACTTCTGAGCTTTTTCTTATGCAAAAAAAAATTTCTAAAATGTCCTGGTTGGCAATTGCCCTTCTTGTCGGGGGACCAGAAGTTCTCCTAAGGATATATCTATTGAAGAAGCAGTGACAACTTACGTTATATATTGTATGAATCTAAATTGTACATACGTATGAATGAATGTTCTCATCCCCATTAATAATTTTGTGAAAGTAAATGGTAATTTATCAAATTAAGGTATATATAATTATGATTGAAAATGTAATGAGAATAATTCAGAGAACGAGTCCCAAAGGGCATCGATGAGCTTGCTTAACTTAGCAACCGTAATCGAGCTATCAATCCTTCATTTTTCATTATTCACCGTTCATTTTTTTTTTTTGGGTAAACAGTCCATTCCGTTCCATTGAAGAGGTAGAGACAACTTACTTAATACTTTCCTGTTTAAGTATTTCTATGACCTCGGTATAGATCAAAATAGGTCACTTTTTCAAATAACAGGTGAGCAGTTTCCGGCTCCATCTGAAAGTTGCGAATTCCTCTTGCGATGGCTAAGGGTAGGATTGAAAGGATAAACATAAACCTGATCTACTAGCACTGTCTACCATCCCCACTCATGTCTTGAGCGTCTGCGGCTTACTTGCTTTCTCTCTGGTCTTCGCCTCATGGTCACACGGTCGGAGAAAACGTCGGGGGGGGGGGGGGGGAGGGGGAGAGGGGGCTCTGTACAATCTTTAAGTGTGTACTGTATGAATGTAAATTGTACATACGATTGAATGAATGCTCTCATCCCAATTAAAAATGTTGTATAAGTAAATGGTATTTTTTCAAATTAAGATGTATATAATTGATTGATTAAAAATGTAATGACAATGATTGAGAGAACGAGATATAGAGGGCATCAATGAGCCTACTTAATTTAGCAACCATAATCGTGCATATCAATCCTTCATTTTTTGTCAATGCAATAATCGATTGCATTTTCCCACTAGATAGTTCTTCGAACTTAAATAAACTCGTATATGTATTTTTTTTGTGATAGCCCCTTTAAATTTACATACAATTATAGATGCTCAAGCGAATCTATTTACAAATTATTTTTCTATTTCCTGTAGTTTGTTATTTTATAAAAATTATATAATGGAACAAGTATAATGATACACATTATACGTGACTGGGCTGAACTGACTAATAAAGGTGATGGGGCTCACCTTATTGATCAAACTTAAAACTAACTAATTCTTAATCTATTTTTTCCCCGAGTCTGTTACCATCGGTGCGGGAGGGGTAGTGGGGTCATAGTGTTAAACACTGGGTTGATTAGGTGCTGCAACGAGTCAAAAAACTTGATGTCGTTTTTATTTCTTATTCACCTTTCATCACCGGAGAAAGCAAAGTATAAACTGATAGCTTAGGGAGTTGTCCAAACTTTCAACTTTCATTAATCCGCATTACTTCCATCTGTCTGGTATCATCATATTTCAAATTATTTTTTTGTTAATTAAACCATTTTATTGTACTCAACAGGTAAAATTACAGGTTGAATGCGAGGTGTTATCTACGAAAATGACAATTAATTAGTAGATATAAGGACTAGGTACAGAAATGAAAGGCGGCTACTTAAGAAGAAGCTAGAGGACGGAACAATTTGTCTGGCCGGTGTCGGCGGCAGTTAATTGGCGCCAGCCACCATCCCCTCCATGGTAATTATCTAGGAGGGAGGGCAGGGAGGGAAAAAAAACCTAGCGGGGAAAAAATGAGGGTTAAGGAGGAGAAAAAACCCGGCTAGGTGAGAGGCCCTTCCCACCTTGCCGTTCTGATCATAACTGTCAATTATTAACGCCATTTTTAATGCCGCTTGAAAATGGCCGCATGGATGAACCGCTAACAAAACGTTTTATTGGTTTAAGTATTGTTATCTTAGATCTTAAAATAAATTACCTCTATTAATAAATTAATGATTAGTTACATATGAGGCTGTAAACATGTAAATAGATTTTTTTTTTATATCAGTGCTAAATGAGGCGTTTTACATCATTTAGGAGGAAACATTCAAAACCTTTTAATCTAGAACTATTTTTTTTTCAACCTTTGCTTCTAAATTAGGACCCTCAACTCCAGAACAGACCAGGCCTAAAACAAATTCGGTTAACGACATATGACTGTTCAATCTTTAATTATATTTGTTATGTTTATGCACTTTGAATTCAGTAATATAACAGAAGTAAACTCGCCCACTTATAAATTTTAATAACCGTCCTAAGTACATGTATAAATTAGTAATCTATACTACACAAAGATAAAACTAAAACACAATAAACCAGTTCAATAAAAAATAACTATTAGAGTAAACTACTCAACTAACTATTAGTAACATAATAACCAGGTACTAGATTATAAATTTCATTAGCGGGACATTATGGTAATAATAATTTTTTATTTGTATTCTAGAAAGAAAAGGAGCAAAGAGCTTTCAGATTAATAATTCAGTCCATAAATGCATTTTTTTTTCAGGTAGAATTCAATCATATAATTTATTTAGATAACGTTATTGTTTTTGTTTTATTCTTTTTGTTAAATTTGATTGATAAGAGTCACATTTAATAATATAATATGTACATGAAGAAAATATACCAAAAACGCCTTAGGAATAAAGAAATATTTTTAGTTAAACTCCACTTTTAGTTATGCCATTCAGAACGCTGAATAGATTCTACCGATAAGTAAATTCCAAATTATCTGTGTGTTGGAAAACTTATAAATTCGAATAAAATTTGTTCTTTTTTGTGTTCTTTCCAAATGAGAGGGAAATGCAATTATTCTTGTGAAATATAAATTACATGTCACCAAAGAAACAAAGATTTATGTAATTTAAACTTTTAATATACGATTAGAATACTTCGAATGTGTAGTTGCAATATTCCAAAAATGTAGTTCAACCGTTGTTATAATTCCTTGGAATGTTTTCTGACTTTAAAAGTTATATTATTAGAATAGAAAATTCTCTAAAATCTCTTACAGGTTTTTATGTTCTTTGATCTAAACTAAAAACATTTTTCAAATTTAGTCAATTAGTTTAGATATTTAGACTGTTTGAGCTTCATTTGATTGAGCTTTCTTAAATCACAAGGCTATAAACGCTAATGGAATGGCATTCCAAAAAATAACAATTACACGGCTTCGAAAATAATAATACATGACTTGGACCATATTAAATAAAGTTTTTCCGACAGTAGCATTGAACAGTAAGGTTATTAGAAGTGCGGAGGTTGGACGGGCCGAAGTGTCGGGACCTGACGGTAGAAATGCAGGCTCCAGCCATTAGCCAACCACCCGTCCTTATCTAACGTTAAAATCTCCATTCAGAGATCCCTTAAGGCCGGCCCATTCACTCCCGGAGTCCTACCTGATTTATCCATTCAGGGTCTCCTATCGTTGCCTTAATTGGGGTCTTTTGGTTCCAGCGTGGTAAAAAAACAGAACGAAAAAAAAAACAAACAGCAAAACAATAATACAATTATACATTTTCATCGATTATAATATAGTTTGTTAGGTCATTAAATAACTGTAAACGAGGAAGATTAGTGGCTGCAACAGCATTCTCCACCAGACCAAACAAAATCTTTTATAAACTCCGAACATTTCTAACTGCACCAAAAATATTGGAAGTATCAATGGCTACCAGAATGCTTCATAATCTGGTTTTATTTGGTTATTTATATTTTTAACCCAGCAAATAAAACCGGTTTAAAGTAACTGAACCTATTTACAGTAATATTAGTAACCTATATATTCCTATTAAACAGTCACGTACCATGAAATGAATTGTTCTGTTAAAACGGCCGATGTACGCTTACACTAATGACTGACTAATCCATTCTGAGAAGTTCCCAGTAGAGGAAGTTGGCAGATGCAAGAGTGCTTCAAAGCTACAATTAAAATAAACTTCATGATTAAAACTAAAATATCCACTTATTTATTTATATACAGTGGAATCCCGATTATTCGTACAAATTTGCCGGTCCCCAGAGAAAATCCCTGTAATTGGTATAAAAACAATGCAAATCAGTCCCCTCGAAAATTTGTATTATTTTTATGCTCGAGGTCACTTAAAACGTCTTATAATACGTATTTTTAGCTTAAAAAACTCCTTAATTCGTACTGTTTCAAGGGAAAGAGGACAGTGAGATACAAGAGAGCAGAATGAGTGCGAGATAAATGTTTTCTATGAAATCTCATGTGTAATTCGTAATAAGGAGAGGAGAGAGGGAAAGCTTTAGGAATTGTACTAAGCTTTTCTTTCGGAAAAAAAGTTAGCCTCTCTATTAAAAAGAAACAACAAATCATAAACGCCGTGGCCATTGGCTTTTGGCAGATTGACGTACCCAAGCGTTTTAACGTCCCTCGTTCCACGATCACAACAATCCTGAAGAACAAGGACAAAGTCACTGCCCAGACATCAAGCAGCAAAGTAAAACGCTTTGAGACTGGTGATTACCCACAACTTGAAGAGAACTTAAAAAAGTGGTTCCCGCAAGCAAGGTATTCAATGGTACCAGTTGGAGAAAATATACAAAGGAATTGACAATACCCGTCTGCAAGGATTGCGTCAAAAAAAAAATTACGGATTTTTTTTGTACAAGTGATTGGTGTTTATTTAATCAAGAACATAGTATGTACATATTTTTTATTGCACGTATTGTTTATTGTTTAGTTTAGTACCAAGCAGTGTTTATTGCATAGTTTTTATCCTTATTACATTGTACATACTTCTTAATACATACATGTTTGCACTAATACGTTTTTTTTTTTATTTTGTACTCCCGATAATTTGTACTTCCAATAATTCGTACCAAACTGTCAGTCCCTTGACAATACGAAGTATGGGGATTCTACTGTATAACAGAAACAAAAAAAAACTTTATGAACTGGGATGATTGTTTGTAGGATGCGAGTCTCGGATTCAATTTATTTAGTTTTTTTTGTAATACAAGTCCGGTGGAGCATGCATTTTATAATTTATTTATATAAATAATAACCATCTAACTGAATCGGTTTATATTAACACGCCTAACTTCGGCAAATGGACGCTTCCTTTGGGAGATAACACGCATATAGGTCAGAGAAAATACAGAAAAACAGCGTGACACACATTGCATGGACCTTGGTCTACAACGTACAGAAGAATTCAGCGAAAGCTTCAAATTCTTTTGGCTGCTACAAAAAGCCTTTATTTACACATTTAATTACAAAATACTCTTCAGAGAAAATCAGCTGGCTTACAAAATACTTAGAGAAACAATCATTTCTAATTTTATATTATTTACCGATTGTAAATGTAGACTCCGCAAGGTTTTTATTGAGCAATCGTTACCCCTTTATTCTTCCAGTCCCTTCTGTCTTAAGCATCTTCCTCTCTCAATGCATATCCATCCATATATTCCTGTATGATTTTTCAACAAAATAGCTTGGTTTATATTTCCCATTTCATAATGGCTAAGTAGTTATCGTATGAAATTAAACGACTCAAAATGAAGTTTAAATAAATATTCGGGTATGCTTTTTTATTGAAGGCTATAATTCACACCACATCGAGTATTAAAAAGAAAAACATTACGTAAAGGAACTCCATCAAATCTATAAATATTTGATTGGCTATCGTTTTGAAACAGCTTGATTTAAATTACATTGGCATAACCTAACAACAATCGGAGCTGAGGTTGTTGAACTGATTATAAAGGTGAAATCGGAATCCTGGGATTATAAAACTTGGATTTATGAGAGTGTCATCAATTTAAATTCACGGATTCTCCAACGCTCACTAATCATGTTGATTTAAAACATCAACACCGTCAATAAATATTCACTAGCTCCTCACTTGGCACCTATACTCATTACTCTTTCATCGTCTGTGTAATTTTCATAATTAATTATTTAAACTGCATTTTTTTATATTTCGATTGTTTGGAATTATATAATCGGTGTTTGGTAACAACAGTCCCAAACAGAAATCATTATGAAAATTTATTTATTTATACATATATGTAGAACATAACTGTCACTAATTCGTATTTATTGGCACTTCCACTGAAGCCCACATTTGCTCCAACAATTTGATAAAAAATAGTGAAAAGATCTATTGTTTGAATAGTCATTTATTTGCAGTTTTTAGTATTTGTATTTACCTGTTCATACGCCAAATCGTTGGCTATAAAAATATAACGATAGTATAATACGGTAGGTTTGAGTAAAATTGTAGACAGACATTTTTTATTTCAAATTTATTAATCCTCCAACTCTAGGAGAGTTTCTTGAATACGCATTAAATATTTGTAAAAAAAAAAAAAAGACGCAGTATTTTTGTCCAAAAATAATTTATATTTTTGTTGAACCACCCTTATCATTAAAATTCACCTTCTGATAGAATAACGGTGACTTATAACACTTGCCTCAAAGAATATTAACACTGGGTATTCTTTTGCTATATTTTCAATCTCTTTGTATCCATTGCTGCTTTAATGCCTTTGGCATATTTTTACCCATGATGAAAACATCACATTTTTAAATAGCTTTTGAGGAAAACCATAACATGTACAACGACATCAATAGGGTTATTTTTTAAACCTGTATCGCAGAACAGGCAAAAAAAAAAATGACTGCTGGCAATACCTGATTGAAAATCAGTCCCTCCTCATTTAATCAAGACATACACTTCAATCATATGAATTAAGTTGATGAAACACACTAATACTTTCTGTTTCAGAATCAGCGTGGCTCGGATTGTTCAGTTTTAATAATAGTATCAACCCTATGTACAACTAGAAGACAAGGGGAAATGTTTGGTGTAATTATTTAATTTAAATATCATAATCACAAGCTCTTGTACGTTTTTTCCTCAGTGGCATTCAGCGTGGAGTTGCAGCCCTAGACCAAATTTACATCGATCCAGGTGATTAGTTCTTTTCATTACCAATCATGGCCCATATCCAAATCATGGTGCTTATTCTGGTTCTGTCAAGTCTGTCCATTGCACATGGGTCGGATTCATCCCTGCCTAGCCTCGAAGACCTATCTAGCTTTCCGGGTATCACCCATCCGACAAATATGGCACACCTTCAGGACCACTTTTACTCACCGCACTCCATGATCTTCCTTCATTATTTCATTACTAATGCAGTATTTCCTTTTTTTTTTTATCTAGGTTTCTTCTTGTCGTTTCAACTACAGTCTCTTCGCTCACGTGTTTGTCAGGGACTACCCAACTCTTTACCCCTTACCTCTATTACCCATAAAGTGTCTTGGTTTTTAAGTAAACACTCTTCTGTCTCTCCATGCAAACATATTGATATTGGTGAGAGATCGAGTGTTTATTTGACTCCTCAACCTTTGCTTACGAGCTCTTGATTATGGCTCTTTCTGTTTTAAAAGGGGGGGGGGGGCTCGAAACACTTACCCCAAGCTGTTCACGTTGGTATCATCCTAACCCAATTCCAACATACCACTCACCTGCTGGAGTCTCCTGGAGTTATTGGGAGGTAACTGTGCCTTCAGGGCGGGGACCCGTCCGGAGTATTACCGGTTCAGGGGAGACTAAGAAGCATCGGAAGTAGACCGGAAAGTTGTTTTATAATTTTTTGTAGTTTATAGGCGCAAAAGCATGTGGTCATCAAAGCCTTGTAGACTTGGCATAACCTTAAGAGCGCTGAACCGAACACCTGTGGCAAATCAGGTCCACATGCCAGGTAGCTATAGTAGTCCAGGAAGACTAAACCAATAATGTACATATCCTTATCAAAAGTTCAAACTTGTAGATTTTAAGTCCTAAAATGTTATAAGTGGGGCATTACATTTCCACACACGACGAAAAAACGCTATACAACGTCAACTATACTTTCAAATATTTTCTCTAGTTGCATTACAAACGGTTTATCTCTTATCAGGTGACAACAGAAGAAACTCTTTGTCGATAGTGACGTAAGGTTTGACGCCAGCCAATTTCGTATGCATTTTTTTTTTTATATGAGAAAGACATGTTTTCACACATGTGAGAACAATGTTGAGTTTGCATTGCCAAGTTTGACTCATTGCGTGCTAAATGTAGCAGTCATGATTGTATCTGGCACATTTCAATAGCGACAATAACGACTAAATCTCAACCTTTTTAGATTCTATATCTATAAAATCTAAATCTATAAAAGATTCTATATGTATAAATCGACGAAACTTCTTACTCTATAACGGATTCAGTTTTTTCATCGTTTAAACTCAACTCTATGTAATATTTCATGTTACTAGACCAACCAGGGTACTCACAAACAGTTAGTCTCAGAGACACACGGATGAAAACAATAGGGTTTTTGGACTTAAGAAAAACAAACAAATGAACCCTAAAAGTCAATAATGAATGTTACCATAACAACTCAATAAACTACACGCCCATTGGTCCATTTGGTTTTTTGTCGATATGTCTTACATTCCAATAATCCGGTCAATCTGGCCCGCGCGTCGGATTATTGTATATTTTATTATATTATTTCACATTTGTTCGTTCATTTTAAAACCATTCTTATAACTTGTAGAATTCAAATTATTATTATCATTAATATTTCGCAGACAATTATCAAATTGTTAAGTAGTATATTTGGTTTAAATTATATTATATTCTTTTATAAAAACCTCATAGAGTGTCGGGACTTATTGCGCCATAAATGGAAATTTATAGCACAATGTAGATATCAGCGATAGGAGATATAAATAAATGGTGTCAATTATGTTAAACGCGTACATGCTTCTATGAAATATTCTGAAAAATAGCGTGAAATGGCAGATTTGGCATTACATATTTCATTCTAGCCAAGTAATGACTAATTCATGGGGAAGAAATTAGAATTGCAGAGAGGGTTTTTCTTTCTTCTCTCAGGGCATTGAACATTACTTCCTTATGAAAATTTTCAATTTATTTTCCTTTGAAGATATTCTATCATAAGTCATGCACGTTAAAAAATAAAAAAATCGTCCAATAACAAAATGAAAAGTTCTACTAGTTAAGTCCTTGAAGTGCTCTCGAGTCGCTTCTGAGTGAAGCGTGGGCCTTGAACAAGATGAGATTTATAGGTTATGCAGTTGAAATCCTGAGAACTGAATACTCTAATATAGGGAATTCGAAACATTATTTTTCATACGATGGGAACAATGTTTTCTTTATTCTGTTTTCTTTCAAAGGACTGGAACAAAGATAAAATTACACCAAGAACGACAAAGGAGTTCGTGTAATGGAAAAGTCTATATTATATTTATATAAACAGCTTTATTATGATGAAATTACAATCTGCCTTAATACTTAATAGGCAATAAATAATTGAGATAAATGTTTTCATTCGTACCATATTTACAATTCATCATTCGCTCGCACATTCTTACAATATTTACAAACAGCCCCGGGGCCTCCCAAGTCCACACGGTTGTTGCCTCCCTCGCATGCGAAAGAGGAAGCGGAGTCTTGGGAAGTCCCTCACGCTCCCCCACCAGCCACGCCACCGAATACGAGCGAGGCTGACAAAGAGCGCGAGAGCCACGATGGAAAAGTCCAACATCAAATCAGAATTAATCACAAACTATAAATTGTAAGCTTAATGTTATCCCCATAATCAATTTAAATATCATACATGTCATTTCATGACAAATAATTACGCTGTTGTGACGGCTGGACATCAAATGGATATGAGCGTTTAATAGTATTTATAACCTTGTGATCAATCATAGTTAAAACAAATGATTCTCTGTTTTGTTTCGAGTGCCTCTAACAGGTTAAATTGTTTGTATTAGGTTATGTAGGTGCTAGGTCTGCGAAGACTCCCGGCCTTGCCGATAACAGCTATCTGTCAAAGATAACATGCTCAGGGTAAGATAGCACCCCCCCCCCGCAAAAGATATTACATACTTTTTTGGACTATCTGGACAGGTACTTCCCTGATAAGCCTAATCTCTTTGTCAAAGTTCTGCACCGTTGGGCAGAAAAATACAGTGACACATTTCACATTACGTTATTTATTTCTTGTAATTTACTAACTGAACCAATAATAGCCTAAATTTTCCCGAGTACTTAGTTGAAAAAGCTAAATTTATTTTAAGTCGGAAAAGGACAAAAGTATTTTGAAATAACTGTCGTAGGAAGTTATGACCAGTGATTATGGGGATAGTGTTACGCTTACAATTTATATTTTGTGATTAATTCTGATTTGAAGTTAGACTTTTCCATGACACAAACTCCTCTGTCGTTCTTGGTGTAATATTATCTTTGTTCCAGTCCTATGAAAAAGAAACAGAGGTTTTCATTTAAAGATAAGTTAACATTGTCCCATTTTTTTTTTTTTTTTTTTTTTTTGTAGAATTTCTTACCATTTGAAAAATAACTTTTCAAACTCTCTAGATTAGAGTATTCAATTCTCAGGATTTCAATTGCATAACCTATAACTTTCGTCTTGTTTAAGGTCCACGCTTTATTGCACACAACTCTTAAGAATGAGTACAATAGTATGCAGGCCAAAGTAGGCTCAAGCATAGTGCAAGACATTTCTCAATTCAGTCAATAGGAAAAAAACTATAAAATTGAAATCAATTGAATACAAAAGAGTACTGAAGCAGGCACAGCTCTGAAAGAGGTTCTTGTACTCGCTCTTAAATTATCAATTGTCTCCGTGGCTCCGATTCTTGCAATTGTTATTAGACCTCTAATCAAAAGTATGTGACCCTCATAAAAAAGAAAGCCTTCTCTAGAATTCCTCTAGAAGAGGGGGGGGGTAACTTTTTTTTTATGGTTCAGTTGACTTACAATGAAATTCTAGCATATCCTTAAAATAATAGCTTAAATGTTCTTAGAGAAAACATTGCTCAGAAGTCTTCTTCAAAGAAGATTTTTTTTAAAAACCTGTAGAAATTTTAATAATAATACAATATTAGTTAGTCTATTAAAATGCTGTTAAGCTACACTACATTATTTAGAAAAATGAAACATGTAAGAACAAAACTTAAAATTCTAAATATTATTTTGAAAGTGAAGATGAAAATTAAGGCTTAATCGATTCCTCCTAGAATAAATTAAAATATTATACATAGGTATAATTATACATATAATTATTCATATTATACATGGAAAAAATAGTTGGATATAACATCATTATGCCAGGAAAGGTGAGTTATCTATAGGTTATAATTTCTACTCACGGTGGTATTAATGTTAAATTTATTAATAAGATCGTTAAAATAAAAAAATGAGCTACCCCTAGGTAGCTCGACCATCCCTCACCCTCAACTACCGCTTTACACTTTTGTTTTTCTTCAAGTAACTATCAGTTCTTACATTTTCTAAAGTTCAGTAGCAAACTCTTTTGTAAATTTTCAGTATGTTACATTGACAATTCTGTCATTCTACTAAAGTCTTGGGTTTATGAAGCAACCGATTTATTTATATGTATCTGTCCTCAATCCTGAGGCCAACAAACTACTCAGCGCTCATTCCGATTCCACCCAAACCTTTTATAGGAAACAAAGGTCAAGCTAGTTAACCAGCAATTTGATCCAAATAGGTCAATGTGAAGTGATTCTTACTCTTGGGTCGGAGAAACCAACAATAATGGTAAAAAAAAAAAAACCTTGACAGTCGCCATGTGAGTTAATAGTACACCAATGGAATTTCATGTGAGTGAACTGGTGAGAAATTATATGATTTTATTGGTCACTTTGTCAGAACTGGCAAGGATAGAAATATAGTGCATAAAACAATTTTTGCCTTTATTAGTCCTGAGGATGCCTGATTTGTGGCAAAACGTCAAAAAAAGACGTCAAATAAATGTATCTGCTTGAGAGACGCAAGTTTATTATTTGATTTTTTTTTTTTTAAGAAATAATAATAAAAAACGAAGCCTAATATCTATCAGATAATGTGGACAACATTTTGACACAATATGAATGTCCACTGTATACATATAGATTGAAACTACTTTATTGTGATGAAATAGGCAATAAGTAATTGTGATAAATGTTCTCATTCATACCATATTTACTTTTTGAAAATTTCTTGGTTGGCAATTAGAGGTCGGTACTACGCTCCAACGATCTGATCGATACCAAAGTTAGAGTATAGTAAGAAGTAAAGAAACCAATCTTTCAGGTGCATTCCTTCATTCATTCAATATACACAGAGTGAGTTACAGATTCTTTACATGGATGCACATCGTGCTTATTATATTTACTGTAGCTACATTTTATACAATGTGATGAGGTTTAAAGAAGAAATTAAGAGATACAGGTGTATTCCGTAAGACCTCAATCTTTTGGCTAAGAAGCTTTAAACGGGAAGTATGACAAAAAAAATTAAAATGTTAAAAAAAGTCGTGCCCGTTTCGATATCATAAAAGATTTCTCTACTCCCCGGTTAGGAAATAATTTAAGGTTTTTTCGTGTATTTTATTTGTTTTGTTTTTTTCAATAAAAAATGTTAATTAGAAGTAATAGCCATTAGATAATTGTGATAAGAGATAGCATCCATGATATTAATAATTTACATTTACTCTTTCATTCTTCCGTATTTACAATAATGATTTATACAATGTAGGCATGTAAACATACCCCAGGAATCCCCCAAAACGCTCGCGGTATTGCCACCTTACTGCCTATGGAGAAGGAGGCGAGGGTTTGGGAGAATCCGTTCTGCAGCGTACTGCAGGAGAATGCGAGAGCAGCAAACGCTCAGGACACGAGCGAGGAAAACTGACCAACGCTAGATCTGCCAGTGAGTAAATATTTACAAAAGATCACGGGGCCACTTCCGCTTCAATCTCCAAGGATGATTGTAGGGATGGGTGATGCTGTTCGCTCCAAACCGGTTTAAATAGTTTTTTTTTTAGCTGTTTACAGTTTTTTTTCGCAGTAGTTTATCATTTTTTTAAGAAATTGACGTGGAACCTGGCGCCAGCTAGACGAAACGATAGCTAGAGCGAGAGAACAGAGAACAGATCGGCCTCCTTAATCGCTGTACGTTATCGATATAGTGAGCAGAGAGAAGTGAAATATGGCAGGGAATGGGGATGCATAAATAAAGCTAAAAGGTTCACTGGTAATGGCTTAGATCTCAGTCAGGACCGGTCTGCCCGCTGTCCCGTCGCTAAAACACTCCCATTCTTTCCCCCTTTTATCCGACCACTTTTATTTTACATTTTTTTTTTCTTTTATTTTTTTCTTTTGTTGGGTGGATTACTCTGTCAGTGGTTTCGTCTTGTTACTTCCTTGCCTTGAACATTTCTCCATTGTTGAAAATTCCAGTGGAATTGTAGTCTAATTGCCGTGTAAGCCACTAGCCAATAGCATCGAAAGCAACATTAAACACTGTAGCTGATAAGAAAGAAAAATTCTATTCATGGATACTGACTTATACGTCACCTCGTCCCAATAATGTATAAAACGGAAAATGTTTTTCATATAGGTCTGTTTTCATCTGCATTTCTCTACTCACATTCGTAGTAAACTAAAAACAGTGCGACAGAGGTCTTACCGGTTTTCGCACTTGCTAACCTCACCCAATCTGTCGCTGCGTCTCAAACTGATGATCTATAAATGTATCCTCCGGCCAGCTCTGCTGTTCGGTGCCCCACTATTTACCCACTTGACTGACGCTACAGCTACAAGTCTCCAACGTTTCCAGAATGGGATCATGCGAGAGGTCTGACAAACCTCTCGTAAGAGGTTAAAGAACGCCGACCTGCACCCGTTGCTTGATGTGCCAACGGTGGATAGGTTCATCCACCGGAGACACAGCAAGTTTTTCGACGCGTCGCCCCATCACCTTGTAGTCTTGTCAATGAAGCCAAGTACATTGTGTATCATTGTACTTGTATTGATTATATAACTTCTATGCCGATTCAGACCTTGTATTGAGTGTACCGATGGTACAGGACATATAAAATGTAGTATGTAAATAGATTCGCCTAAGAATCTATAGTAAATAAAAGTTTTGTAATTTTTTTTTAAGGGGATTGAAAAAAACAAAAAAAACAAAAGGTCTGTTGTGTAGATGAAATTTCAAAGGCACATTCAACAACAAACCGTACAAAATTGGTATAAATTTTGGTTCAGATGTTATAGCTCTGACGTTCTTAACTCACAGCTCAAAAGCTATCGATTATTAAGGTTGAATACACAGTAAAGAGTGTGACGCAAATATAAATAAAAAATTGTAATTTGGGAGAAGTAGTATAAAAAAAAGCGTTTATATTTTGGTTCTTTATAATCTTTTTTTAAATGGTAAAAAATTTAAATGTATTTCTGTTCTACTAATGGGTAGTGTATGTATTCTGATTCGGTATAGTGCCACTAGAACCTGGGGTTAGGTTCGATACCCGATGCACTCAAATTACTGGCGCCTGCGTTGAGAGCCATTGTCTCCTTGCTCTTCGGGTCATCTTATTTTCTCCCTTCTTTGCTCTTGCCTGTTATAATCATCACCGACTCAGCGTTTGTACGGATTTCAGTGCGGATTTCAGCGGATATCCTTTTCTCTATGGAGTATGAGTTCTATCATCATAGTGTACTACAGGATCTTTTCCTTTGCTTTTACTCTTATTTATTTTCATTCTGCATCCCATTCATCGCAAAACAGGTGGCCCATCCTATCGAGACCAACCCATGGATACTTATAGACATTATATCAATTGATTGTTCATCCAAGACTCCGATTCAAAAATCTTATATCAATTTATAAGAAATATCTTATTCATATAACTTTGTTCAAAGATCTCACCACATCAAATTATGGCTTGATAACAATCTAGGGTTATCAGTTATAACACATAACCTATACAGTACCTATCGAGGAAAGCGCAATATCGCCCTCTCTCTGTTATAAGTGCTCCTTAAGATCAACCAACTAAGATGCAGTCACCACTTCCTCAAAGTACGTCAACAGTACAAAAGTTCCATCGCAACACCATCCCTCAACTCCAATAAACACCACTGGTAATTTCATTAATTTTCTCTTACATTTTTCAACCTCATTTCCTCAATTATCAAAGTCCCTCAATTCTCAATCTTTTTAATGATAACACAACTTTATTATGATAAAATCACAATCTGCCTCATTGGGCAATAAGTAATTGTGATAAATGTTTTCATTCATACCATATTTACAATTTGTAATCACTCGCTCATTCATACAGTAACTCAATCTTTAAAGCGAAACTTTATCAGTTTCTTATCTCCCTCCATTCTAACAACTCATCATTATTCATTATTGTTTTTTTTTATCTCTACTCAATTTTTATATTTAGTTACAATCTCTTGTTATTGGATCTCTTGCAATCACTTCATATGTATTTAATCGCTGTAATAGCTAAAAGCTTATCAAATCTGTGAAATGTTATGTATTTTTTTGTCAGCTAGACATTCCTATTTTGTTCCATCTTGTTATTCTTAGGGGGCAATGTCCCATAATAAAGTGTTTTTTGTCATTTCATTTACTCTTCCCCCAAAAATAAACGTTTATTGTTTAGGTGATAAACACGCCATTGTCAGAAGCCCTTCTTCAGTTGCATTAGTTTCGTTGTTCCAAAGTTTATGAACCGGTAATTATATTATTTATCAAACCTTCAATTTTTTCCTAGTAGCAGGCCATTACAAACTATCAGAAATGTTTCCGGTTTTGAAAAAAAAAAAAACGAAAGCCTAAAAACCACCAAGTAATTTATAAAAATAAATAATTATAGACGTTCACCGCAGAGTAGTACTTTTAGTTCACCTTAGTGTTTAAATTGAGTGCAGAAAAATACTGCATTCTGACTTTTGCTAGTGCCAGCCTGTTCTACTGTTTTTCACTTTCATCGCTAATTTCCTGAAAGTAGCCAAAATATATCATTTCTTCTTTTTAAGTTCTTTTAAAGAACAGACTATATTAATATAGTCTTAAGGGAGCACGAGCCGCACTGGCTTGTCGTCTGCCGGATGCACGAGCCTTTCATGTTGGAAGCACTTACCGGCATTTCATGGTAAAGAACGAGCTAGTCCGAATCACCGAGCCATGAAGAGTCACTTGAGTATGAGAATCTCACGGCACGAGGTAACAAAATCCTCAGACAAGGCACGTGTCGTGGGAACAAGGTTTCAACATCTCTCCTCCATCTATCTAAACCTACATCTCAAATTCATCCATTGAGTTATGTATTCACAGATGGCGATTCACCCAATGAATGGATGCGACCAGCTCGATGCATGCAATAGACGTTTCCACAGCAGGCAAACGAGGTGTGAGAACATAGGAAGGACTTTACTACTTACAGCGCCATTATTTTCTCAACAGTGGACGGGGTCTGATTAAGCCAAGACAGATCACCTTCGCACTAATCCCCAATAGCTGAGGATGATTTAGAAGGGGATATGATATATCAAGCCGGATTATGCCTGACAAACGACCATCGCCAATGCCCTTACAGTTAAATCGGGACCAGGAGAATTTATTCCCTCGTCGAGTTGGCGTAAGCTTCACAGGGCTTGTCAGCGAGAAAGGGCTTTCGTCGGGTATTATCAACTTGGATCAGCAGATATTTTTAATTCATGCACCACAAATTCCATTATCCTTATCAGTGAGTAGTTTTAATTATGGGTAGAGGTATGTTCAAAATTATTTATCTTATATTAAATTATTTGAAAAAATCATTACTTGAAAATTATTACAATCCGTATTTGTGAAAAATGATCTTATTCATACCATATGTAGCGACCGCTAACTACATAAGATAAATGACCCTATACTCTATTGTATATATACTGTAAACAAATGTAAATAACATAACCAAAATATAAATCATTGTAAATATGGTAAACAATAAAACATGCAGCTAGGAGTCAATTAATTATATGAGCTGGGGCGCCAGCTGCTAGTAGCAGGTAATAGACCCAACCCGCCGAGAGACCCTTACCCGGCTAACGTCTCTTTGTCAGAGGACAAAGAAAACTACATACTCAACCCTCATTGGGTACTACAAAAACAGTGCTGATTAGCTACTGACGAAGCCAGCTGGGTATTTAAGACCGGAGGTTTGGGGCCTGTATATCATTATCTTGGGAACTAACTGGCTCGTGGCTGCCCTGTTTTAAACTTGGCTTCTTCGTTATGAAAACCTCTGCATCTGTCTCTCTCCTCACCTCGCTACGTTTTAGTCCGGCGTTGTCAGACCCCATACCTTCCTAGTGGGAATCTATGCCTTCGTCTCGCTAAATCTAGCACCTCCTTAGGAAAGACCTCTCCCTAGTGGACAACGGTTGTCGTGGCCCTGCAAACTTACCAAGCAGTGTTCCCCACGGCGATTCAGTCTGCCTCTCTCCGGTTCACACTCGCCTTTGGGATCCGGACGGATTTCGCCTACCCCCAGATACCGAGTGTAAATTCGTGGTCATTCCAAGACCACACAAACTACCTATACCAACTACCCTATACCTCTTCTCCTGAACATAGTGCATTGTCGGGGCACATACCTATAAAAAATGGAGTCAGATAGTAAAACCGTCATGAAACGATTGTCCAGGTTATAAACTTAATCAACCCTCTCTTCTTCACCAGGGCTAGGATAACCAGGCACCCCCCTCGTGACGACCCGACACCATGTATACAATTAATTCATACCGTATAAATAATATGCACCTCATGAATTCCATGATTCACCTGCGGGAGTGTCCCCTTTCCCAGAGGAGGAAGCAGGATGATCCCCAGTCCCCATTTTTAGATTCTATTCTGCTGGTCCTGCAGAATAGAATCTAAAAACTGTATGACAACAATGTGGAAAAGATTACGTGACCTTCTCAGGGTATTGTGACCATGGATGACTCAGCGATGACACTCGTAGACAGTGTTTTTAAACGTCTTTTTCAGAAAGCAATAAAAATTGTCGATAAAAAAAAATCCTTATCCTATGTCAACCGATGAAATGTTGGCTTCACTAGAGTTACCGAAAGGAATTATTCATTACTAAAATCCCTTTAAACGACTAGAATCTCAGTGTATGTTTGGGGCTATAAAAACTACATTTTCATACATACAAGGAAAAAATTAACCAAACGAGGAATCGATGAGCCCAAGAAGTTCCTGATCACATGGCAGGAGCAGGGCTAGGCGAAGACGACTGCATAGACTCATAATATAAAATAGTACTAAAAATAAAAATAACAATACTAAAAGTTAAAACTAGCTTATTAATCCCGTACTAATTTGGATTGAGTTTTCCGAAAAATCTTCAGATAGCATCTCTGTACAGAATGCTTCAATGAATCAATAGAAAATAAATTACTAATCTACAAAGTTTTACTAAAGCCAATCTGGACTTTATATATTAGGGGGAACGGAAAGTAATGTCGTTTTATTTACATTAAATTCAAACAAATAAATTTTTTTGGCACCATATCGGGCGAGTATGGTGGGTAATACCTCCTAGACAATACCTCCCACCCTAATTCATTAATTTTATCCAGCGTTCGTCTTGCGCAGTGCGGTCTTACATCATTGATTAAAAAAAAAAACACTTCTTGAAAATTTATCTGTTTGAATTTAATGTAAAAAAACGACATTACTTTCCGGTCACCCTATTATTCCCATACACCCAATCTCACTAACACGTTCATATGCTCATAATATACTGTGCATAGTCTCAATATCCTAACCAACCGCTTATTCGGCATGACCACTTTTCCAAAACTTTAAGCAAAAGAAAACGAAGTTAACTCCTGCCTTAAAGAAATTTAATAAATAGAATCCATTTAGTATTTATCCACCTTTTGGGATAGCTGATTACTAAACGGATTTCGTGTTGTTTTTTTTTGAGTCCGAAAACATAAAATCTATTCCATCAAGTAATTTATAAAAAAAATGTATTCCTAAAGCAAGTTTTTTTTTTACAATTACACAATTAAGCATCATGTTTTGGAAGAATAAAAAGGGAATTCAAGTAATCCCAGAATTCGTATCAATATTATGATAGGAAATCTATGATGTTACATAGAGATGCTCTTTCTTGATATCTTGCAAAAGCATTCAAAAGTCAGGCAAAACACACAATTTTATATTTTTATTATAAATGAATTCAGGACACGATATATTGTATTTGTCGATAAATGTTTCAAATTAATCAGCTGGAATCGGTCATGAGTTGTTAAGTGTGGCGTTCAAATCGCTAAATAAATAGATCACTTGGTCGTTTTCCGTTGAAAATTAAGGAGATCCCTGAATGTTGGGAGAGTTAAGTAGGTACTGCGGGTGAGGAATCGCAGTCTAAGTGGCAGGACTAACTAAGCGTGAAAAACCAGACGCACTCGAGGAAGAGGAAGATCTGTTTGTAGTTGTAGGGGACACATGGCACTCGAGAGACACGCTACTTGAAAGACACCGTGATCCCGGTAGCTAAGTGCTTCAAGTGCGCAGGCCACTTGTCCAACAACACATGTCAGCCCGTCCCCCCTTCAGGCCTAATGCGTCGCTTCTCTGTCAAACGAAGGGTTGTCAATCAAAATTATATCAATACTATTACAATAGAGCATAGACTAAATTTATTTGTAATGCATTTGAAGATCGCAGTACGTTTTCAATCAATTAAAATAATTGATTGCTGACATATAAGAAGTTAATTTTAACAAAACCTTGGTTTTAAATAGCACCAATGTTCATTTATCTTCATAAGCTTTTCATTAATTGGCAAACGCTTTCAACAACCCACGTCTGTCATACCCACGTCTACATTTATTACCTGTTATTACCTAATCGCGTACCTTGTATCTTCTCTACCTGTACTCACCTTGGTGTAATACTGAAAGAGACATGGGTCTTGTCAGCTCTGTATACTTGGAACGCAAACAAAGGGTTGTCAATGAATACCTAATTATAATTCCCCATACCCTTTAAATTGTTCTTCAGATCGTTTCTACCTTACAGATGAAATAGAGAGGCTCAACCTCAGAGCTCATATAATTTAAACTATTTGCCGTATCAAAACAAATGTCCTTGCACCCCTTTGTTTGAAAGCCACATCAGCGATTAGAACTACATGCACTATACTAAACATGGAACAACAGTTAAGTAATTCAGTAAGATACATAAAGGGCGTCCCTGAATTAACGCAAGGTTTGATTTAAATAGAAAACACAGTTTTTAGTATTTTTGTTTATTGAATTATAAAGTAAATAGGATAGGGTTATTTATGGAATAACTCATCGGGCGAATGGCCTCCACGACTTTGCTGGCACATACGCACTCTTTTGTCGAAATTTTCCATGACCATTTGGCATAAATGTGGTTGAATTTCGTTGATGCAGCGTTCAATTTCCTCTTTTAATGCACGGGTGGATGTGGGCTTGTTAACATATACCTTTGACTTTAAATAACTCCATAAAAAGAAATCTAAAGGTGTTAAATCACACGATCTGGGGGTCCAATTCTGATCACCGAAACGAGAGGGTACACGACCTGGAAATGTCTCATGGAGTATTTGAATTGTTTCATGCACTGTAATACATGTGGCACCATTTTGTTCAAACCACACATTGGCCACATCAATATCATCCAATTTCGGCACAAAGAACTGTGTTATCATGTCGCGATATCGAGGACCATTAACAGTCACTGCTTGACCAGCCTCATTTGACACTATCATGCACTGCTTCGATATTGACATTTGAACGGCTTGTTTTTAGACGACCAGTGTGTTTAGTGTCTCCAACTGATCCAGTCTCCCTTAATTTTTCAATTAATCTCTTCATAGTTGATGAAGTCAAAACACTATTCCGACCATATTTTGTATGTACTGCGGCGCCAAATTTTCATTATTTTTGAGCTAATCTTCAACAATAAAGACACGTTGTTCTATCGTGTAACGCTCCATTTTTACTAACCCTAAACTGTCAGCTGTCAAATTGTTTTTTTTTTTAAGGGTTGCCAGCACTTTACTGCACAAATGGCGGCAAATTCAATTCTTGCGTTAATTCTGGGACACCCTGTATAAACAGCAAATCTCAGGAGAGAGAAAATGTTTTGATTTCATTATGACACAGTCCACATCGAATTCACAACAATCAATTAAAAATCGAATCAATAAATATATAGCGTATGTGGGCAACAGCCGGCCCGCGGGCCGGATCCGGCCCGCTGTAAGATTTGATCCGGCCCGCGAGACATTTTGAAAAACCCAATTTAAAAAAAAAAAATACACTACTTACTCATACTCATGGAATCAAGTGAGCGAGCAAGCCGAGTGGCGGTGATCATCAAAGAGTGAGGCGGCAAACATCAAAGTTCAAAGCCATTGATGTTTGCCGCCACACTGGCGGCGCAACAAAGGATTATTGCTTCGCAATTGTATTGTTCTACACTAGACGATTCTAGATCATTCCTTCATTTTGCCTATATAAGCGGGTGGATGGCCGGAACTTAGTTCAGTCCTATTCGAGCTACCGTGGTGATAAGTTTGCTTTGTGACTTTGTGTGCATCTTGAGTGCTTACTAATTATACCTATTTTCTTATTAAGTTTATCGAACGATAAGTAAATGAAAATGATGTCTGGTGGAAGGAAACGAAAAGTAGATGCAGAGGGTCGCCAGTTTCAAGAAAAATGGACTGAAGAATTCTTCTTTATCTTGCACAATGGTAAGCCTATTTGTTTGATGTGTAATGAATCCATTTCGGTGATGAAAGAATTCAATATAAAGAGGCATTACTCAACTAAGCATCCTACGCTGCTCTCACTGACAGGACAAATAAGAAAAGACAAAATCCAGAAACTTACCGCAAATTTGGAAAAACAGCAGCAAATATTTCATAGACAAAGAACACAACTTGATAATGTTGTGAAAGCTAGTTTTATAGTTAGTTCAAAATTGGCAAAGTCATTGAAACCATTTGCCGAAGGAGAATTTATCAAGGAGTGTATGTCAGAAGTTTGCAGTGTTTTGTGTCCTGAAAAGAAAAATGAATTTGAAAAAATTAGTTTGTCAAGACGAACCGTTGTACGACGTATAGAAATGATGGCTAATGATATAAAAACAACATTGACTGGCCGTATGACTGGTATTGAATCATTTTCCATAGCATTAGACGAGAGCACCGATTTGTCTGACATAGCTCAACTGGCTATATTTATTCGATAAAGAATTCACTATTACTGAGGAATTGCTTGCTTTACAGCCGCTAAAAGGAACCACTACAGGAGAGGACATTTTTAATGAAGTTCAAAAGGTATTCACAAGTTTTGGCTTGCCATGGTCGAAATTAGTTGGAGTATGCACAGATGGTGCACCTTCTATGGTCGGCTTACGTAAAGGTTTCATCGGAATTTTGAATGAAAAAGCAACTGAATTAAATGTGCAAAAAGATGGTTTGATAGTCCTTCATTGCATTATCCACCAACAGAACTTGTGTTCTAAGTCCATTCGACTCCAGAATGTTATGAATGTGGTAGTAAAAACCATCAATTTTATTCGATCCCGAGGGCTTAACCATCGTCAGTTCAAGGCGTTTTTGGATGAAATATCAGCCGAGTATGACGACGTAACATATTATTGTGAAGTCAGATGGCTAAGCAAAGGGAAAATGCTGAAACGGTTTTACGAGCTTAGAAATGAGATAGCAGAATTTATGCAAATAAAAGATAAACCACTATCTGAATTGAGTGACGCAAAATGGATATGTGACTTAGCATTTCTTGTCGACCTTACAGGCCATTTGAATGATTTAAATTTGAAACTTCAAAAACAAGGACAGTTAGTAAATGATTTGTACAGCCATTTGAAAGCGTTTCAGAACAAAATCCGCTTGTGGGAGGCACATATGCTGTCTGGTAACAGTTACCATTTCACCACGCTCTCTGCGTATGAAAATATTGCTTACGCTCAATATGCTGAAGAACTCAAGTTACTGTCGGAGCAATTTTCGATCAGATTTAGCGATTTCAAACACATGGAAGACTGTTTCAATTTATTTGCTACTCCAACAAAAAGTAATGTACAAAATGCTCCAATACACTTGCAAATGGAGTTGATCGAGATTCAAGAAAACTCACTCCTAAAATCTAAATTTGAAGACGTGGAGTTGTGCGATTTCTACAAAAAATACCTCGAAGAAGACCATTTTCCGCAGCTTAGAAAATTTGCAAGAAGATTGATTTGTGCGTTTGGCAGTACTTATAAATGCGAACAGTTCTTTTCATTGATGAAAGTTAATAAATCAAAACATCGTACAAGGCTGACTGACGATAATTTGGAAAATTCTTTACGTCTTTGTACCAGTGGAATTAATCCAAACATCGATGAATTAGTTTCCCAAATTCAAGCTCAAGTGTCTCATTGATTTCGGTGTCGCTATTTAACTTTCGTAGTTTGTAACAATTCTAAATTTAACGATTTAATTTAATGCTGTAGGTACCTATTTTTTCATTTCATTTTGTTATTTTAATAAATTGTGTTGTAATAACATTGTCGTATTATTTCATGGCTGACTGATATCTATCGCTAAAAATTATGAACACTACTTTAAAATGCACTACTTTTAAACGCGGCCCGCGAACGTATTTGCACACTAAAGTTTGGCCCATAACATGTCAAAGGTTGCCCATACCTGATATATAGTATCAAAATGTAAAATGGTAAGCAATTAATACTTCCCAATTGATGTGGCTTTAAAGCAAAGGGGTGCAAGGACATTTGTTTTGATACGGCACATAGTTTTAATTATTATTAAATTCTATGAGCTCCAAGTTTAGAGAGGCTTAAACTCGGAGCTCATAGAATTTAATAATAATTTAAACTATTTGACCTGTAAGGTAGAAACGATCTGAAAAACAATTCAAAGCGTATGGGGAATTATAATCAGGTATTCATTTACAACCCTTTGTTTGCGTTCCAAGTACGTAGAGCTGACAATTCAGTATCACGCCAAGGTGAGTACAGGTAGAGAAGATACAAGGTACACGATAATAGGTAATAACAGTTCAAGGACCCTCTCCGCAGTGGAGTAGAAGGTAGAAAAACTAAGACAAATACCAGTTGTACTGCCTTGCCAGGTAATTGGTTTGGAGTATATAAGGGTATTCAAAACCATGAGGAAACCTTTATGCATGTAAGCAGAACGATGATCCGAACTATTTATAAATGAATTAATGAGGCAAATAATCTTTGCAACTCGGTTCCAGAACATTTATTTTGTAATTGTTTCCACGCCATCTTCTCAAAAAGAAAAAGTCTACGATGGCAGATAGTTCAAGATCATTATTCCTCAATGTTTACTATGCCACGTAATTTATGCTAATATTTTATTAGTTTTTTACGAGGGCAAGAACACTTAAGTAAAAAGAAGTAAGGTAGGTACTCTAGCCTAGTAGTGAATTAATATACGCTTTCCACCATTTCAAGCAAATGCCGGTTTAGTGTTTTTCATAGGTACAGTGGTAACGTAATTGTTTTGGATTAGAAATCTATTTGTCACCAGTGTTGTTTTCTTTCACTTCCAGCAGCTCCGTTAGAGTGACTCCCGATAGGACAGCACGCCTTTCCTGCCCTTAATGGGAGTACATAAGGGTGTAAAACCCCCGTTAAAAAAACAAGAAAAACACCATGTCCCAAAAGTAAAGGTGGGTGCACTCCAGCTATCGCCCTAGCTCAATATGCTAGTTTTTTTATTGGTGAGCTCAAAAGGAAATGCTCTATTTTAAAAAAGGTATGAGGTCAGGTCATCCTTCTGTCTTCTGTCGACCGCTCTGTCTTTCAGAGTGCTCCAAAAATAACGGACCGAATTCTCTGAAATCCTAGAAGAATATTGGACAACACCCCGGATAAGTAACCCATCCTGGAGTATACATATACATCTTAAATATCTTTTGTATAATGACTGAAAGTATGTGCAAAAAAAATATTAATTCATCTGGCACAGTTGTCTAGTTGTTTCAAATATTCTAAATAATTTTCTACACTAATTAATGACACAAGCGGTGAAAAATATTTAAACAGATTTCATAAACGTTATTTTAGGTCATTTCTATGATACAACAAAGTGTATTTCCCCCCCCCCCCCAAAAAAAACTGATTTTCAGTTTAAATTGAATATTTAACATATCTATTTTTATCAACCTAAGCTGATTTAAAAAACACTCATTCATTTCATATTACACTAATTAAGTTCAAGTCCCAATTCACCTACTTGTGGTAAATGTTAAGTGTGGGTCGCACCCCTTAAGCTTGATGGGGGAAGAGATGATCGTAATAGCTTTCCTCTGCTCTAATCAATAACAAAACTATGTTATAAATTATTTTAGTTATAACAGACTATTCATTGGTTTTCAGACTGAACCATACTGGACCCAACATAATTTTCTTTGTACATAAAAAACGTTATAGATAAATGGCTTACAGTAAATACACAAAGTCTATGAACGTATAGTTTATTTTTCTTTGTTTGCCGATTGTTGAAGGTAGTACGTACTTTCTTCAACATCTTTGCTAGTTGCACTTTCTACCCTCCGCATTTTGGCAGATCTCCAGTGATCCCGTATCTGCTGGAATCCGTTTTCTTAATTTAGGTTTCAAGTCGATGCATTCTAATGCGAAATCCTTTCTCCGTTATGATTCTCTTGAACGCAGTTGAGTTAATGGCTGAAATACAACAGTAAAATGAACCACCGTAAACACTAACTATGTCCTAGGTTAATTATGACCTCCCCTATGAAGGAGAAGATAGATGGAGGGGTACAAAAATAGTCTCGTTAACCGTGCTGGCCCGCTAGTTAACCTAATTGACACCGGAGGCAGGCTGGCCAACTTTCAGCAATTATGTTCACACCTCTCTTGGTTCACCCCAAACCCACCCTTAGCTCTGCGGTCTACGATTGATCAATGCCCGTCAGTAAATTATCCTATTTCTGGCTCACACTGCTCTCTGTTTAAAGAATCGTTTTGTGCGTATTGAACGTTAAGTACAGTCCTCGGACTCAAAAATAACTAGAGAGATCAGTGTTTATTATTATGATATAATTTGCAGATCATGGACAATTTCATGGTGATATCTGAATTGCTGCAGTGAATATTTGATCGATTGCAGCTAAATGAAGATGATATAATTCAAAATCTCTAACAGGTGGATACATAATTATATTCAATTTGGAGAGGAGGTAACAACCATGTCGATTTGAGAGATGTCTGGGCTGTTTGTAAATACAGTATGAATGAGTGAGTGAACGAAAATAAATAATAAAGTAAATATGGTGTTAATGAGAACATTTATCGCAATTCTGCCCAATAAGGCAGATTGTAATTTTATCACAATAAAGTTTTGAATACATTTGGAGAAGTGAGAGGTGATACCATGATGATAGTTTAGAAGTTTCAACTTTTTGTAATTATTTTTTATTTTTAGAGAGAATATTCTTATTTCATTCTATGCTGGGCAAGGGCTCATTATAGTTGTCACTCTTGGTTCAGAGGCTTCTAAACTAAAACTACAACACAACTATTACGTTAAACCAAAATATCAAATTACTTATATGCATGACAAAAGAAACGAGAATAAAACAGCCAAAAGATTATAGTGGTCGTAAAACATGAATTGTCTTTATGTATCTTCTTCCTAGTTGTTACATTATGCACAATACTTCTTATTAAATTATTTTAGCTGCACTTATAACTTACAGTGCTTTCTTCGTCGGGAGATGGCAGAACGCCCAGGTTTCCTATTATTATTTGAAATTCAGTACGTTTTCTGTACAGTTTAAGGATGTTCCAAGTACTGTTTTTTTTTGTGATTACAGTTCACGGCACCGGTATTAATCGAGAGCATTGATTCAATATCCGGCTCAACATGATAAAAATTTCTTTTGCTCTTCAATGCAGTTTCGTTTAATTTTTTTCATTACAGCGTCTTCCTTCTGTTCTAGTCATTAGGTCTCCGGTTCTACTTGAAATGTTTCATGGAGGTTTCGCTCCATAAACAGGAATAAATAAACTCTTTATTGCATGAGGAAACAAACAATATTTTGTAAAATAAATAATAAGTTGCGACAATATAAATAAAAAGTACTGCTTCTGAGCTATTTACAATTAATAATAATCCATTACAAAGTTATACCTAGTACTTCAACTATAAATAAGCAAATATGATTGGAACATGTTGCCTCGTGCAGGCCTCCCCTTAATGGGGGTGATGGCCTAACTTCCCTGGAGACCAAAACCTACTGGGAGGTGTCACAAACAGGAATAAGTATCATTAATTAATTGGTATAAGGATATAATATATAATATATATATACTTAATATATAATATAAGTACGATCAGGATATTTTTATTACCAATATATGGTATGAGTTTTTGTTTTCTGATGTTATAATTAGTCTTTCAAAATTGGGTACACAACGTATTGCTGTAATGTAGCCCTTGACTGGTACAGGCAGCTTGAAATTGTTTCATGTCTTCCTGTCTTCGAATTTAACATCCATGCGATGTTTTGTTGTTTTTTTTCTTTCAAAACCTCTTTATTGATAATATATATACAATGACAAAAATAAATAAATAAATTTGGAATTACATCTGTCTCCTCGTGCTGCATACGCAGATGCATTCGAAGGAGTGCATAAATTATAATACTTTCAGATTGTTGTTAATAAGTCCAATACACATACACTCACTAGGTGATGAGGCTCACCTTCAGCTTGCAACCGTGGAAAACACTAACACTAAAACCTAAACCTAGAACCTAAGACTAAAGTGTTCCAGCCGCGACAGCGTCCTGCCATCGATGGGGGAACGGAGCGGGGGTTATGGTGTTAAACACCGAGTTTGTCAAGTATTGCAGGGAGTCGAAAAATTTGAAATGCCTACGTTGGATGAATTCATAGGTAGCTCAAAGATCTCGTGAAGCTCACTGTTGCTCCGCTGCTTGAATGAAGTACCTCTGGCCACTTTCATTAGTATACCGTTTTGGAATTGTTGGAGTCGCCGAGCTGTCGTATACGTCAGATAACGAAAAAACGTTGCACCATACAGCAGAGTAGGCCTGAGTACACTCTTGTAGATCAGTAGCTTCAGACGCAGCAGTGATAGATTGGGGGAAGTCAATAAGTGCGTAAGGGGGTAAGACTTCGTGCGTGTTGGCTTCAACTTCTTCTTAAAATGGATACTAAAATGGAGGTCATCCATGTGAAAATCCAACGTTTCCAGTTATGCTGCTGGAGGCTGCTCATAATTTTCAGTACGTGAGTGGCAATATAGTAATTTCCAAAAAAATGCAATCCTAAAAAAAAAAACTAATTGGCATGTGGGTTATGACCGCAGCAATGAAGCCGCTTGTACGACACGGGGCTAAGGCAACGAGGTAGCAAATGGAAATGGAGCTGTAATGGACGAAGGTGAAGTCGCGAACACTTAGGACCGCGGCTCCCGAAAGAGCGCTAAGTAAATTTATTCTGCCCGCCTGCCGACTAAGGGAACACTCGGCTATTGACAGTTATTCCCATGCTAATCACCGCCAACTAAGAGGCTACCGGTGTTTCTCTTCTGCCCGGTATCCGTATTTCCCGAATCCCCTCCCGGCTCCTTAACACCTCCAGCAAAAAGAAAGAGTCCGTTCGGGAATCTTATCGCCAATAACAGCCGCCTTATTTTCAGCAACCGTTCATAGAGAGAGACCCGGGCATAATCACCGTCTCTAGAATATTAAACTGGTTGGGAAACTATAAAATTACAATAATAAAATGGGCTATTATCATACCGATCTACGTTTCGTCTTTACTTCGCAATGGTATTCTCCTTCTACAATATAATAAAATCTCTGTACACAGCTGATGCGACAGTAATGGCCAGTAATTGTTAACATTTGCTTTGTGATTAAAAATAGAATCTGCATATTGTATCATAACACGTTTCCTTTTTTTTTTTTCTTCGGTCGTCGGTTCCAAGTCCAATGATTCCTCAGCTACAGTGCTTTTTCTTGAAGCTGCCCCCACCACTATATTAATAGGTAAAACAACAACAACAATGATAAAATTACAATCTGCCTTATTGGGCAATAAGTAATTATGATAAATGTTTTCATTCATACCATATTTACAATTTTCATTCATACAGTATTTACAAACAGCCCAGAGACCTCCCAAATTCACATGGTTGTCACCTCCCTCGCGTGCGAAAGAGGAAGCGGAGTCTTGGGAAGTCCCCCACGCTCCTCCGTCACCGGATACGAGCCAGCGGAGGCCGACGAAGAGCGCGAGTGCCACATACGCTCGGGAGATGGTTGGAGAAACTTTTCATTGCCAGAACTCCCACTGTTACGATTTATAGCAGGTCCCGAGGCCACTGCCGTTTCAGTCTCCGAGGAGGATTATAGGGATGAGTGGTGCAGTGCAATGACTGTGCTAGGGGATTAGGGTGGTTGGATACGTCACTATGGAATTTCATGAACTATATTAATAGTGGAATTTTTTTTTATTTCGTACTATAACTATTCTTCAATAATTTTAAAATAACCGGTGACTATGAACGGGAGTACGTCATTTACCCAAGTATAGTCCTGAATCTTTCCCTCTTCACCACTCGCTCACTCTCATTGGCCAAAGGAGAGGTCACATGTTTGGAATCTTAAATTATTTAAAATTAAAATTACAGGTGGTAAATTTTGAAAACACCTTAATACTAATACACTAAATTAAAACTAAAATTTAGGTTTAATACAATAAAACACAACACCTACTTTTATTGTAAACCTTTTGGTAGGTTACAATGTACCCTGGGTATATTTTTTATCCTTGACGAGACGTATTTATTTTTTTTAAAGCAGACCAATGATACTCTACAATCTTAGAGATAGTTTATTATTAATATAAATACACTCAATATACAAAGTCAAAAAGCATGGCCTCCCTAATGTAATGACAATAAGACCTCTAGTTCCTCTTCAAGAACGAATATCCTGCCTTGAGAGCACCGTGCCAAGCCCCAAGGTTATTGCACCTCAAAAGCTTCAAACGGCAGGTTTTCATTGAGCCTGAAGATATTCTCAAACTGTCTTCAATAGTTTTCTCATGTGATAAGGTATCCCATTTATGTTATTAAATAAATAAAGTGTGCTACATTGGTTCACAGTCTTATATGTGTAATAACATGAAAACGAATTAAATGATGTAGAATGCAAATAAAAATATCACTTGGTGGTCCGGATATGCGCGTTATTCAAAAAAATATTCGGGATCTAGTACCAAAATAAAGTTTTCTTCATATAAACATTGTTAAAATATTGAGAAAGACAAGAAATATTGGGTCCAATAAGGATTTCTCAAATCTTTATTCTTCTTGGATGCTTTGGTGGATTTTCTAAGCGAGTACTTGAGAAATTATTATAAATGTGTATTAAACTATTATCCTAAAGCTCAATCTTATATGGCTAATCTGTAAAAAATCATTAGAATCATATTGACTTCTAACGCCAGCCATTCGCCCGAAGCGTGGCCCTCGAAGATAAATATAATGTTTTCCTTGCTATTGTTTACAATTAAAGTTGAGTTAAACTTTCATAAAATGAATTGAGAGTTGTGATATATTTTTAGGTAACGGGAAAACGAATTCCACTATGTTGTGAACTGGTTGTTGTTACATTAGGTGATCAAATATTTGTTTAAAACTGGTTTTCAATAACCATCTATGATTGAATTTTCCGAAATTCAATCCAAACATTGAATACCATTTTCTTTGGGAACGCATTCATCTCCTTTTGGGTTTACCTTATAGAGTTCAGGACGACCGAAGTGTGCCGGTAGAAGTGGAGTACCCACATACATGCTATCAGCAGGTTTCTAAACATTATCATGCCATTTTTATCTACACTCTTTATCAGCTTTTACCAGCGTATCGGCCTCTTTATTTCTGTTAGCTTACAAGTCCTGACGATGCTTTAAAACTTTTTACACTCGTTCATTCTGTAATGTATGTGATGTAAACGAATTTACATTGTGAATAACAGAAATGTCTCTGATAGAATAAAACAGATGTCAATTAATTTCTATTTTCGCCATTTTAAAGTAGTTTTGACGCAATATACTATTTAACAGCTTAAAGTAAATAATGTAGAATCCATAGTTAGTAGTACTTACTTGCTTACCAATATATCATGTATGTAACATACCCAACTGTGACCAAATAAATAAAATATAGGGAGATATATAAAGAATGTATCTTTCTACAGATACATATATTCCTTTTATATCATTCTACCTTACACTCAAGACTTCACCGCTACCTTCAAGATGAATAATTAAAATATTTGATTAAAAGAGATGCCAATTAACTATGCAACTACTAACAGATTTGATTCCTCTATCAAATCCTGAGCGTATTTCATACTAAAAATATTTTTTTCTCAATAATATTTAATCAGTTTAATATTTCCCCAATAGCTTCTAGCCCGAAGTAGTTTATCTTAATCAATTGACGTGGTGATGAATGGAAGGTATTTTTTTATTTATAAAATAGACCTTTGCAATACAACATTCTTTATTCAAATGATTGAAAGTATTTAATGAAATAATTTTTAAAAATACTATGTAATCAAATGATGAAACAGATTACACTTCTTCTGTATAATAACTATCAGCAACTATGCTTGGAAATACCCATCGATGTCTTCCTAGATGAGAGGCCAAGACCTCAACATCTCAGCGTCTTCATAAGCAAGCCTTCAGCTCCTAGGCGTCGTCCTCGCAATAAGTGAGCTAGGGCTGCCCCATACTACGGCTTATAAGAAAGCCTCCTCCATTCAGTCACTCCCCTCCTATGGGTGTACAGCTTCCTTCTAATCTATTTTCATCACCTAGCTGGGACATGACTCTCCAACCTGATTCGAGGCTTTATATGGCTATCTTTCTCATGACACCTAAAGGAAGGTTATTACAGAATAGACACGATTTTTTTGGATGTTTCGACCGATGTTGTTTCAAACGTAAAACGCAGGAGTCTAAGATAAAAAAAAACCTAAGCTAAAATATATGTAAATAATATGTGATAGTTCTCAATAACAACCAATCTTTTGATCTATTGTACAGCACAGATTCCCGCTCAACAGCAGCAAATTGATCCGGTCATATTAGTGACTTTGGCGACCTCCACCATTTATTTAACAAACAAATTGCCATTGAAACAGTTTCATCTCACATAGGTGCAAATGGAGCGAGGCAGTGCTCCACGTGATCCTTACCTCAATATTCACTTCTGTATCCGTGTACTTTGTGATGCTTGTTGCGTAAATTCTTTTTTTTATCTTAAATTATTCTTTTTAATCTGACATTGATGCACATATTATTATTATGTATATTAATTGCATAACAATTAACAATGTAACAATATCGTGGATTTTTTCACCATTGATACAAACTTCACAAGCTTCACATCACCAAGGCAAAAGCCAGGTATAATTCAACCTCGTTAATGAAAATGGCATACCAAAGATACAAACATTTTAAAAACTTTTAAGTTAATCTAAGGTAAATATTACACTACATGCCTAGAGAGAGTCTAGGCCCAGCCACCAGTGGACTCTCACCACTGTACCGAAACAACCAGCCTCTACCGAGGCTTCCCACACCCCTTAATCCTCTCACACCACCTTCAAGCAGGTACTCCTAGTATAAAAATCCGACTAACCTAAATATTCTATATTTTCCCCTCATCCTGAATTTCTAACTAGAGAGCTTAGAAAAAAAGAAAAAAAAAAAAGTTAATTTAAATATTATGTGGAAATCTCAGAACCTCTGCGATTCTTTGTTGTTTTTTCCATAAAAATATTTATTTTCTTTAAACGTATCAATTGCTAAGAAATTTTTTTTAAATATTTCTAACCTTTTCAATTAAGTTAATCTCAATCACCAAATCCACAAAACATTACTCATAAAATTCTTGGGGGCATAAATCAGGATGAAAGATTATTTAGGAGTATTTTGACGATATATTTATTTAGTTTATTTATTTTCTGTCATTTCTAAACATTTAACAAAGTTAACATTTTAAATTCTCTAGCTTCCTTGTCTGTGTACTGTTACACTTTCGTAACAACGTTTTGTAAAAAAAAAATTATTTTTTAAATAAAAATTATAATACAATTGGTGTTTGTTTTTGAACAGGTAGAAGAATGAGTTGATCCAGAAGATTCCTGAAAGAATTACAATGTTTCCTGGCACCAACACAATGGCTTCCACAAGTTACATGGACACGACAAGTCATAGTAAGCTCAGAATTTTTGAAATACTTTCAAATATTATAATAAATAATAGGTATGACACTATAATACTGTTTATTTTATTTCATTTGTTTATAATGTGGTAGAATTTCTCAAAGAACAAATTGTAACAATGGCAAGTGTGCTGTCCAAGGGTTTCATTTAGATTCACAAAAAAATGTTTAGCAATGACAAGTAACAAGATATCAAGAAAAATGAAACTATATCTTATCTGTACTTAATAGGCCAAGAATCAGCAATGTTTTTTGTCTCATTTCATCAAAAACTACCAGTTAGCCACAACTTATTAAAGATTATATTTCCTGTCGTTATACAAACCTGATTAATAACAAGTAATTATCTAACGGCTATACTTATACTAGATATAAATATTTTCTTTCAAGTAATTATTTTTGAGAATATAGCTTAATTTAATTCACGGTAGATGGGACACTTTTGGATTCCATACCATTCCTGGGGTTTAGAATCAGAGAATTCTGTGAGATGCACAAAACAAATCATTATTTACTATCCAAAAATTATATTTCTTCTAAGTACAGTGCAAACTAACAAATAAATAAAAAGTACAGTTTAAATTGATCTCAATAACTGAATCAACCTCTATTTACCAAACGCATGACATACGTGAACCGTTCCTGCCGACCTCTTAACTGGTCGGGTGATAGATGAATTTGAATATTCTAAGAGAAAAGTATATTTTATTTCATTAGTGAACCTCTTTTCTGTTTACTGTAATTATAATCTTCCATTGCAAGTTTACTGACCTAGCAAATGGTATCAAAGCGAAGTTGAAATCCAAAGATTATATACAATTTTTAACCATGTTTTGCTAGCAGTTGGGTGTCCATAACTGCGCAGTGAGAGATATTCAAAATAGGTCAATTTGTAACACCCATATTTCTAACAATGTCTTATACTCACTACTATTTCGTGATTCGCACTCTTCTCGAATGCACAGAAGTTAAAATAGCTAATCGGAAAAACAATATGCTTACAAAACGTTTGATTATATTTAAATGATTCAGACACGGGTAAGGTTCAGTAATTTGAGTACAGAGTAGCCAATAAGTGCCACTAAAATTTAAAACTGACCTTTTTTTTTTATTCTAAACACTTAAAGTTTTTTTTAAACTAGTTTTTTTGTTTATTTTAAGCAGAAAATGAAGATGATTTAATAATGGATGAAAAGTAATAAATAGAAAACAAAAACAGTTCAATGAACAAAATAACACTAATATTTCCTCACAATTATTTTAGATGAATCAAACAAAATAGCCTCATTATTATTTTTTTTTTTTTTAGTTTAACATATTTTAATATGTATAATGTATTTTCTATGGTTTTGACTCGTATAAACTTTTCCTTCTGTATGATGGAATTATGATTATCGTCTGAACAGACATTCTTCATGAACCTACTTTTATTTGACATTACGAATTATAGAATTAATGCGATTTTTAAGACATCAATGGGAATAGAAATGTTCTGCAGCCAATGATGGCATCTTAAATATTTAATTATTAATTAATTTACTTCGTAGAGGAAGTCAAAGCTATCGCTCAGTAATTTAGTTAAATCATATACTGATATCATAATCAGTTAGAAATATATTGTGGCTTACAAGAATATTAATAGAACTAATATTGACACAATTTATATAAAGAAATTTTCCAATGTTCACTACACTTTTCATATTGGGTATTTGTAAGGCACTATCAAAACTAAATATAAAACTTTATTGATTTATTTTACCTGTAAGGGACACCTGGGTTTATCAAATAATTATTATAATATATAAAGTGTATAACCTAAATGATGTCCAGAGTTTAAGGAAGTCATAGTAGACCCTAAATGAAACAAAAATCTTTATTTGGGCTTTGGTCCAATTCCGAACAGCGAAGGAGTAAATTAATTTTTTTTGTTTTTTTAAGGTTGTCACGTTTTTTCTTGAATAGTAAGCGGTAACTGTTTAAGTTAGGTAATTCCCAATCGCAATCATAATCCATGATTTTACGGAAAACAAAGCTTGCGTAATTCAGCCACTTGAAAGCTCCCTTCAAATGGATTGAACAAAGACAAATTCAACTTGTTTTTGAAGAAAAGTTTGTATAGTTTACGATGCTACAATTAGGAATCGCCTAACTTAAATAGTTTGTGTAGTTATCGCTTAGTTATTGCTATATAGTTTATATTCAAGAAAAAACGTGACAACCTTTAAAACACAAAATTTAAATTTACTCCTTTCCTGTTGAGGAATCGGACCATAGCCCAAATAAATATTTTTGTTGCATTTGAGGTCTACAATCACTTCCTTAAATTTTGGACATCATTCACGTTTTACACTTCATATATTATAATAATTATTTGATAAAAAGTTACAATAAATCAATAAAGTTTTATATTTAGTTTTGATAATGCCTTACAAATACCCAATATGAAAAGTGTAGTAAACAGGGGAACATTTCTATATCTAAATTGTGTCAATATCAGTTCTATTAATAATTATTCTTGCAAGCCACATTATATTTCTAAAAGGGAAGGGGTAAATTTCAATTTTTTGTTTTTTTAAGGTTGTCACGTTTTTTTTTTTAATAGGAAGCGATAATTAAACAAACTATTTAAGTTAGGTAATTCCCAATTGTAGCATCGTAAACAATACAAAAGGTTCTTCAAAAACAAGTAGAATTTGTCTTTGTTCAATCCATTTGAAGGGAGCTTTCAAGTGACTGAATTACGCAAGTTCTGTTTTCGTAAAAACATGGATTATTCGCGAATTGTTTCATCAGCCACCTTCTGGACTACAGATTCCCCACTTTTAGACAAACTTTCTTGTGTAATAAGGTTCAAGTCCATGTTAATTAAGTTGCGGTCTGTAACAGAATAAGCTGATATTCGCTTCCAGTTTGTAATTCCAGTTTATATATACATTATATATTATATATATATATATATATATATATATATATATATATATATATATATATATTATATATATTTTGCCAGTTATATTCTATCAAAGTACCAGTGTTTTCAGCAAAAATAATTACAACAAATTATTATAAAGCTTATATATTTTTTTTTCTTTGACCTGGAATGCATTGTAATAAATTAATTACTAAAATACACTTATATATAAAACATATGCAAAATAAAATATTTAATGTGGGTATAACAAATGAAATTCTCCTTTAAAAAAGAATGAAATTTACAAATTGACCTCAACTTAATTAACAAGGGATTAAAGTTTATTAAAAAAGAATTTTTTTCTAAAAGGGGAATTTGCAGTCGTGTAACTTGGCTGATAATAAAAGTTGAGAACAATCCATGATTTTACGAAAACATAACTTGCGTAATTTAGCCCCTTGAAAGCGCCTTGCAAATGGATTTAGCAAAGACAAATTCTAGTTTTTTTTTAAAGAAACGTTTGTCTAGTTTACGATGCTGCAGTTGGGAATTGACTTAAATAGTCTGTTTAGTTATCGCTTCGTATTCAATAAAAATCGTGACAGCCTTAAAAAAACACAAAATTTAAATTCACTCCTTCGCTGTTGGGAATTGTTGTAAGTTTTGGACATCATTTACGTTACCCCGTGTATGCCAGTTTTATTAGATTACTTTACCATCAGTATAATATGAGTTTATTGATTCAATAAAATGAACACTCCAGTGATTTTTTGTTCATAATTAGAGAGCTCAATCGAGTACAATATGGTATGGAACAGTATCCTCAGACTGTCTAAGAGGGACTCCTCCGGGTCTAGTGTACACTTAACGAACTAGTCTAGGCATGCTCTAGTCTGTACATTGAAAGAGAGAGAATAACTATCGTGGACCAGAGACCAGAAGTCTGCCACTCGGAGTGAAATTCACATATTAATTATAAATTTCTCTTATCACATTTCCTCTGGCGAATGAGACAGGTATGATTTCCCGTTTCCCCAACAATTTTATTGAATGACCCCTAATTGGCATTGTCCGTGTTCTTATCCTACATTTGGCAAACTGAGGTTTTCATAATTACTTCCCTATCGATACACTAATATATCTGATGTACTCACTGTTTTCGAATACACAAACTGTAAGGAAGTATATAACGGATGTATCTTTTCTGCGGATACATATATCCTTTATATATTTACCTGGATTACCCGCTCTAGTTGAATAATTACAATATTTTATTTACAATATTTATTTACCTGGGCGAGTAAGATAAATAATTTATCCGTTGGAACACACACTACCTAACTATTCTACTACTAACTGAGTTGATCACATCCTGAGTATATTGCACTTGCATAAAGATATAACAAATTACCTGTCCCAATTGACTCTTGCCCAAAGTAATTTACTTAAATAAATCGACGTGAAGGGAGTTCTATATATCGAATCAAATTTTACATGCTTTATTACAAATGGTTAATATGTTTTTATCAAAAATGATTAAATTTGGTACGGTTAGAATGATTAAATGATAAAATGATAAAAACTATTACATATTTACTAGCTAACAATAAAACTTAATTATTGCTTAGTACAAAGATGGATTCAAGAGAAGCTCGTGGAAAAGCCAATGTCCTCAGCTATCGTCTTCACCAGCCCTCAGTCAAAAGCCCATTCTCCAGAGCAGTCCACAAGACGACCCAGAGCAAAAGGGTGGAGCTAACTTCAGGGTGTCTGCCAAGGAAGTGCGATTCAGGCGCCAAAATCCGATGTCCCCGTGCTGTGTCGTCCACAAACTTATATCCCACCCCCTTGGACAGAGTCTCTATCCATTAATAAGAAGGTTTTTTTCCTTTATGACCCTTTGTCTGAGTGGATATATTTTCACACTATGTTGTGACTAAGTTAGAACATGCCTTAACATAATGTTCAGAGCCACCTGGGCCGCTTCTGGTACTTCCTTTTGCTGGACAAAAAGAAGGGCTGTAGCCTGTCCTTGAATCAGTCTTTACGAGGGTCCATAAATAATTATCTGGATCATTTGGGCCTTTCGATGCTGTTTTGCGACCATCTGTATCTTATAGTCTTACCTTAGTACCTTTTAGCTTTCAGCTCGCAAATTCTCCTAATATCATCCTTGTTCCTCTGTTTCGTGTAACCTTATCTGTAATGGTTACCTGAGACGGCTTGCAACAATATCGATTTCAGTTTCAATCTAAAAAGCCATTTTTTTTTTACTCTGAAATACAATTTCAATTATTATTAACATCAATGTTAATTATTTACCGATAGTTCTTTGGAAATACAATTTTTTCCAGATTAAGTATATTCCCAAGTGTTGTAATCTTTTAAACATTACTTCTCCCCTGATTTGCGAATTGGTTACGTAACAATGGTAATGCGTCAAGATAGGAGGGGTGTATATTGATGTTAATCTACTCCCTACCTGGAGAAGGCTATAGGTATCCATAATACAATACATAAGATCTCAACCGAGGTAAATCTAGGACGGTGTTCGGCACGAGATCCCGATGCAAGCGGAAATGGCCTTAGCTAATTATAAATAGAGGCTCCCCACAAGACTATTAACATAAAAGCAGACGACTATCTTATCAGCAATTAGGGCATCTGTTGCCGTCCGGGCGCCATCTTGCTATCTGAGGGCATAACTCATGCCGGCCACCATTTTGTTCTGGTCCCCTCGCTCACTGCTCACTACCCGGCATATGGGATCCCCCGACAGACTGCTAATGAACAGATCCAAGTTCATATCGTACGGGGGGGGGGGAGGTAGATGGAAATTGTTCTTATCAATTAGCCTGGGCGAGTAAGATAAATTATTCATCCGTTGGAACACGCATTAACCGTAATTCCTTGAGTACGCTTTTAACAAGCGTGGGCAAGTGAGATTCATTCATTTCTGGGCCTGAAGATGACAACACAAAGCTGTCGAAATCACTCGTTATTTAATAATTTATTAATATTTATTTGAAGAAAATTATAACATTCCTTAAAAGTCGAATAGATGATTGTGACAAGCAATTTCATTCATACCATATTTCCATTTACTATTTCATTCATATTTTATTTACAATATAGACATAGCACAGGGGGTCACCCTAACCTCCCGCAGAATTTCCGCCTGTAGTCGCAATACCACTTACTAAAGAACTCGTTTAATCAAAAAATATTCATTTATCTTTGCAAAGGATGAAAAGTATTATTCATACAATAACCTTTTAAATAAACCTAATAATTTATTCTTAGATAAAAGGTTATTTTTAGTACAAAGAGCTAAGGAGGAGTGGTTGCACTTTTGTTAAATGTTAAAAAAAACACAACAGATAGGATATTTGTAGAACATGAAAAGAATTTATTTTGTTAAATTAAAAACAAATTTAACCGTTCAATTTATCTAAGTTCTATTGTTTACGTCTGCTGACTTTTTTCAATGTATATTGTAAATCAGAAATTTTGACTAATCTCTACAATCTGCATGTTATTGGTTAAGGTTCAGCATCAATAGTTTATATTCCTATGGAGATACCCTTCCACTTTAGCTTAGTCATAAGCAGTAACCTTTGAAATTTATTTCTTTGATTAACATGATATCCACTCATATGTAATTTAACAATTGAAAAACTAACAGTTTTTGTCGCTATTTTTTTCATACCTGCCATTTGGAGCAATTGCAATAGTTAGATAAGCTCGGCTTGAGACGTATATAATACTTAAATAATTATTAGGGGGGCCGGAAAGTAATGTTGTTTTTTTTACCTTAAATTCGAACAAATAAATTTTTAACAAGTTTTTGTTTTTAATCAATGAAGTAGTTACCCTCGTTATCGACAACCTTTTGCCATCAAGTGTGCAAATTTTCAATGCCAGATCGATAAAAGTCAATTGGGGTTTGAGCAAAATATCTGGAGATGGCATTTCAGACATCGTCTAAATTTTCAAATTTTTTGCCATTTGGAAAATGTTGTAGCGAACGGAATATATGGAAATCCGATGGCACAATATCGGGCGAGTATGGTGGGTGAGGCAATAACTCCCATCCCAATTCAATAATTTTTTCCAGGGTTCGTCTTGCGCAGTGCGATCTTGCATTATCGCGTTGCAGAATAACGCCTTCTGTTGACAATCGCTGAGCACTCTTAAAATTAAAGATTAATTTACTATAAATGGTCTGCACTCACAGTTTTTCCAGGTTTCAGCACTTCAAAATGAACGACCCCGCGAATACTCCACCAAACACAAAAACGCCTTTTTGGAGTGTAAATCTGGCTTAGGTGTACTTCGTGACGATTCATTCGCAGAGACTCTGCCTTTTGTGTTTTGGATTATCATAGAGGACCCATTTTCCACGTCCAGTCTCACCCACCATACTCACCCGATATTGTGCCCTCGAATTTCAATTTATTCTGATCGCTAAAAATTTTGCAAATTATGATGATGTCCAAAATGTTATCTCCAGATATTTGGCTCAGTAACCAATTGATTTTTATCGGTCCCGCATTGAAAATTTGCGCACTAGATGACAAAAAATTGTTGATAACGAGGGTGATCACATCATTGATTAAAAAAAAAACTTGTTAAAAATTTATGTTTGAATTTAATGTAAAAAGCCGACACTACTTTCCGGTCCCCTTATTATTTTGTTACAATTTTGAAGTTGGGGTTTCACTTTAAAATTCGAAACTTCAGGTGCCAGTGCAATAGAGTAACTAATTGATTATATAGTTAATAGAATAAACTTTATGATTTTCCGGTCATATCATTGACATTTTTAAAGAGGCATGGTTTTTTTTTGCCACCATCTTAATAAAGCAACCCCTCCCCCACCACTTGAAGAGTCGCATAATCTGATCCGATACCCCTCCCACTTTTTCTCCAACTAGCATAAAAAAACCATTTTCACAAATTTAATCTAATTTCCTTACGAATGATCCGATCTCCATTTTGAAAGTTTGGTTAAACTCAGGCTGGCATTTAGCTCTATCCCTCAGAAAAGATTTGATGTATAATTTAAATTCCATCATAAAATTTAAACAGGCCTTCTAACTGGTTTTTATTTTCCAAATGATGGATTGAGGTTAACGTGATTTAAAAAACAGGTAAGTAAAAATTCAAAATTAAAATATATTTTGATCCGTTAATTTGCTTAATACACCAATTAATAAAATACTTTAAAATAGTCAAGTCCTTTTTTTTTGCCATCAAACGATCGTAAAAATTATGCAGTATATCTAAACATTTTAACACGTGTTCGACAACGCTCCGAATCACGCTGCTTTTGGTTTTTATTAAAATATAATTGAGGGAAGTATGCGAAAAAATAACATAAAAAACATCTGTATGTTTCTGTTAACAAGCCTGTTTATTCCTGGCTTATAAGTTTCTTAAAAGTAACATTTATGTAAGTGTTATAAGACATATCTAATCTAAAAGTTCTGATTTTTCATCATGGTTAAGGAAACAAAGACTAAAGAATGCCCAGGTCCATACAATGGATCTAATGTTTCCTTTATTGCCCTCGAAGATAGTAAACATGTAGCATTTACATCAGAGGTACATGTACATAATATACGTGCAATGGTAGAAAGAAGATGGTACCATATGCATGTGTTGATGATAAAAGACCCCTTTTATTATTAGTTGGGAAATATACCCCTGCCTGACTCCGAGAATCGGCATTTTTTTTTTGCATTCCACGAACAACGTGTTTTATTTTTTAGTTGCGTCGCTGTAGCATGTGAGCATACTAAAAAAATCTTTAAAAATGAGACAAAATACAACTCATTATCCAACTTTTATGTTCGGTAGATGTCGACGTATTTTATCGGGTCTAAGGCCGTGGTCAGATCGGGTGATTCGCCCAACCTTCGGAGTCAGGTAAATTACTAGAACATTTTACAAACCTGATTTCTTTTACTTTCGGTTGGTAGCACTGTGGCTGCTGTGTTATGCTGTCAGAAACGTTTAGAAGCTTGTGTCTGGGAGATATTAACAGTTTCGACATGGCTTGATAGATGAAAGTCCTCCCAAGTTATACACTGTCGGTAAACTAAACCAAAACATTAATTTCAGCCAGAGCATGAAGCATTATGTTCATCTCCTAATCAGTAATATTACTTATCAAATTCTTACTTAGCTGACAGCATAGATAGCTGAAGTTTGTACATAGGATGTTAGGCATAGTAAAATAACTATATATTTTAAACGTGCTGGTTCTACTGTTCATTTATGGTGGCCTTATAGTCTATCCTAACCTTATAAAGAGGGGGTACACAGCATGGATCTACCCAATCTAGAAACATAAAAAAAAACAGCTTTAAAAAGAAATTTAAGTGAATTAATTCACTATAACTTAGAACTGGAAAACAGCTATAAAGCCATATCAGATCTGGTCGAGGACGTATGCAGTTGCTGCAACATTGACATAATGAGATTATTTTTAAGTCGGAGTATAAATTATGAAACACTATCGCATTCATAAACCTTCCAGTCAAAAAAGAACACGGTTTGTCCGATGATAGTTGGGGGTGAACTCAATGCATTCTTGGTACATGGGAAATCCTTCATTAGGCTTACATTGTTCAGAACATTTTAACATCTCTTAGTTAGTTAAATTCCTTTATTGTGCTATAATTACAATCTGCCTTTTATAAGGCAATAAGTAATTAAGATAAATGATCTCATTCATACACTCATACACTCACAACTCTGGTCTCCTTTCAAAGCGAACAAATCTTTCGCCTTTAACATCTCTACAGACATCCCAAGCTCTATGAAGAACATTAAGATTCTTTTAAGGGAAACAATGAATCTTCAGTTGCGGGTTGTTCACTTTTAGCAGCTGTAGTGTACAGTCGTGTCTTTATCACCTTAAGATATCCTTCATACCCTTTTTTCCTGTAAGTTTTATTTCAATTAAGACAATTCCAGTTTATTTTTTTAAATTTAGTGTGTTTACCTCCTACTGAATTTATTCACAGTTTCCTTTGCAATGTGTACATTGCCTCTAAGAGGGGAGGGGGTGGCACACAGCATGGATCTACCTAGTCTAGGGACATAAAAAAAAAACCTAGCTTTAAAAAGAAAAAGAGGTGAATCAATTCACTATAACATAGAAGTGGAAGACAGCTATAAGGCCATCTCAGATCTAAACGATGACTTCGACAGCTGCTGCAATATTGACATAAAGAAAAAATCCAACAAACAATATCCCTCAATAATAGTAAGTAATCCATACAAAAATCTAATTATTTATCAACATAACGAAAGGAGATAAACATAAAGTACAATGGAGTTAAGCCCCTATTTTATGTTTACAATGCCAATGATTTTCCGTTCATCAAAAATGAACTCAAGACTTATAATCTCGGATGTCACTGGTGCACCCCGTAATCCGAGATAAAACCTAAAGTGGTACTGAAAGGTCAGTCCCCAGAGCTCCCCATAGGCAACATCACATACGACCTACAATCACAAGGTGTGGTGTATTTATTGAATATATCAGATGGAGAAAAAATCAATTACCGGTCCGGAAAACGTTGTATTATCCATTAAAATACTTGAAAATAACGACCAGCTTTTCCGAATAAAACATATTAACCACTGTTGTAAAGTCGTCATAAATTGGGAAAGATATAAATCTACCGAAACAACAATGCAATGTTATATTTGCCAAAAATGAATTCATAAAGCAAGGAACTGCTTTCAAAAACCGACACGTATGAAATCCCCGGAAGAACAATTTTCAGACACCGCCCAATGCACTAAGTATGGAAGAAATCTGGAACTGCAGCTCATTCGAAAAATAAACCTTCATTAAAAACCGTACCGCGGAAAACACTGAACCAATTCTACCAAGAATTTCCAGCTCTATACTCCAAAATCCCAATGGCTACAAAACACCTTCTCCACAAACTATAGTAACAATAACGATGAACTAACCATATCTGATTGTTTCAAAGAAATAAAAAATATTTTCAGCTTGCTTAACGTACATAAGAACATTACTAATTTTGAAAAAAAATTTGTCACACTTAAAGCATGGACGGAATGTTAAAAGTATTTATTATAGTAGAAGGATTTCTCTCTTTTATTCATTAATAAACATTAAATAAATTATGGGTACTTATGGGTCTGTAAAAACCCTTTAATGCCTACCTCAATGGATTTTCTCACGTAATTCGACTCATTTAATCCCAACTGCGACCACATTGAATTCAGCAACAACACAAAATCGCTAAACATTGACGCACTTCATAAAACAAATTTTCTTGCGGCTTCCGCGGGTATCTAAAGCCGATGTGACCGACATCACTCTCTACCAAAACAAACTATTTTTTCGTAATAATATTATTTTCCAGCTTTTTCATTAGTATTTTCGATTTCAGAGCTAATATTGTTGCTAATTGAAAAAACAACGCTCATGATGTAGAATGCCTAAACAATCCGATGTGGGATTTCAATCATTTCTTCATCATAATCATTCGCACATAATTTCTGTCTTTAATTTGAAGAAGGTCCAACCTCTAGTCTGTCCCAGGAAATGTTCACGAGCACCCTCCCGAAAACGAAGTTTGTTTTTTTTTTGTTGCAAAACCCCTTTATTCAAAAAATTTTGTACAAACTAATGAACAATAACATGAACAAATTTACAGATTTATGGCTCCTTTTCCTGCATAGGATAACATGCATTCGAAGGAGGGTAGAATTACAAAAACATTTTTCAATTTACAGTTAAAATTACAAAAACAATAGACTGGACTAGGTGATGGGGCTCACCTTAGCTCTGGGTGCCTCTTCCGAAGCTATATCCCGTTCTCATGGACCCAGTCCCTCTCCCTTAAGCAGAAAGTCTTTTCTTTATTACCCTTTAGTATTAAGGAATATCCCTTTATGGCTCTTTTCAACCTGGACGTGCTCTTCAAACCTTCTCCAAGCTGGATATCTAGCCAATGGGTTATGGCTTGTCGATCTCAGGCATGTCGGGCAATAAAGCAACCATCTGTACTCATCTGGGGATCATTAATACCTGGTAGTTGCCCTTGGTAGTTGGAGCCTTTTGCTAACTTTCTAACTTGCTAAATCTAGGCAACGTCTACCAGCTAATAATAATTAACATTATTATTATTGAAATAAGCAGACAAACTTAGTATGGTACAAATAGAACGCTAATTAGAAATTCGCAAACTCATAACCAATTACAGACTGGTGAAAAATAATCACTTTCTAGAAATAATAAATGCCAACGATTAGATAGACATGAGCTTAACGCATTCTTCGTTGGTCGGTAAGCCACTTTTGAGCTTTTTCATGTTACTAAAGAAGACCTATACTTCTTTATATCATAAGGAAAGTAATGTCGTTTTTTTACATTAAAGCTATTGCCTTATAAAAGGCAGATATAATTATAGCACAATAAAAGGTACTATTGTTAATTAATTAAAGTCAAAAAATAAATTTTTAACAAGTTTTAGTTTTTAATCAATAATGTAATCACCCTCGTTATCAGTAACCTTTGGCCATCTAGTGTGCAAATTTTCAATGCCAAATCGATAAAAATCAATTGGTTTTTGTGCAAAATATCTGGAGATGGCATTTCGGACATCATCCGAAATTTCAAATTTTTAGCGGAATTAATGGAAATCCGATGGCGCAATATCGGACGAGTATGGTGGGTGAGGCTGGTGATGAAAAATAGGTCCTCTATGACATTCCAAAAATCTCTCTCCCCATGAATCGGCACGAAGTACAGCTAAGCCAGGTTTACAATCCAAAAAGGCTCATTTGTGTGTTTGGTGGAGTATTCACGGGGTCGTTCATCGCTGATACCTGGAAAAACTGTGAATGCAGATCTTCACAGTCACCGAGTAAATCAATCTTTAATTGAAAATTGCCCAGTGATTGTCAATAAAAAAAGCGTTAGTCTGCAACACGATAATGCAAGACCCCACTGCGCCTATTTTTTCCACAAGAACCCTGGAAAAAATTAATGAATTGGGGTGGGAGCTATTGCCTCAACCACCATACTCGCCCGATATCGGATTTCCATTTATTCCGATCGCTACACTTTTTAATTGGCAAAAAAATTCAAAATTTGGTTGATGTCCAAAATGCCATCTCCAGATATTTTGCTCAAAAACCAATTGATTTTAATCGATCAGGCTTTGAAAATTTGCACGCTAGATGGCAAAAGGTTGCTGATAACGAGGGTGATTACATCATTGATCAAAAACAAAAACTTGTTAAAAATTGATCTGTTTGAATGTAATGTAAAAAAAACGACATTACTTTCCGGTCCCTCTAGTAGAACATTAGCATCTTATTCATCTCTCGCCAATATTTTGTTTCTAGTTGTAATACTTTCATTTCCACTGTGCCCACTAGCAACCAAGTACTTTAAGTGATTCTAGTAAGTAAACATTCTGGGGCAATCACGTCTTTCTTATGATAATGGCGCTTGTAAATTCTCCGGAAGATAACGAAATTACTTTACTAATTAAATAACGTCAATGCTTCAGACATGTATGGAGGAAGCGGAGGTGGCGGCCCTGTGTACGTCCCACCGCGAGGTTGGCAGGACTACCAAGGGCACCAGCACCAACACCAGCTCCCAGCACCGGCCAACACCTTCTACCCTGCGGTCATGTGGCGCTCCTACGACCACCACTACCGCCCTCACTACGGTGAGTACGGTAAATAAACTTTTATCTACATTAATTATCTTATAATAGCAATAATGCTTGTGTTGAGTTATATTACCAATAGTCTCTTCCTTGCTCCAAATGTTGTAATATTTAAGGGCGTTGTACTCAAACAAACGCATGAAAGAAGTTAAAACTTCTTCCTTTCCAATTGTCTCAGGAAAGGAGTGCCTAGGAATGGAGTGCTTTCTGTCTCACGGGAGAGTCTCATAAAACATTCAATCCTAATAAAGTACTAAGATTTGGAAAGATTAACACCACTAACAAGAGAAGTCCAGCAGTTACTGGTTTTATCAAGTTCCATGAGACTTGCATGACTTGCTGCTTGGAACAATCGGTATCGAAGGTCACACGATTTTTCCCTTTGTAGTGAACAGGAATAGAATGAACCCAGGTTGAGAGCGAAAATGGCCGACGCATGGAACTCCAAGTGGAATCATTTTTAAGTGGATATTCCCAGACCATGAGCCGACCAGACTGTTGAGACAAATTTCGGTACAGGCAGTACCTCTCTCAACAACAGAACAAAGTCTAGAAAAGAGCATGAAACCCAAATATGAATGCTACCACTCGCAAAAGGTGTGTTGGCCACATAATAATGATTGTATGAGGACGAACCAAAAGTTTCAGAGATAATTGTATATGTGACGGAGCACTCACGAACATCTTATACTCAGATTTAAACTTCTGGTCGACAACTAAATAAATCATTATAATTATGCTTTCAAACGGACAACGGACTTTACCTAAACGCGAACTCAATGAATTCAGAATGGACTTTAACAAATTCAGTAAGACAATTGACGACACATTCGATCGTAAAATTAACCCGCGCAGGAGGATGTCCTCTTCCTGAGTGGAATCCAGCTTATTTATAGTCACTTTTTCTTTCATCTTTTACAGATCCGTTGTCCCTGTCTTTGCAGCATGTCTTGTTTTATGTGATTGAATCCTGTGGATTCATAAGTGCGGAGCAAGATCTGTTTCCATGAACCAGGAATCCAAAATCCTTATTTTTGAAAACGGCAAAATGCTATGATCCTAAACAAATTACAGGTGGTGTAAAGCGGCTCACGAGGGAAAGCCAAAACCTACTGTCGGATACTATTAATCTTACCTCTTCTGAAATATTCTTCAAATATTGCTTTCCTGGTTTGAAAACTTATACTGAATTTTATCCCTTATCTTCCAGATTCTAGCGGGATGGAGATGGGAGAAGGACGCGAGTGCGTCAACTGCGGTGCCATCAGCACCCCACTGTGGCGGAGGGACGGGACTGGCCACTACCTATGCAACGCATGCGGCCTATACCACAAGATGAACGGCATGAACAGGCCACTTGTAAAACCGGTCAAGAGGCTAGTCAGTACTCACACTGTAAGCATGGTCAGCAAATATTCACTTTCTCGTTACTCTTATATACTATTATTCACTCTCTCGTTACTCTTATAAACTATTATTCACTCTCTCTTTACTCTTATATACTATTAATCACTCTCTTGTTAATCTTATATACTATTATTCACTCTCTCGTTACTCTTATATACTATTATTCACTTTCTCGTTACTCTTATATACTATTATTCACTTTCTCGTTACTCTTATATACTATTATTCACTCTCTCGTTACTCTTATATACTATTATTCACTCTCTCGTTACTCTTATATACTATTAATCACTCTCTTGTTACTCTTATATACTATTAATCACTCTCTTGTTACTCTTATATACTATTATTCACTCTCTCGTTACTCTTATATACTATTATTCACTTTCTCGTTACTCTTATATACTATTATTCACTTTCTCGTTACTCTTATATACTATTATTCACTCTCTCGTTACTCTTATATACTATTAATCACTTTCTCGTTACTCTTATATACTATTATTCACTCTCTCGTTACTCTTATATACTATTATTCACTCTCTCGTTACTCTTATATACTATTATTCACTTTCTCGTTACTCTTATATACTATTATTCACTTTCTCGTTACTCTCATATACTACTATTCGTGTATTTCCCTTATTCCCTTCTCAAAGTTCCATGCTTAAAGCAAGCTACAGCCTTGAAAAAATTATGCGTAGTGCAGACCCCTTTGTTAAGTTCCATTTTTCCGGGAATGAGTAGAAATGTAATGAAGAATCAATACTAATATTTATTTTTTTAAACATAGATTATTAATATGTCGTCCACATAGACTTCTAACTGTGAAGACCCGTCCAAGTTTTTCGCCAAAAGGGATTTTTTTGAGGGATGAGTCTTGTCGGTGTTGACTTTTGTGGTTTACAAAACCAGATTTACGGTTTACAAAAGTAAATTTAAGGTTGACAGTTAATAATGCCTAGTGCTAGCTATTTCATGTTAAAATAATAAAATGGTAGCACTCTTTAAAATATAGATGAATGAATATAAATTACTTGTTGCTGTTAAAATAATCAAAATTTCTCTTATGACATGATCGAATAATTACCACTACTACAGTGTGGACAAATAACATTATACTTACTGTAAATACTATTATATACAAATATTATTGTGCTATTTATAAGAAAATAAGATTAGCTAACAATACTGCAACTTATATTAATGTAATGACTAATTGTTTTCAAAAGTCAAAATCATTTTTTTAAACAATTTTGTGGTTTTTCTTCTTACAACTGGAATAGTTATTATTAAATAAGAAAATATTTTTTAAATAGATTCTCCACCAATTAAAGTACTTACCACAGTGCATTTTGTTTTTGACTTTACAGACAGCTACACGAAGACTAGGTCTCTGCTGCACAAATTGTGGTACTGGAACAACGACTCTTTGGCGACGAAACAATGAAGGAGAACCTGTCTGTAATGCCTGCGGCCTTTACTTCAAACTACATGGGGTGAACCGGCCCCAAAACATGAGAAAAGATGGGATCCAAACAAGAAAAAGGAAACCAAAGAAATCAGCACAGGAAGCTGCTTCGTCAAATAGTCAAGGGTCCTCTCATGCAGGTGCGCACAAAATTTCAATTATTTTCTATTTCCTCATAAATTGATAATTAGCTGTCAGATAAACACATGATGGGAGTTTATTGTTAGTCATCAATGCAAAAGTGAGTTGATGAATCGGTTGGGATATCGTCTTAGGCTTGTAAAAAAGAGATGTTAGATTTCCTTGTAGAAGAAATAAGTACCCTCATTTCTTTAGTTTGATTTAAGAGTCAACATCCCGACTCTTATTGGACCATTTCCTGACATACGTAGTATGTCGAAACGTTGTCCATTAATAAATTTTATGAAAATAAAACATCTTTTGTTCATCAACCTTAGTAGATATCCCTATTAATTCATGCACTTTTCAATAAACATAATATACAAAATGATATCCGTGTTTTTGAGAAACAATTGCAGATTTATGTCACCACTATGTTTGTTTAAACCATCACGATCGAAATGGGGTTTTGCTCTCGAAAGACTTCAGCTTTGGTATATTCTTAAACACATTACTTAAAGAAACAATTGGTTAGTAATTGGCATGACGTTGTTACTTCCCATGTTATTTTGCATCACAAATTAATAAGATACTTAATCATAGCAACATCATGTATTTGCTAATAATGAACTCTTAGACATCTTTTGCTAAATCAAAAGTATTGAATTCTGAACTTAAGCAACCAACAGCCTATGAAAAATTCAAAAACTAACAAGGTTGCTACTGTAGCTAGAAGATGGTGTTAAAATCTAGTTGTGTCTATGCAAAGATAATTCTTGCAGGTTTCATTTTAGTTTTCTAAACTAGATTCACTGATGGTTTATATGATTATCAACTTAGTGTTTCTCTTGAAGGTGTGTGAACCTCTTTGAAAAAGATAAGTAATAACAACCACAGTTGTCTAAAAGAATTGCTAATTTTAAAAAATGTTCTCAATGAAATTACCTTAAAAGTTAAGATGAAATAGTTATAAGGCAGAGACTCAAATTAGGTACAGCTAGAATTAGGTCCAGGTGCTCAAACCACCTGCCCACACAGTGACTGTTAATTTTTGCTGGACTCATTAAATCTGGAATTATAAAGAGAATACTTAAGGTATCTTATATTTTATAGGAGTACATGCATTATAAAAAGTGTTCTTTCCTTTTTTAATTATCATTTCATTGAGCAAACAAACTCTTTAAAATGATTAATTTATAAAAAGATTATCTAATAAAATGTAAATGCTCATGTAGAATACTGTTCTAATAAACACCTTTTGCCAACATTTTTAAATTTTTTTTATTTACCTGAAGTTTATGGAAGTAAAGAATAGTATAATTAAATATTTGTTTTTGAAAAACATAAGATTCACTTTCTTGAACAGAGTTTTTCAAGGTTTATTTCTTCATTAATAATACAGATTATTTGTTTATATTTCATTATTAAAGTTATACCTCCGGTAACGTGGTCAACTTCAATGCTACTAAAAAAAATATGGAACCCGTATGTTCCCCGTGTACAGCCCTTGAAAAGCACGAATTACAATAAGTTCATATAGGCCATTGATTAAAAAAATTATACCTCATCTTTGCTAAAATTTTTATTTGCTTACTAACAAAGAATAAGAAGACATTTATAAGGTGTTCATAATGAATAATAGTTTATTTTATAACGCTTTATTTAATATGATCTAAGGTTTCTACATGGTGCTAGTGTACAATTTTGTCTATTTCAAATATTTTGTATTAAATTTTAACTTAGCTATATTAATTTATGAATAATTAAATTAATAGGTACCTAACACAAACAATGATATATAATTACACACATGCATTCTTCATTATTCGAACTTATTGTAATTAGGGGTTTTCAAGGGCTGTACGGTATGTTCCATATTTTTTTTTAGTACCATTGAAGTTGACCATGTTACCCACAAGTGGGCCATCTACAGTTTATCACCTTATTATAAAATTCATAACGCTGGGAGGTATAACCATAATAATGAAAGATAAACAAATAATTTATATTATTAATGCATTCTTCATTATAGACAGAAGTGAATGGTCATTTCTATTTTGTTTCCTTCCATGCTTCTAACTACTATGCTTGATTTCTGTTCAACACTCTGTTACCACTCTCTGGTCAACAGTTGTGGTCTTTCTCAAGCTCCCTGATATGTCCTCTGTTTAAGTCTAGTAACCACTACACTCAGTGTAATACATGTTTTGTTTTTGTTTTTTTCCTTAACCCCTTTAAATTATACAATGTGAAAATATGACAAAATCTATGAAATAAATAATTTCTCCTCTTTCTGCTATGCGCAGATGCATTTGAAGGAGGTTCGGTTACATATAATCAGATTGAAGTTAATAGGTCAATACCATGAATATAATGCTAGGTTGATGGGGCTCACCTTCAGTTTGAAAACATGGGAGAAAAACTTGCAAACTAAAACCTAAACCTAGAACCTAAGACTAAAGCGTTCCACCCGTGACAGCGTCCTGCCATCGATGGGGGAATGGAGCGGGGGTTATAGTGTTAAACACCGGGTTTGTCAGGTATTGCAAGGAGTCAAAAAATTTGATATGTCTATGTTGGATGAATTCATCCACTGTAGGCAGCTCAAAGATCTCGTGAAGCTCACTGTTGCTCCACTGCTCGAATGAAGTACCTCTGACCACTCTCATCAGTATACCATTTGGGAATTGTGGGAGTCGCTGAGCTGTCGTATACGTCATATAACGAAAAAGCGGTGCACCATACAGCAGAGTAGGCCTGAGTGCGCTCTTGTAGATCAATAGCTTGAGACGCAGTGATAGATTGGGGGAAGTCAATAAATGCGTAAGCCAGTAAGACTTCGTGCGAGTATGTAAAACATGAGCGACTCTTCTGGGTTTTAAAACAAGCAAGGGCACCCCATTTCCTACCAATTATACTTGGTTTTTCCAGGAATTAATCCTTGGTACCTGGTTTTATATTGTAAGGTCCATAATACTATTTCTATACACAATATTTCAACAGAAAACCAACTTCCTTAAAATTAACCTAATTCTAATAAATATGTATAATAAAAATATTGTTTATGAGTATGTATTCATGAGTATTTTTACTAAGTGCGACTATCTGTGAAATTGCATCTTTTTTTTTTTTTGCAGCTTCATTTATTGCATGACATTGTTCTAATTGGTCTGTTTAATTAAATTCATGTTATAATTATAACATGTTTTGGTTAAAAAAATATAATTACACTTTTTTTTTTTTTCCAGATTCGAGTAAATTACTAAGCAGTGGAACAAATGATAGACCATACCTTGGCCACACGTCACTACTAGTTGGCGGAAGCAGCATCAAATCTGAACCCGGACCAACACATTATGGTGACCACCTAGCAGAACATTATTATCACAATCAACAAATGTACAATATGCAACATACCGATTATTTGGGAAATAAAATAATGGCTTCAACATAGGGCTGATATTATGTCACTGTTCACAAAGCCAAATAAAATGTGATATAAAGCTAATATTATAATTTGTCGTTGATAATACGGCATTCACACATTGTATAGATAGCATGCATTGTATGCATATACTATCACTAGGGCCAGTCAATGATCTGTGCGTTTTTATTAAATCAATTTGAACAAAAGTCTTTAAAATAAACACATTGGTTACCTGAATCACAAAATATATTGCTTAAGTGCTTGCTTGTACGTGTGTTCAAAGATAGCTTAAACTAATTGTGACGGCACAAGCCTTTGTTATTCTGGGCCCATGTACTAGGTATACGGGCTTTTTGAGTGAAATCGTAGAGATGATAAGTCATCTCTGTGGCCTTATGGTTAACATGCCTGAAAACTAACTATGGAGAAGTGGGTTATTCCTTGCTCTACTAAGGATTTATTGTGATGGGTATGAGTCTAATTGGGGCTCACTCAGCCTCATAAGGAAAATGAGAAGTAGTGAATCTACTTGAGAAAATAAATTTTTTTTTTTCTTTCTTCAAGTTAGGTTATTAATCAGGCAGTCTGTTTATAAATGCACAGACTTTTGAATCACCTTAGTGAAACAATTGTGTGAATCCATGGAAATGGAATCTGGCATAAATGTGTCGTTCATGAAATGGTATACTACATAATAGAATTTTGATAAATTCAATAAATACAAATAATTTATAATTCAATATCAATGAAATATAAGATCCTTTGTAATTTAATATATTTTAAATATAAATGTCATAAAACATTGCATTTATGTATTTAGTGTAGAATATATGTCATAATTATAAATATGTTCCTACGTGGAAATGATTGTATGATTTTTTAGCAATAGCTCCTAGTGGCCAGGATTAATTTACTTAATGGTAAATTAATAATAATTGTATAAAAAAAGTAGACCAGATGTCAAACTGTTTATATTCTTTTTAATTTTATTGATTTGTATATATGCATGTTTCTCAGAGATAAGCGATTAATGGACTGAAAAGTAATTTTTAAAATATAATTAAATTTCACAGCCCACTTATTAATTCTTCATTATGAATTAATGTTTTTTTTAAATGTAAACCCATATTTATGTAAATGAATAATTTACCAGTATTATAATATTATAAGTTTGTAATTATTTTATTGTTTATATTGAAATTAATGTTTACTTTTCAAATAAAAAAAAATTGATAAATTGAAAATATTCACTCAAATTTTGGAATTAAAAACTTGGTATAGTAAAGGGAGACATTTTGCTATTTTGTAAAAATTCAGCTAGTGTATTTAGTTTAAAAATTCTAACTTCACTAAATTCACTCTGGTAGTGGATTTATTTTAGTAGAGGCCATAAATGTGCAATTGATTTCAGTGTGAGATTAAAGGTATTTTCTAGGCCATAAAAATTGTTCGCAAGCAGCCAGTGGATAATTTCACCATTTCGAACAGTGGTGCTCATATGGCACCACATTACTCAAATTTAGTTACATCCATTCATTACTTTCACTTTTTTTTTTTACTCTAATTATCCCCACTCTTTGTTATTTCAAACCAATTCTCAACATTTAGGCTGCGTCAAGAAATCAGTACATGCTCCTATAAGATGTAGTTCGTAGATTAGTAAGTCAACTTACATATAGTCAGCATTTTGATGCATTGCTTTAAAAAGAATTTGTCTAATCATAGTCAAACAGCTTAATTGTAATTCACTTTTTGAATAGGTCTATAACTATAAATTTTAGATTTGATTGGTGTTCAATATTAATTAATTTCAGCAAAAATATCATAAATCTTCTATAATCACTACCTTTGAAGATTCATTCACATAATATGAATGTAAATTTAATTCAATTTTCTGAGCAGTAATCAATAATTAAAGATTTTTGAAATAATACAGCTTATCTGAATACCTTTTGCGGCTCATCACGATTGTATATTATCTGTATATATTGCCTGTTATTATATTTAACTTAATATTGTATTCATTCAATAAGTATGTATATGCATAATTTGTGTCGAGTGTATTTGTGTGAATGTGTAAGTTAATTTTTATAAAGAAATAATTCAGAATGTGAACAAGACTAGTCATATACAAAAAAATAGTTGTCTCAATCCAAATTGAGGTTTAAGATCAAAAATTATAAACTTATATATAAGTTTTATACCTGGTATTTCAAAAATGTACTTGTAATTTTCAATTTTATACAGAATTGTTTTTTTGTTTGTTTTATTATTTATTCAGATTCCTAGCTCTATTTAATTTTTTTTATAAAGATAATGTTATGTATAGACGATTTAGTGATGTTGAGCACATTTCATAAATGTTTAAATAAACTCTAATAAAGGAATATACAATCTATTTTAAAATTTCCCTACAGCATATTGATAATTGTTTTGATCAACCAATTGAAATCTATATTACCTAATTGATTACATATCTATAACAAGACTTTAGTGTTATAGTAATTTACCATATCCATGGCCTTGTGGCTATCCAGAAAAATTTCTATTGAGGATGCTGGTCAATTCCCAGTCCTTTAGAAAAAAAATTTAGAGAGCATTGGGTCTGTAACAGGCTCCACTCAGTCTCTTTTGGAAATCTTAATAAATAATTAGCAATCCAACTTTTCAATGAATTTTCCTACAACAATTCCTTCTAATAAATAACTCCGATTTTAATTTTGGCACTTAATTTTTGAAAGTATTTCTGGATTTTTTGGGTTTATTTTTCTGACTGAGTTGAACACTTTCTTTGGAGTGCATAAAAAAGATTTGTTTGGAGATGCTTAAAACCTGCACATAGAAATAAATTCCATTTTGGTGTCAACTTCCCAAGGAATAAAACTATAAAAAAATAAACTATATCACATCTGGATAGTAAAAATAAAATATAATTCAAAAAGCAAAAATGGATAAATTAATTACAGAATATGAACGCATTATGGATACAGTTAATGAAAAAATAAATACTACTTTTAAATGTAAATATATGAGAAATGTACAAGCCGTTCACAGCTTACTTAAAATCTTTAACCTCATTTTCTTTATCTAATTTTTATCCACTATTATAGTTCCTTTTGTTCTTTATTTCCAAATTTTTTTATTTTATTATTATATATTTTTATTTTTTTTTATCGTGCCATTATTTGTTTTGATGGAAATAAAAATTGCAGGTAAATAAATAATAAGCAGAATATGTAAAAAAATTCCACTCTTTGGGGAGGTTAGATACTCGCGATCTTGGATTAGACTAAGAATTTGAACAATGAATAATTGTATTGTAGAATTGTGTGCGTGAATGATTGATAAAAGGTTTGAATCAAGGAAGTAATATCTTTAGAGAGAGGAAAAATGGCACCCTTACTCAATGTGAAGATGTGAGGCACAATGGTACCACATGTTACTTAATATAAATACAACAAAATAATTCATGATTTTCTTCAACCTGTAACTGAGTCCTACCGAGGAACCCCTTTAAACCACATAACCATAGCTAAGATGACAGGGAGGACAGCAGGAGTTAATATGGAGGCTGGGAAAGAATAGTTTACAGGCACCTATTGAAGCCATACAAAAATATTTAAGAAAATTGGGATATGGAAATTATGAGAATAATTAATTCATAAAATCTTTATTAGCATAACTTAAAATCAGGATATATTAATATTTCACACTTAACAAATAATAATGAAATATAATAAACTATACAAAAGTTGCTAAAGAATTTTTACAAAAATACCCCAAATAGTAGAAACTGAAATGAATTTCTAATAAAAAATTTTTATTTGTTACATTTAGCAGCCCGATAAATATTTATTCATTGGAAAAAAAACGAAAATAAATATTTTTACTCCTGTTTTTTTTTAATGATTCACTATTCTACTGCATTTGAACGAATCCATATTAATTTTTTACACATACATTTTTTTTTTTACCATGAGCTGCTATAAATGTGTAACAGTGGGAGTCCTGGCAATGGCCAGTTTCTCCAATCATGTCCTGAGTGTATGTGGCTCTAGCGCTCTTGGTCAGCCTCCGCTGGCTCGTATTCTAGGAGTTCTATTGTTTGATCCACTAGTTCTGAGCACTTCTTTATCAAGTTGACTTTCACGTGCATTCGCCGCCAGGCCATGTGAAATTCGAAAATATTTTCTTCTTTTATATTACTTCTATAACATTTTAATAATCTGATTGTATTCTGAGAAATATCTTCCCAAATACCTACCAAAATATTTTTTAAGTATTCAAAAAGCATTACCCAAATTAGGATGACGCTGTCTGATTACAATTTTTGCGATATGGGCGAAACGCCAGTTAACACGTTAGAGCCAAAAGATATAGCTTTGTGTGTTTGCAAACAGTGGATATATCTACTTCTTCATCAGCTTCAAGTAAACATTAAACTAATATTATGTATTTTCAGAAAAGTTGGAGAAAAACAGGCAATAATATTATTAAAAATACAAGGGCGCTCGCGCTCTAGGTCAGCCTCCGCTGGCTCTTATCCAGTGACACGGCTGACGGAGAAGCGTGGGAGACTTCCCAAGCCTACGCTTCCTCTCTCGCATGTGAGGGAGGTGACAACCATGTGGATTTGGGAGGTCTCTGGGCAGTTTGTAAATAGTGTATAAATGAGCGAGTGAATGAAAAATTGTAAATAGGGTATGAATGAGGATTTTATCATTTTAGAGAAGAATTTATCACAATTACTTATTGCCCAATAAGGAAGATTGTAATTTTATCATAATAAAGCTGTTTTTAATAATAATAAACATATTTTTTTTCTTTATTGCAGTGAGCTATTTATTTTATTATCTATATCTTCACACAAAAAAGATCCCGTGATGAAAGGGGAATTTAATTACTCAAATACGTATTTGATTTTTCAAGCTGCTAATTCATCCAACATTTGACAGGCTTCACAAAGATATAGCCAGTTTGGAACTGCAAAAAGACATTATGGTGGTGGAAATGTTAGAAAAAAAACACTGAAAAAGAAGACATGCTTAGTGAGCATAAATGTCTTTAGGGACCTTTTTTTATGCCCTGAAAATTTAACAATATTCTCTTTGAAGCCACTAAGACACTGGGGACTGGTATCTGACTAAAGAATTATAAAACAAATGGGAGAGAGGTTGGTTTGCATTCAAACTGCCCTTTTGAAAGAGACAACTTGACTATTCAGTCGTAGGACAAGGTTTCAGTGGGTGTTCACTAGGCTAATGGAGAGCTAAAATTGAGAATTTGTATTTTTTGTTGATAGCTCGATGAGTTAAAACAAATTTAAGAGCCAGGAAATGCTCAAACACTCATTTTGAGCCACAATTCACCTAACCAGTATCAGTGTACAGTGGTGGCAATGTCAAGGCATGAGGTATAATAACTCAAAACTCATTCTCACCTGCACTTTTTTCAAACTAGATTAAATGGACCAAGATATAGAGATGAGAAGTCATTATGGAGTATGTCTAAGACTTCTGAGACCTTATTACTCCACAATACGCTTTTCTTGTAGGCAATACTTGTTGTCACTGTGACAGATGTTTTTTTTCAAGAATGTCATAATCTTAGATCTTTACTTCTGCCATCATTATCACTAGCCCTAAACCATACAAAACAAATATGGGACAATTTATAAACACACCTCGACAACCAACAGCTCTATTCCGTGAAGAGAATCATGGAGAGGTATCAAACACTTTAAAATTACTCTGGGAAGAAATTCCACAAAAGAAGATCGCTTCTAGAGTTTTGAGCATGAGAAACCTTTGTGAAACAATTCAGAGAACAAGAAAAAGGTACAACAGGTATAAAAAATCTACCAAATCCACAAAAAAAAAATATGTTTTGAAAAAGTACTGAAGACATGTTCCACCAGATCCACAAATGTTAAATTTTTCTTTTTCCTTTTTGTAATTGTGATTTTAATTTATTTTATGTTGAGTGAAGATTTTATGTTGTTACTTTAATAAAGAAATCATTGTCATATTTCTTAAAGCCTCATTTTTTATAACTTTTTTCATTCCTTTTATCAAAACTTTTTTTCAACTTTTATGTAGTTTATATTGCACAATATATTATATCAAAAATTACATTATGGCGGATCATTGTGGGAAGAAACAAGGTCTACTGGGGTTGTCACTGCAGTTGGTAAATGCTACTATAGTCTAGAAAGACCAGCGTTAGGTAATGTATACAACTTTTATTTCGGTTGTCTCGATGGCATAAGATACTTCAACAGCTGCTCATTTTCCTTCAAAAGACTAAATAGACTACATCAAGGCCCATTCACACCAAGAAAAACTACTAGAGGAAGCCATACGAGGGTGGTCTGAAAAGTTTCCGACCTAACAAAACTTTTATTTTAGCTTTTATTTTATTATCATCTTCATGTTGAGGTCGGAAACTTTTCAGGCCACCTGTGTAGTTATTATTGAGACACACTAGCAACTAGATCTAGGACCCAAGAGACCTAGTTCTCAAGTCGAATTTTCAATGCCTCGTCACGTGTTACATCAGTGATTCCATCAGGCAATACCCTTAGTTTGGTATTTTGGAAGATGATGTGAAACTGAATTAGGTTTCAGCGCACTAATGTTACCCCAGAATATGTGATAAATGACAAACATCTGAAACCAGATCACAAATCTGTTGTAAAAACACAAGTTTCTTGCTCTTTAACTTACCATTACTAAAGAACGAATAAGTTTCAATATTTAGAAACATAATAATAAAACAAATACAATATTGATAAATCTTAAATATTATTATGAGTTACATTAACTTGTTTAGAGTTACTGCTCCTATTGCAGTAATCAAATAAACTAAAAATTTAAACAAAATCCGAATTAATTTATAGATTTGGTTAAAAATGTTGGTGGTGTCTTCAACGTTGTTCATGCCCTCAGGGCATGTGCTTTAAAAGGTTACTCCCCTATACATGAGTGCGCAATGATCTTAATATTAATGATCCAGATGAAATGTCTTAAAATATTTATTTAATTTAACAGCTATTTTATTTTTATTATGTAATTGTACAGTAAAATATTTTATAGAATATAAGTTTCTTAAATTTATTCCCTCATTCATCATATGAGTTTCGTTTTCTTTTACTTTTAATAGAAAACACACTAGACACCCTTAGAGAAATACTACTGAATATTTTATTATTACATAATAAAACAAATTATCTCTTCACAAAGTCTTGATTATTTAGAAACTAACTCTTTCAACTGTTTAGGCACTGAAATAAAAACAAATGTCAGTTAGATATTTTAGTAATATTTGTGAGGATTTTAGAGGGAGATTTGAATGATGAGGTGTTTGAAGGCCATCAGCTACAATTAAAGCCCACAGATTTATATGCAATAAAAACTGCTAAAATATCCAATATGAAAAATATGCACTATAATATATGAGAACTTCAAATCTTGCTCAATTCTTACTAAAGTACCAAACCAAAATATTGCTATGTAGGCTGAAATGCTTTAATAATTTTTTATTTGGCATTTAAAAAAATACACATTATTAAAAAAATCACTCATTCCTGACAATGTTCGAACATAAATTATTATATTTATTTATAAACACCAGTGCTCACACTGCTAATATCAAGCGCTAATGATACTGCCAAAAAGGGTGGTGTCTGATTTACTCCTGTTTCAGTAAAATTTTTTCATTCACAAGATTTTAGAATATATTTTCATTAAAAAACAAATAAACATAATTTTGTTAACTTGATTTTTACAATTTTATCTCCTCTCCTCAATCATTATTGACTTATTTGATAGATGGAATTTTAATGATTAAATCAAGTATTCTCAAATCGTACTTATGAAAATTAATAAGAAAAATATAGAAAATGAATATTACAATTTAAAAAAATATGAATATTTATTATTTATCTCTTGGTGGAATCGCAAAAAATAAATCTTTTTCAAATAATACCCATCATCATAAACCATAAAGTTTTATAAAAACAAACTACTTATCAGTAAAAGTACAAATAAAAAAAGTTTAAGGACGTATAAAAAAGAATTCTGACAAAAAACATTACTAAAAAAAATCATGTCTAAAATAAAAACACAAAAATTATGTAAACAATGTAGAATTACAATAAAAACATAGTTGATTTTAAATTGAATTCATGAAAACTAATATCACTAATATACAAAAGAAATTTAAAGTAATAAAATCATTGATTTTAGTCTATCATTTAAATGATAATTGAAGCTAACTACTAAATAAATACATTTATTAATCTTGGATCATTTAAAATATGTTTACATACTATACTATGTAAAGAATCCTTTTGATTCTACTGATGTAATAGGTGAGAACGTGCACATGTTCAAATACTTTGATTATCAATACCTCCGACAACACAAAAATTACCACCATTCAAAATGCTTATTTCTTCCAAAACAGAAAAAGAAAAAGAATTTTAGTTCTTTTTAGAAAGAACTTTGTTTTTTAGAATAATACTTATTTTACCTGGAATGCTGCTCAAGTTACTTTTTAATTGCTTAGTAACTATACCAAAACTTTTATTGAAAGAAAAGCTTTGAGACTCAAGATATTTAATAAGAGTAAACAAAAACTAAGATTAGTAAGTCGTACCTAATTCAAGTTTGGTGCCATAATTATGCTGGAATACTCTCATTCATTTATGTAGATATACATTGATAAATATAAACAGAAACTGATATTTCAAATCAATGGAACATTTCTGAAATGTTTTAATGAAATCAAATGATTCTCATGAAAAATTCAAAAATTACCACAAATTAGTGAGGATTATTTCATGTAAATAATTAGCAATTTTGGTTTTGACTGGTTATTTTAATTTTAATTTATAATCCTTCAAAAAAATCATAAAATTAATTTTATTAATCTCACGTAAATTAAATTGAACAAATCTTGAAAGGTTATTTGATAGTTAAGAAATTGAATTCCCCACATTTTAAATTTCGCGGTCTTTAAACCACCTGAAGAGAGACCGTGATAAAACAGTGAAAAAGGAGTATTTTCCTTATAAGTTGGCATGCAGCGCTATCTGTTTGGAGATAGTATGAACTAAACAGTGATATTTGTCATTTTATTTTACCGTGGCGCATTCTGTTGCGCACTAAGAGAACTAGCTGGTCCTAGCAGGGCCGGTATTTCGCGTCAGAAACTTTTTATTTAGTACCAGGTTTTTAGGATCCCATAGGAGCTAACTATTCCAAAGTGGAGGGATAACTGAGCCCATCACTGGCTAAAAGTAGTTAGCTCCTGTGCGATCCTGAAGACCTGGTACTAAATGAAAATTTTCTGACGCATACCGGCTCTGCTGGGACCAGTTAGTTCTCTTAGTGCTCAACAGAATGCGCCACGGTGCAATAAAAATGCCAAATATTGATATTTAGTTCCTACTATCTGCCAACAGATAGAGCTATTTGTCAATTTATTTAATGAAATACTCTCCTGGGGTTATGCCTGTATTGTATGTGTTTTTATTGCACTTCCAGCACAAATGAGAGATTTAACGCAATATTGTATATATGATATCAGTGAGATCATTCATAGCAATTACCCTGTTGTCTTATCTTCACAAGTAGAAGTAACCTCCTTCACAGAAAAGAAAACACCAACCTACTTTTCTATATCAATAAACTTCCGGCATCAGCAGAGAGAGACGGGATTAGTTCATGATCCCAGCAACGCAATCCCTCACTAGAGGCGCTGACACAGTTCACCCTGATTGGTTAGAATAAGCTGGCCTCTCATTGGATGCGCACAGAGATCTAACTGCTTATATACACAAAACAAAGTTTTTTGAGGCACTTGAAGAGAACACGGCTCTCCCTCACCCTCTCTCTCTCTCACTCCCTCTCTCTATAGCTGACCTGTACTGGAGTAAGTTCTCTGCCCGGTTAACAGATGTCACTGAAATGCATTTAATTGGTTATTTTTTTAAAGTTAGTTTTGAATGTAACCAATAGGTCCTGCTGGATTCCAATTATTTACATGAAGTAATTTCTCTCTCCAATCCCTTGAGGCCACAAAATTTAAGACCAGGAGAGTGAAAACTATCACTTAATCCACACATAACTTATTTATAAATTAATTTTTTTTTATAATATATCTATGTAGTTTATGAAATAGGTTTGTAATGTGTTGGATAAAGTATTGTTAATTGAAATATGTACTGTTGTTTTATTGATCTTTTATGTTATTTACACTATAATACTTTATAAACTTTATTTTACACAAAACTATTATGAAAATATGAATTAGATAATGTTGTATATGGTGTATATATTAACTCAACCTACATATTTGAAGTCATGGACCATTTACCTGAGTTCGAACCTTAAGACAGTTAGCTCCTTAAATTAGAAATGTTTGCAGCTCTTCTTACTTAAAATAAGACTATATGTGTAGGTGTAAAACTGCAAAATGTCTTTTTAATCCATTTAGCTTTTTATGAAGATTCAGAAGCATTAAATATTTCTGAGGAACATTTTAACTGCTCATGATAATAATAAAGTATGGCGATGATCTATAAATGTTTTACCATTTATTCATTAGTTTTATTCATAAGAATAAATTACTTTCATGCAAATAAATCATTGAAGTGTCCAGATTATGTTAATAAATAAAGATTGAATCAGCCATTCATTGCTTATCTATGTTTCTACTTACTATCCTATTTATCCAACCAATGAACTTTTTATTTACTATGTTGCTTTTGTGTTAACTTCCATATCTGATGATCGTGGTATTAAAATATGGTCACATCAATATGTCCATTATTTATTCTCAAATATTTCTTAATTGACTGCATTTTTTAGATGAGAGATGATTCGGTCCGACTTCTATCATATTATTTTTACATCACACTTTCATTATTAAACACTTTCCTGTAATCAGTTAGCAAGACATAAAGAGAATTTCTCTAAAATTCGTTTTTTTTGAGACTAATAAAGTTCTTCATTATATCACATTCATGGCTAATTGTAATTGTTCAATATCCAAATAATCTGCCATTGATTAAAACCCAATTCCTTTGCAAGAAGAAATTGAGACAAAATGCATGTAAATATTGGTAATTTGACATGTTATATTTTTTTTCTAATTAAATGCCTTATGGTGAGCATGACAGAAGCTCAGGCTGTTACTATTTGTCCTGTATTGGCATCCCATTAGTTCTTTTCATTAATGAAAATTTAATCCACTGTATTCAGGATAAGACTTCTCACGAGGTCATTGTCTATAAGAGAAGTGAGCGAATGTACACATGATCATATCAAGAAAGGCATCAAATTAAAGTTCTTCAACCCTGAATTAACAATATGTATATATATTGTGTTTATAAATTTAAGCAATAACCTTTATGCGTTTTGTCATCTGCAAACAAAAAAGAAATCATTTACAGTAAATCTGGCAAGTTTTCCAAGCCATCCTTGTTGTAAGTGGTATTAATTACATTTTATAACTAATTAATTACTTGATAATTCAAAAAATATATTTTGCCATAATATTGGGTATTGAGTTAAAGGTTTCTCCACCTTGATTGATAGGTAACATATAATTTTTGTTTTTTTTATTTTTGAATTGTATCTACACAAAGTTATTAACATTATGTTTTGAATACATTCAAGTAAATTTCATTTAACTCCTCGATTATGGCATAATAAAACCAGAACAATGGTTTAATAGTTAACATATAATGAAAAAAATAATCAAAAGTTAGTAATTAGAAAGAATATAGAAAAATCACCGAAACCCTTAACAGTGTAATATTGCTCACTTCTCTAACCTTTTTTAGTAAAACTTTACTGAGATTTTGGTACAATCGAGGAGTCTGGATAGTGATGTTTATTTTTTTGCATGATCAAGCATTCAATCTAAATGGACACTAATACATTGATCAAATTTAAACCAGAAAAATAACTTTTAAGTAAAAATTTAACTCAAATATCGATTTTTGATGGGAGTTCGCCGAAATATTAAATGCTATCAAATCCTTGAGAGGAACGTTTACAATTTGAAAATGTTGAGGATGCACATAATAGCTATTAGTAACACTGTACTGAGCAAAATAAGGGATAACAATATCCATAAATTCTAATAACCATATAAATTACAATATCCATTTTTATTTTAAATAGAGGCAAAGTCTAAATGCCTGAGCATGAGTTTTTCCAATGGGCACTTAGGGCTAGTGTCAATTCATAAAATGGGAAGAAATGATAATTGATTAATACCAGTATAAAACCAAGTTTTAAATTAATTAAAATGGACATCACTTTAAAGTATTTTTTAATGCAGTAACAAATGGAGAAAACTATGTAAAAAATATATAATCGGGAAAAAAGTACCAAGCAAAAACTGAAAGGTGTTTCAAATAATTTTATGATGTTTATTTATTTTTAAATATCTTAGGGCCCTCAAATTATTGTTTTTAAGTTTATATTATAGAACTGAATCTTAAGTAAAAATTTCAGAAAAATAATAAAGATGAAATATACTGATATTTTAAGGGATGTTTTTTTCTTCAGAAATTCATACTAGATTCGATTCTTCTTTTGGGCTTCTTAGGAAAATTAATATCCTTATGTTATCAATCTCAAAATATATCAAAAATAATCTTGAACGTATTCTATCTTATTACCCTTTTGGAAAAAATCATCCCTTCCGCTTATCAATTCCAAAATGTGTGAAAATTGTACTGAATTCCATCTTTCAAACCTATGAAAAAAAAAATCTCTTAGCTTGCCAATTAGGAAAAGTGCAGACGGAGTAATGTAGAAAATGATCTGTTTTTTTTTTAAATCTAATTTTGTGTACACATTTAAAAAAAAACAATTCAAGAGATATCTAGGCATCTAAAAAACAAGACAAAAACAAAAGTTTCACAAGCATTCAATATATTTCAAACTGTGTAATCAAAAAGTAAAATAAATATTGCCAAAGTAAGATAAACAAAATCTAACGATAAACATATTGTGTTTCACATTCAAATAAAGAGAGCAAACATAGGAAAAGAGACTAAATTTAAATAGTGGAAGAACATATATATTTTACTCAATTGCAAAGAAGTGTAAGAACATATTTACAATATAACAACTGTTGCTTTCAACTGGTAAAGAAGCATTTTACAAAATGGCCACTATTTTGTCCTCTTTTTCTTCTTCAAACCAATGGCAGTTTTGTCCACCTCTCTCGGTTTTCCAAATCTCGTGGATTTCAAATGTTCAATTGAGATATCACTCAAAGTAATCTGTTCATTGCATTGTTTGTTCTCAAAACAATAGGTGTGCTCTTCTGAGCTCTATAAAAGAATGAAATAAAATTTAGAAAATATTTACTAAGATGTGTTAATATGATTTAATTATAAATTTACTTCATTGATGATCATTGGAATAGAATCAGGGGCCAGACCATTAGTGATCTCATCATCTCATCATCTTTTTCTCTTTGTCCTAGAATAAATATTAATTTTTAAGATAAATAAAAGAAATGTTAATGAAAATAAACTGAGTTTTAACTCTTTTTTATGTACCTTTATATTAAAAGCAGACCTACTTTGTCTAAAGGAGTCTCTTACTTTATACATTTCAGTCAAATCTGAATTATATTCCACAATTCCAAACTGTGTATATCCTCACACACAAGCATGACCTTTCTATATTTGCTTGAAGCAGTCATTGGATGCAATTATTTTTTTAATAATTTAATATTCTCTTTTGTACCTCCTGATTTTCTAGCTTTGACTGCTATAACAGCCTCTGGTATTACATTTGTTACTATTTCTGTAACAAGACCTGATGGTCCATCCATAACTCTTTCTTTATTTGCCCAAATTTCATAATGTGTACACATTAAGAATCATTTGGATATTAAATCCTCATAAAAATACTAAAATTATTAATTGCGCTCCTCCGCATGTGCATTGGCCACACTTTTTAACGAATTTACTGTGGAGTCAAGTGGACAGTGAATAGCCAAAGCAGTAATTAAATGTTTTTGGTTAATATTATGAATATCTTTGCTTCTTAGGGATTTCCCTTTGTTCTCCAGTGTGAAATCTTTCACTAATTTTATTTTGCACCTCAGATTCAATATATTCAGACTGGTCTTGAGAAGATAACCTTTGCTGTTGAGCTAAGGCTTCAAATAAATCATTATTAATCGGATGGTTGTGATCATCTACAAAATCCTTGATCGCAAGACTTTGTCCATCTGCTGCCAATCCAATATTAATAAAAAAGAGACACCCCTTCCTCAGAGTACTGGAAAAACAAAGTATAGAAAAAATATTACATTAAAATAATGTAAGAAATAAGGCACAGTGACTCCGATTAATATCGGGACACTTGGTGGAAGGACATTAAGTAAGCGATGCTTACAATAGGTTTGACCTTTGTAACCTCCAAATTCTTTTATAATCGATACTTATACATGCCAAATACTAATCTATAAAGATTAATTGCACATAGAAATTAATGAACCAGATTAATTATAGTTGGTAGTTAGATCTACCATTTCTGCTATAAATGAATGTGGTTAATCAACCAATATTAGTGAGGTAAATTCTTAACCATAGCCATATATTGAGGAAGAAGTCTGGAGCCTTGCGGATAACATTGGGCTAGATTGGAACTCACTAGGGGCTACAAGAAAAGGTAGACCAAGTGCCACTTTTTTTAGGAAAAAAATAATAGGTTTATAAAATCAAAACTCTTAGACTTACTAAAATGATTATCAATTGTCATACTATTTTACACAATAGTGACACAATTTTTATTTAATTATTTTTTGCTTCAACTCTATTGGGTCAAAGTCTCTTTTATAATATAGTTTTATAATAGGCTATACAATTTTATTACAATATCTCATCTTAGCTAAAAATTTAATTGCTTATTTATAAATAGGAAAAGTACATTTAGAAAAAGTCCATAAAGAATAACAGTTTATTTAATATGTTAGGGTTGTATATAGTACTAAGGCATAATTTTGTCTATTTCATGTTAACATAACCAGCTATAGAAATATATGTATAATTTCAAATAAGCTAATAAAAACAATGGTATGGATACATTCCTCGTTGTGGGAAGGGTGTTTTCTTGCTCTTCGTTGTGGCTTCTTGCTTCTATGGTGACTCCAACCCACTGATGCTTGCTTTTGACTAAGCCAAATCATCTCATAGGTCCCTATCCAATGAGTGCCTTGCAGTAACTTCAAGTATCCTGGTCTGTACTCTATGAAGATCAAATAAACTGCTTTTTCACCCATAAGCTGCTACCTGCTCTGCCATACGCTTTCTTTTGCCCCATATTCTTGGCTTTCCCTGGTATCAATCCCTTGGTTACCTATGTTTTCACACATAACATATTAACAATACTTATTCTAGGATTCTATCAAACTATGTATTCATTTAAAAAAAAAATTCAATTTGATCAAAAAATCATTACAATATATTGATTATTATTTATAACCTACCTGTAGTATTATTATCAAATAATTGTTTTGTTGTAATTTACTTTGAAGAAATAAAGTGTTTCTCTCAAAAAAGAGCAAGATTTTCGACATATAGTTTTTTTTTTTTTCCATAAATCAAGCTTTTGACAGATCAATTTGATTTTTAAGCTAAGTCCTCACAGAAGCCTGTGCCTGATTTCAAATTGTGGAGACATGAGTAGGATTTCTGTCTGGAGCCCACTTAGGCAAGTGAGGAAAATTAAGTATCTTCTTAAATTCTAGATTAAAATCTAGAAAACCAAAATTAAGGTTGAGGATGACTTTGTGATGATGATGAGGATTATAGACCTTAGCGCTATCTTTCATCTTTGGCTTTCCTGGAGAAGTGATTTTATGTTTGTTGAATTTATTTATCTAATTTATAATAATAATAATTTGATAATTATAAATTATCTACTTTATTGTTTATCCTGAAAAATATCTAATTTTAAATTATTATGAATTTTTAAAGCAACAAAACCTACTTAGACTTATTAAAAAAGAACTTACATTCTTCTGTTCAAAAAAAACAAAAAAATCAGTTCGCATTAAATTTGATGGGTTTGTGAATGTAATTTAGGTTATTGGTTTGGCCAAGAGTACAGTGATAAAGTAATATAAAGTACAACAAAATAAAAGCATGGAGTCTTGCACAAAGGCTTAAAATAATACTAATTTATTGATCACTGCTCAAAGATGATAATTAAATATGACAAAGTTATATATTAATTCCAATAAAACAAAAATCTTAGCATAAACATATGCCAGTCAAAGATAAATCAAAGATTAGAGGTTGGATTTCATATACATACTAATTCATAAATGAACACATAATTATTAATGAACATTACAACATAAATTAAAACTAATTTTTATTAATATCTCTCTTTGTTATACTTATGGTGAATCTAAGTGTAAGATGAATATTACATAGTAGACACCTCAAATTATTCTTTGAAATATTTTTGTTCAAAGTGCGGTCAAAATGAAATGTATAACTTTTTATGTTATAAAATATCGATAAAAACGAATAAAATTGTTTCTTGTTGTTTTATTAAAAAATCCTGCAGTGTGAGTTGGTTTTTTAGTTGTTTTTAACATATAATATTCATCAATTTTGTCTAGGTATGAGTTCTTTTCACGTTTGAATTTTGATAGATTATTGTTCCTAAAATGTTTACATATGATTCTCATTAATTTTTTTGTATTATTTTCCTTTAAATAATATAGTACACAATAAAAATACAAGAAGCAATTTCATAAAAATATTACTAAAAAATGCTTATTATTTGGTTTCTAATGATTGATTAAAAAAAAAAGTGAAACAATTAGGATTTGAGCACTGGAGGACCTTATGATTTCCATTCAGGTAGCCTTATCAACTAGGCTACTTGAAGTTGCCTCTAATAAGAAATAATCCGAAAAGAATCTGTCCTATTAGTTTTAAGAGTCTATCCTGCCTTATCTATCTGAAAACAGAACAAATTCCAAAATATGTTCAGATTATAGTACAATGTAGTTATTTTATGAAATGACTTCAGGCTTCCAATTCATTTTTCATATTTAATATTCTATTAACTTCATGTCTAGTTCATTATACATGATTATATTATACATAGTGTTACATATAGACATAGAAATTACTAAGAAACTAGGAATGTGTTCAAAATACGTTTTAATTTCTATTTAATCTATTTGTTTTTTTCCTGTAAGATTTTATTAGATACAATAGCAGGGCAATTAGATATGAAAGTTTAATTAATTACTTGTTTTTTTTATACCAAAGTTATCTGTTTTTTTAAACTATAGTTAAAACAAACAGTCATTAAATCTGCCTTTAATGTCATGTTTCCAACATAATCATTGGGTTTTTTTATGTAAATAATGAATGGAAATTACTAAATTACTTTGTAAACAAAAACATTTTCCTACCATACTGCACTATACTAAGTAGGTGTCAAATAAAAGATCTTTACATCCTGATCAATCATATATATATATACATATATTACGGTGTTAGTGAAATCTTAAAAGTTATTAAAACTTTCATCGAAATTGTTTGTGCAACTTGTTTTCCCTACCATGTGTAAATCCCTCTTTCAAACGGAGGGATAATATTTTGGAAAAGTTTTACTTGGTGGCTCAAAAATGTTGAAAATAAATGCAACCCCATGAAAAAATAAGGAAGAGTCACTATTTAATCAATTAATTTAAAAAAAAAATCTTTTACTGTCATATTTAGTAGGGTTAACATACTAAAGACCTCAATTTCCTGATTTAATAATACTTTTTGTTTAATTCGTTTTGATACTTCAAACTATAATTCTCTGGACTAGGGCAAACTAATGAATCTCAAATTAAAAATTAGATTTTTCTGTTTCGCTATAAAGAGGTTTCTGTTAGGCCGACTTTCATTCGAATTTATAATTGTTATAACATAACAATGACAAGAAAGGTTTGTTTCAGGTGGGTATACAATCATAAAATAGACATATTATGACTATGATTGTGTATTGTAAATATGGTATGAATGAGAGAGTAAATTTAAATTAACAAATATGAACGCGATCATGTGTTACAATTATGTATTGACCTTCTTGGGTAGATTGTAATTTTCTTCCGAAAAAGTTTTCTATGATCGAAATTTTATTGGTGGACTTTCGTGCAATTTCATGTGTTTTTTTACGATAATACTTTAAGCATTGACGTTTGTTTTTCTTAGCATTACTAAACAAATAAAAATAAATAAATCGGTAATTTTTACGCAAGAATAGTAAATAAATTAAATTTCAAATTAGTTATGTATTAATAATTATTGTTAGGGTTGATATTAAACTAATATCTGTTAAACATTTAATATATATTATGTTACTAAAAGCAAAAGTCTTAGAAAATGACGTCGAAAACAAGACTTTTTTATTTCGTTAACGAAATGTTTTTTACTAACAAAATTAATTTATTACTACTTTGTATGATTCTAAATTACTGATCTCGGAACTTTTCTAGAACCGTGGCCATAGCCAAGACACGGTCACGCTCTCATCGGTCGTGTTTAATACCTTATGAGCAGCGACTTCAAAAAAATTAAAAGTTACGTTTTCATACTTCCTGTCATTTAAACCAAAAAAATTTAAAGAGTTTTTGAAATATTCCTTTTGAACTTCAGACCAATTGAGTCGGTTTTACGACCATTATCGCAGATCATCCAGGCATGAGATGATTAAAAGTAGAACCTCTCTCTTAGGATTATAACAGATGAATTAATGATTTGATTCCTGTTTTTACAAATTCTTAGTTACAAAAACTTAGTGTTTCGATTTTTTCATTCTGCTAATTCGTACTTGTTGATTAATTAAACTCTCAATATTTCGGAATTCGTCTTTGGTCCCTTGATTTCGAATTGTCGAAAGTCAGCAGTAACAGGCAGACGGTGTAAGCGGGGTTTTGATGTACTTGTCCTGCATTACGGTTGTCATAGACATCACACCGAGCGGGATATCCTGAGACAGTTCTTCAGTGGAAATTGTCGCGGGCCGCACATGTTACAAAGGAGTCGCAACGGTGATACATTAAAGGGGAGCAGCGCTGTGGGGATGGCCGGCTCATTACGATGCCGAGAGCGGAGCCTGCTTTGTTCCCGGTCCGGTCACGAAGGAGCTAAGAAAGAGGAGAGACGAAAGGTGAAAAAAGGATGGGAGGCCCCGCTGGCATTATGTCTCCATTACCGCAGTATTATACCGCTCTCTCATTCTCTCTCTCTTCCCACAGTCCTCTGTCTCACTTCCCCGGCCGCTGGACTTTTAATGCGAGCCCCCTTGCATAAAAGCACCAGCCCCAGTACACAGGTGTTCAGCTTTCCCAAATGTGTAAAAACAGGAATCAAATCATTGATTCATCTGTTATAATCCTAAGAGAGAGGATCGACTTTTAATCATCTCATGCCTGGATGATCTGCGATAATGGGCGTAAAAACGACTCAATCGGTCTGAAGTTCAAAAGGAATACTTTAAAAATCTTTAAAACTTTTTGGTTTAAATGACAGGAAGTATGAAAACATAAATTTTAAGATTTTCGAAGTCATAAGGTATTAAACACGACCGATGAGAGCGTGATCGTGTCTTGGCTATGGTCACGGTTCTAGAAAAGTTCTGAGATCACGAATTTAGAATCAGACAAAGTAGTAATAAATTAATTTTTTTTTTGTAAAAAATATTTCATTATCGAAATAAAAAAGTCTTGTTTTCAACGTCATTTTCAAAGACTTTTGCTTTTAGTAACATAATATATATTAAATATTTAACAGAAACTAGTTTAATACCAACCCTGACAATAATTATTAATACATAACTAATTTAAAATTTAATTTATTTACTATTCTTGGGTAAAAATTACCGATTTATTTATTTTTATTTGTTGAGTAATGCTAAGAAAAACAAAAGCCAATGCTAAAAGTACTATAGTAAAAAACCCACATAAAATTGCACAAAAGTCCAACAATAAAATTTTGATCACAGTCTTTAATTTAGTTTAAACCGTGGAGTAAAATTAAAACATGTTACTATATATTTCGATTTATTTTATATAGTGTGATCTATAAAAAATTAGAGGAAAAAACTTACTTTTATAGGTTTTTGCTTATTTTTATCAAAAGTAGAAATCATTATGTTTACACCCATGTGTCTACATTCTCTCGAGATTGGAATCTCTCGTTCTGCCTTGGTGGGGACTGTTAAGCCCTTGCTTGAAAAAATAATTATGGTTTATTAATTTATTAATCGGCAATGAAAAAAAATCGTATTGAGTAAGATGTCAAATTAAGGATCTATCAATATTTTTATTATTGAACCGTGATTACATATAGCCAGTAGAAGTATTATTAGGTATTACCTACCGGTTATATTCAGAACTGTACCCTAACCTGCATCTCATCGGCGTAATCTTTAAAATTTTGTAATATAATTTAAAAAAAAAATGTTTGAAAACCCGTTGCTGATTCAGAGTATATCTCTCGGGAGCGACATCGTACCGATCCCCGAACGGTCCTATTATAAATGTATGCCATCCCACGCGCTTCGCTTAAATTTAAACAAGTTAATTTAAAAAGATGTCGTGCCCCGTCCTCATGGTCATCAATATCGGTTTTCATTTTGTTTTAAAACTGCTTTTCAGTTTTTGCAAGGATCTGGCCATGTAACCGATTTACATATAACACGCATGTTCATTAAAGATTTGCCACTAATGAGAAAACATGTCCCTAATGGAGATATATGTCATTTCTTAACACGTAGGTCTTTCACTACATATATTTGGGCGGAGGTCTAGCACATTTTGGTGTATTTATTCAATACATAATCTTCATTCACTTAAAGTAGTTATTTTTTTGTCCACAAACTGGAAGTTCGTTGTTGACCGAGACTTCAGTAAATGTGTATTTTTTGGATTATATGCTTAGGTTGTTGAGTGAAGATTTGATGGCCTAAACCATCATTTTTGGGTGCACTTTTGTGATGTTACGAGTAATTGATTTTTTGGGGTTTTTCCTTAATTAATATTTTTTACAATTTAAACTAATATGTACATTAACATAATTGAGCTGAGGATTGTTCCTTTTACTGCACAATATATGCATTTTAAGGAGTTCATATCTTAAAAACTAATATCTTTTTATGATTAAAAATTATATAAATGAAAACAGGACTTTCGGGTTATAATAAGGGACTGTCAAACTATCTTAAAAACTAATGTTACATACTAACTTAAAATTAGAGCGTTCCTGCCTCGACTGCCTTCTGCTATCGATGAGGGAACGGAGCAGGGGGGGGGGGTAATCGTGTATGTACGAGTACATGGCAGCCGTGGAGGTATTTATTTAAGAAATAAAGAATACTCAGGCCAGACAGAAGTTGAGTTATTTAATCAACCCTCACCTGTGAAACTCTCCTAAGATAGGACGTTATTGTCAACAAATTTATTTACGGACAACGTTACGACATACTATGTCAGCGTCAGGCCTTGATGATAAAAAAAGAAAGGGAGATATAAAAATATAAGTTAATAAAATATTTTAGTTTACATTTAAAAACTAATTGGAGGTCACACATTAGGGACAAGTGCAATGAGTGCCAAAACTCTACAAAAAAGTCTAACTTTGTCCCAAAAGCGGAATACCGAGATGGTTGAGTGTGAAATTAATTGCCTAATTATTTGTTAAATATTTAGCTAAATTGAAATCCCTTATAAGTAGAACTCCCCCAAATCATTGATAGAATTTTTAAAGATTAATTGATGTGAAATTAAAGCAGGATTTGACGGTTATAGTTTAAAATATAAATACATCATGATTGCATAATTCTTCATTTGGTAATGGATTATCTCGTTCTAAAAAAAGTTTTTTTTTTATTAATATATGTCATCAGAAATAAGAAAAATATTATAATGAGACAAAATGTAATGTTGTTTTATTAATTGTTTCCTCTTTTAATAAATAAGAGATAAGTTTATTGTATGCTTGCGAAAAAGTACCAGTATTTATTTAAAAATGAGAGCGTGGCATAAATATGGTGAAGCCACCAATCCTCCCATTAAATCAACTAATTACACACTTTGCAATCTCAACGCCTTAGGAGTTGTATTTTAAATATTATCATTCGCCAAGAAAACCCTTGATTGTGTAATACATCATACTTGACTAGTCAAAAATAATAAAAAAGTGCATTATTGGCAGCTGGTAACTATTTTGTTGGGCGTGTCTGCAATCAAACCGACTTGACATAGGGCGATTGAAATGCTCACTACTTATGTGGGGCGCCGGCTACCGCTTGCTGGGCCAAGCGTACGCCGCGATCATTGTCAACCGCTGGCTAACCCTTGTTTCCCACAACAACTATCATCATCTGACCGCTGAGCCGTGAAATAAACTGAACCCCCTCCCGCTGGCTGTAATTGATTTGTTTTGAAAACGGTGCTCTCCAAACCGCATCTACAAAGGTCTCTTTGTCAGGGGTCAATTGTCAAAGGGCATAATGGGCGAGGACTCGAACCTGCGCCGTTCATTGTATATTCATCTTCCGCCACCTAGCGACTCCTGCTGTTCCGCATGGACCGCGGATTATCCAGATGGCCAATAAACGGTTTCTTTCTGGCCCGGTTCACCCGTTGTTTGACCGAACAATGGTCCCGGCATACCTGCGCAATTGTTTCCATGTTCATTTTATTCTGGGATCCTAGATACTATGTTTTTATCTTACAGGGTTAAAGAGTTCATTCACGGGATGAAGAACCTCCCTCAACCACAAAAGGACAGTGTTATATCTATTTAGCCCAGAACAACAACAATTGACTCGGCAATACTGCTACAAAACATTGAAAACTAGAAGAAATTTAATTAATTATTAAGTATTGTTAAAGATGAAATCTCCATAGGTATTAATTACCCACTCACAAGATAAATTTGTCCTATGATTTCTTTCCTAAGACGAACATCAATAAAGGAATGAATATGCTATTTCCATGTTCTATCAGAAAATCATGGAAGCCATTTTTGGGAAGATGACATTCACACAGAAGTGGGAATAATTAATTATTTTGTAATTAAATTAATTATAGTTTAAAATTAGAATTAAAAACGACGTTTCTTTTAAACCAACGAAACACTAAAAAAAAGTCAAATGAACTCTAAAATTGATTTGACGATACTACCGGACTTGCGACGGACGTGTGTGGACGGTTGCAACTTCATAGAATGAAACCTAGTAGTATTTAACACGGTTAGTGCTTCAGAATCGCACCATTAATAATTGGACAATGGTGCAAGTATTGGCCTTCTATAAAATTCGCATTTAGGAACTCACTGAACGCCGGGGGTATCAAATCACTTTTGTTCGCTGGTTTCGTTTTTTATTTTAATAATTTGGAGGAGAATGTGCCTTTATATGCAGTCTTATTAAAAGCTAAATCGTAGGTCTGCCTTTATACCTTGCTCACGATTCATTTTAGCTTTACATCATTACAATAAGATCTATATTTTAGTATCACTTTTCGGCAATGCAATACGCTCAGGATTGGATAGAGGTTAGAATTGAATAGTTAAATGGCATCACAGTAAATCAAATATTTTATTTACTCATCTTGAGCGTATTGGTGTACCCACATTGAGGATAAGTCAGGCACGCATATAAAAGTGTACATGTATCCGTAGAAAGATACATTCTTTATAAACATTTCCCTAAAATAATATGTATTCGGATAAAGTTTAATATATTAGATAAAATAGTTTATTACTATGCATATAATTAACCCGAAAACAGTAAGCCATCATTCGAAAAAAGTAGCAGTGTAGAAATAAATAAAATTAAGTACAGCAATACACTGTCATTACAATTACTAAATGCATTGGTAACTATTAATATGAGCACAAATTATAATTATAAATCTAATTCAATTGTAATTTTTCCCCAACTTTCATTCATCCAAATCCAAGGCTTTGTAGATTACCAAAAATGATTACTTTACACATATGTTGAAAAGCATAATTTACTTAGCTCTGATGCGCCACCAACAAACAACTGTTAATCTTGACTTAAATAGTTATTGTAGCGACCGCTAACTATATATGTAAATTACCCTACACTCTGGTTCATAATGTATTATAATAGAAATGCAAATCTATGTAACTTCTGGTAATAAATCATAGAGAGGTCGGAAGTCGTAGACAAGTAACTCAAAGGGTACGGCAATAAACCTACGAGAATTAGCCACCTGACTGCCATATAACCTAGGGTAAGGACACTTACCCCTATTAGAATAGACCTTCAGTCCTTTCTAGGAGCCATAAAAAACACACCCTTTTACCCCAACGGTCATAAAACTAAAAGGAAGTGACTACCTGTGTATCGTAAAACATACCCCTGCAGACAGAGTCCGCCTTCCACGAGGGAGGGGGTTACCATATTTATATCAGTAAATTTCGCCCTGAAATACACTCTGTCTCTTAGTCTTCATAGCCGCACGACTTATCACTTACCCCAGGGCCACCTGGCCCTGGTGGGCTCACTCTGTTTCCTAGTCTCCTGAGCCACACTACTTGTAACTTGACACCAGGGGCACTTGGCCCCTGGTAGGCCCGCTCTTCACTCTTTTCTAGTCTCTACATACCGATAGCCGCTACCACCGTCGCGATACGCCTACTCAGCCTTCCGCTAATCTACTCTATGACGCACCTCTACGACGGCACTTAGACTGTAGGGCAATACCTTAAAGATTAAATTTCTTTGTTCAGCATTAAACTATTCGGAACTAGCCTTTTAAACCCAGTTTCTTCATATTAACATATTTAACCACTTAATATACTTCAAGCCATTGAACATTGTTTTCATTCCACCACCATGTTGCTGAAACCAGGTGAACGAATATAGCCATCAAATAACCTTCAGGTTACTTAACTTATTTTATTAGATATTAGGATTTTGTAGCTGTATATGCATATTTTTTATCATCATATTTATATATTTTGTTAGTTGCCATGACTCAAAGTAATCCTCTTTTTTTAATAAACGGTTACTTATAAAAAAGTAATAATTGTCCTTCATCAAAAGAATGTTTATTTCATTAATTATCTCACCAATTTTTTTTAATAATGGTCAATAAACCTTGTGAGCTAATAAATCATTATTTAAAAAGGTGGCAATTTGCTTAGTTCTGGCAGTTTTCAGTCGGAGCGGGGATAGCAATTGTTTAAGGAGTATAGGTTCTCATCATTTTCAATCAATCAATCGTAGGTACTTCAGATTTTATTCAAATTTGTTGTTTGCAGGAATCCTTACATCTAGAGTCGTTGAGAGCGATACGTTCTGTGGATAGACTTTTACCACCCAACCAAGAAAAGGGCAGTGCACCCAAATTCCGCTGGTATAGGTGGTATGGTATAGGAGGGTCATCTGCTACAGGCTGCCACGAAGCTACGAACACATGATAGTACCATCAGGCCAAGGATATTAAATGAAGAAATAATATTATTGATTGAAGATATACGATGAACAGTTGGTTGGCTTCAGCAATACACGAGACGTGATGTATATCCGGGCCGACTGAGGAAGCTTGCTCTGTTGAAATCTTGGCTTTCGTCCGAAGGCTGTACGTCATTCGGGCCGAATTACTCAACCCATATACAACCAGCTAAAGCTATTAGTCTTAAAACCAGCGCAGTAATTATAAATGGAAAATATCAATCCACCGGCTTGTTATTTTGAATCCTATTAATGTTTGTTGGGTAATGTTGATACGGGCGAGATCACCTCGAGCTCACAACCTTTTTTTTTTAGTCAGATCCGACCAATACAAAAGTATTTTAAGCAGTGCTTAGAACTTACGGTCTAGTTACTTATTTTCGAGGAATGAGCTCATTAGCCAAAATCACTCAATTTGTTGCATTTACACAGAGATCTCAATACGAGGCGGTCTGAAAAGTTTCCGACCTAACAAAGCTTTTATTTTACTAGCTTTTATTTATTTTATTATCTTCATGTTGAGGTCGGGTACTTTTCAGACCACCTGTGTACTAGTTGCTTTGGAGGAGATCACGGGGAAACTTCGACCTTAGATGTAGATCTGGGTTGCCAGGAATGAGATGGGAATATAAGGCATTAGCATACGGATTAGGATGACAAAAGAGGCGGTAATGAAAGTAAAAGTAGTGGGAGGTGGCTAGATCTCCAGTGAATGGAATGTTGAGATCAGTGGAGGATTCTTGATGCAGGGACTGGGTGCGAAGAATATTGGAGTGTTTGAAACTCACCCACACTTCTCATTCTATAGGACCAGGTAGGTTGGAGTATCGTTAGTTATATAATGCTAAGAATATTGTAATGATAATATTATATATAATGCTAATAGTAGAAGCTAGTGCATACCTGCCTCGTGACTTCATGGAAGTCGCTGATATTTTAAGTAAGCAACCCGCATTCCTTCTAAGACCTCCATCCAATTCCCAGAACTACCCTTCTCTTATACACATATGTCTCAGCTTTAGCCCGAGTCCCCACTTGTTTCCCAGACACTCGTTCCCCAACATCTGACCCAGTATGTAGTAACATAACTCTTAATATTTGTATATACCAGTGTTTTGCTTGTACATCGTAATAAAGCTTGTCTTTCTTTTCTTTTAAAGGACTCTCCTCTACAAAGATTATTTAACTGTTGACAAGACGGTAATCAACCACTGTCGAATAGTGATATGAAAATTTTTAATTCTCACCCATAGGCGGACTGTAAGTTTATAATCGCAGCTCCGTAAATAAGAAGTACACCAGCTTGATAACAAAGCATTATTTTTATGGATAATTTTAAATCATATGTTACATATTAATTAAATCCAATCGTTAGATTTGTTTTTTTTTAAGTTGTGAGTTTTTTATAAATAGCATTATTGTTCCGCTTCGTGTCGAGGCTAAGGTGTTGACAATGCTTTATTTTCTGCAGTCTTAATCTTCCCGAACGTAGTTTTTAAAAGGTAACTTGATATTTTCTCTGAAATTATACCAGTAAATAAAACATATTGCAGATACGGGTTATCCATTTTATTAGATACATATTGATGCGCGATCATTAAATCCTGTTTTTTTCGAAAATAAAAATTATCAGAATGTAGTAAGCTGCATTATTTAACTAACACTCATAAAAACGATTATTCTTTTTTTTTATCATTAAACAGCTTTGTTATGATAAAATTACAATCTGCCTTATTGGGCAATAAGTAATTGTGATAAATGATCTCATTCATACCATATTTACAATTTTTCATTCACTTGCTCATTCATACAGTATTTACTAACAGCCCCGAGACCCCCCAAATCCACATGGCTGTCACCTCCTCGCGTGCGAGAAGTCCCCCACGCACCTACGTCTGCGGCGTCACCGGACGACTATTCTACGTTACCTGTAGAACCTTACATTGATTCCTCAACATGCTTTTTATCTAACTGTTCATTGGAGTGGACGAAATTTTACCAACATTTAGTAAAAGCACTAAAATTCTTAACCCGGATCCAGATCCACGCATATCTGCAATCTTCCTTAAAGATTCGAGGTGCAATGGCCTCGGGTATGTAGGAGAGCAAGAAATGGTTAGTTTTCCGCGATTTGACTTACCTTTTACCGGCTTGCTTCCAGTAATGCAGGAATCTCCTGGGTTTCCGACAACCGTAAGGGGAGTGTCTGTAATCTGTGTTTGTGTATGCAATTGATTATATTGTATAACTACTTCAGTAAACCGTACTAGTATAGGTTATAATTTTTTATTCTTTTGTTTAATTATTATTTTATGTCACTTCTACATTTATATATGAAATAGATTCATTGTCCTCCTCAAGATTTAAACCCAGAATCTAAGCTAACCACTACAAAATATGAGAGTCCCAATCGCATTTTAAATGCCGAATTAATTAATCAATCATAAATGCCTGAAAGGTTTTGTTCTATAGGTTGTATTTAATAGTTTTATTGTTAAATCACTTTGGGTTGCAAGGAAGAGATGTATTTTGTATACGATTCTTCAGTATTCATTCCCTTTATTCTATCAATTGCAATTCGATCAAAGAGAGGGAACTGTGAGGAACACTAATTTTAGGGCATGTAAACCACAGGAGTCATTGACAGCCAGAATTTTACTTTATATCTATAAATGCAACTATTAAACAACAATTGTTTAGTTGAGGGAATCTATAAGTAATTAGCAAAGTTTCGCTGAAATAAAGGAATAAATTCTGAAGAATTGATTAAATCTATTAAGAAACGTTCTGATTTCAGTATCGGTTGTGTATGTCTGGAAGGAAGGAAAAGATTCTAATTGGATCCACAAAACATTCTAGTTCCACATATGACGCACCTCCACAGTTCTACACGGGAATAGAAAAAGTTTTCACCACACCAACCACAGCGAGTGAGGCTTCAGACGATGCTAAAGAAATAGAAATAGAAGAAGATTTGCTATCATACTGTACAGAAAAGGACCGATTCCTGTCAATAGTGTACTCACTGAAAGACAAAAATCTAGAGGTACTGTTCCCTTTCTTGAAGCTGCTTTCCTTATTCAAAAGAGAAAAGAACAAGAGTATCTTGGGACAGCGTGAAGAATTCAGTTGCAGCGATAACTCCGTCCCATCAGAGAGGAATGAATCGAAAACATCGTCGTTTACACTGGACTTGCCCACTCCTAAATATTGTGATTGGGACTTTTCGGGGTCCTACGACGGTCTTTCGATGGAGCCAGGAGTGGCTGAACGAGACGAGGAACAAGAAGGGATACTCCTCGAAGATGTTCTGAACATACTCCTTGGATACGACGGGAAGTACATCAAAGCGAATATGCTCCGGGAACCGAACGACAAAAGGACCTTCCGGATTAGTTCTCACATCAAACCTTCGATGCGTGGGCTGATCGAGAGGATCCTCCCAGCTGCATCCGACTACTCCTCCATAGTGAGGTTCGTTAACATAAACACGGCTTTCTCAGTAGGCAAAGTGAACCAGGCACTGGCAGCGTCCTTCTCTGAGGAAGCGATAGAATACATGAACTCTGTCATCAGCCTGGAATATCTCAAAGTAGCGGAGAACCTCAACCTCCACATAGCCTGGTGTGGCCTCCAACCATCCATGTACAGATTGAGGATAATGGCTAAAATAACTCAATATATAAACAACGAAAATACCAGAGGGTCAAACACTCTCAACATTCTGCATCGATGCACTTCCAACTCTTTAGCTGATGCTGAAGCTGAGAGGATCTGTTTGAAACTCACCAAGGCAGCTTGTGTTCCCTACTTTCAAATTATAGAAAAATGGTTATACAAAGGGGTAATCGACGATCCGTTTGATGAGTTCATGGTAATAGAGAAAATTGACAAAGGGAAAAGATATCTGGATTGGGATCAGAAGTACGAATTACGGCAGAAAAGTATTCCATCTTTTCTTAAGCATGACGATAAACTTATACTGAATGCAGGTCGGTACATGTACGCTATAAAGAAAAGCAAAACTGAAATGGAACAAGTGCCGTGTGCTGAAATGGAGCATATCCAATACGATAGCATCGATCTGGTTTATCTAAATATTGTGAGGAGAGCTTACGACTTTGCCAATGAGACTTTGCTGTCAATGTTAGAAGAAGACTCCATGATGTGCTGGCTCAGAACTGCCAAGTCTTTTTTCAGCTTGGAGTATGGTGACGTTTTTTACAACATTATTGGAAATTGCCGGGATGAACTGGGCAAAACAACGAAGAAGATATCCGTACCCTACCTGCAGAAACTTGTTGAGACGAGTATACGCGCCGCCTCGTTGGGGAAGGTCCGCTTCAGCTGCGAGTACCAAGTCAAATTGGAAAAGTGCACTCTAATGTGCCAGATTGACAGCCTCAACACTCAGAGGACAGTGCAGTGCTCTGAGAACCAAAGCTGTCTCGAAGCGCTCACGTTCACGACCAGCCCGCCCTGGCCTGTCTGCATAATATTCCATTCCAAGACATTGACAGGATACCAGATGCTCTTCCGGCACATATTCCACCTCAAGTACGCGTACATGAAGCTGACTTCGGTCCGACTGACTGGTGAACCGAAGCCAGTCCACGCGCTGAGGTACGCTATGACCGTGTTCGTGCAGACCTGCCTGTCCTACATGACCACAGACATCATCCAGACGCTCTGGGATAAGTTCGAGACCGAGTTCAGATGCGTTGATAGCGTCATCGAATTGATTCAGCTCCACAACAACTACATGTACCAAGCCCTCATGGGCTGCATGCTGGCTTCATCCGATATTTTTCAGCATCTCCGCAAAACTCTCGGTATCTGCCTAGAGTTCTGCGTTCGGAAGACTATAGATGTGGAAATAGAATTCAAGAAAAAATTGGTTATTCTTATAAAAGCAGCGTCCAGAGAAGCATGTTGGTCTTCGTTTATCAAATCACTGATTCCTACATTTACGAATTTTCCAGAGGTAGTGGAGCTGAATAATTTATGCTTGTACTAACGATAATGTTTTTATCTGGAAATACATTTAAAATAAATCATCGCAGAGTTTTTATTCAATATTGTTCAATAGTGTTTAATTGTGATAATATGTGTAATTCTAATCTAAAAAAGTGTTGTTGCTGTCTTTAATAGTAGAGATAAGTGAGTGAGGAGGTTATAGTGAGAAAAACTTAATGGAAAATAAAGAGTTTCACAGTGTGAAGTGTTTTCTTTTTATTTTGGCTAAAACCTTGTGCAAAGTATAAAGACAGCAACAATTGGTGACCCCGACGTTCACAATGTCGCAGAACGGAAGCGAAAATGGTGATGATGACGAAAAAGGTAAGAACATAGTGAACAAACCCAATTTACATGTAGACAGGGTAGCTATAAAATTGCCCAGTTTGAGCTTTCAAATGTAACCCGGGAAGAGACAAAATTTAATTACTTGATAGCTCAGTTGGATTTAAAAACAGTTGAAAATATTTGGGACTTAGTAAAATCGGAGGAAAAAGACAAGTATACAAGAGCCAAAGAAAGATTACTCAATATTTATAGAGAAAGTGAAGATCGTCAGATCCGCAAATTAATCAGTGGCTTGGACATTGGTGACATGAAACCAAGTCAGCTTTTAGAAAAATGAAAGGGCTAGCTACGTCGGAAGTTTCTGATAAATTGATTAAAACTCTCTGGCTTGATAAGCTTCCGAGTCAAATCAGAAGCATTTTAACTATTACTGACGGAGATTTAGATAAACTGGCGGATATTGGAGACCGAATTTGGGAGATCCGACCACAGAATATGATGGAAGAGGTTCGTGAATCAAAACCCAACGCTCCAGACCCTTTTTCGTTTCCTCAATTGATTGCTAAGTTAGAGGCTATGGATCAAGAGATCAAACGTCTCGGTAGGTCTCGAGATACCAGTACAGCACCTCACCGAAATCGAAGGAGGAGTCAAAGACAAGATAGGTATAGAGATGGTGGAAAATATTGCTATTTTCACTTTAGATTTGGACCAAAATGTCATTCAGATAAATGTAAAACTCCATGCTAGTGGGAAACAGACCACGGAAAATCTGAAAAGCAGGGAAACTACAAGCAGCAGCAGATGTAGCGACCACAACTGTTGCTGAAATTCCTTTTGGCCGTACATACAGACTGTTCATCACGTCGGGGTCACCAATTGTTGCTGTCTTTATACTTTGCACAAGGTTTTAGCCAAAATAAAAAGAAAACACTTCACACTGTGAAACTCTTTATTTTCCATTAAGTTTTTCTCACTATAACCTCCTCACTCACTTATCTCAATCGATATATTTAATCATTGATAAATCGATATTTTTCTAATAATTATTAATTTTATTGCTATTCTATTGTTACCCTACATTGTCTTTGCAGATGCCATTAAAGAAATCTGGCTTCAAGTACAATTTTGGCTTTTCAATGAATATAATAACTAAGTAAAAATGGTTGGACAATGCTGATGCAGCAAACCATGCGGTTTTTACCCATATCGGCTTCCGACACTCACTACTCAGATACACAAGTATATAGTTTTTGTTTATCGAAACTCTATCCAGCTGATATAAAATAATAACAAAGTTATCAATATGATTTTTTTTATCATACAGATAATTTAGGTTTAAATGGGATCAATAACCCTTGTTGTTTAAATCCAATAAGAAAAATAATGACCTAGAAGAAGATAAAGAACCATATATTTGATAGTTGGGTTCTAATTTAATAATTGTCCGCTGCACTCTATGATTACAGGTGATAACAGACATAGTTTTGTTTATGTATTCATCTTTTTACACAATTAGATTTGCCTTTGTCTGCTTTTCGAATCGGCACTAATGTGGACTTCCATGCGCACAGGAACGCATGACTAAATCTGAAACCCAGTTGTGAGGACTGGGTGTGTGAGGTTCTTGCCGTTTAACACTTGCACATTGGTCACCCCTAAGCGTTAATCGGTTTAGATGCTGAACAGATTTGCTGACGGCTTAGCAGCTCGGAACAGATGTTCCCTTTTTCTGTGTCAATGGCACAAATGCGTGTGAGTCGGAGTACGGTCGCCCAGCGGTGTGACATCAATGTCCAACAACTGCTCTATTGTGAGCCCGACAATACCTGGACGATATTTTTCAACAGAGTTTAAAATCCACGATTGCAGATGGAAAGTAAGGATTTTCAGGACCGAACAGGGCGTAAATTATAAATTAGTTCAATAGTACTAAACTAAAGTATTGACCACATTTTATTTTAAATTATTTTAATAAGTTAGACAAAATCAAAAAAAATGGCATAGTCCACAATTAATATGCTCGCACTTCCTTGCTAAACCTAATATTTAAACTCTAAGGTATTGCATTTCCATATGAATAATTAATAAGTGACTCTTAATTATTATTATAGCATTATTCTTAAATTGCTTTTAGCAGCTTTCAAACATCAAATTATAGTTAAATATTCCATGAAGATAAATTATTGACTATTATTAATCAGTACGTCAAGACCTACTAGTTCATATCCTATTCAACATGATTGAAGAAAATTCATGCTTTTTATAAACAATTAATTCATTCATTTTAATTAATATTTTTCTTACAGTATTTTATTGGGCTCGCTGTATTTTACATCTTAGGGATATAAAGTAGAGCCCTCATAGTTCACGACTCTAGGAGACTTTACACACCAAAAAATAAACACATGTGCACGAACAAAACATGTTTTCTGGTTTTTGAAGAAGAGATATATTCTTCTTTATTGTGCTAAAATTACAATCCGCCTTATTAGGCAATAAGTAATTGAGATAAATGTTCTCATTCATACCATATTTACAATTCGTCATTCACTCGCTCATTCATACAGTATTTACAAACAGCCCAGAGGCCTCTCAAATCCACATGATTGTCACCTCCCTCGCATGTGAGAGAGGAAGGGGTGTCTCGGGAAGTCCCCCAAGCTCCTCCGTCAGCTGCGTCACTGGATAAGAGCCAGCGGAGGCTGCCGAAGAGCGCGAGAGCCACATACGCTCAGGACATGATTGGAGAAACTGGCCATTGCCAGGACTCCTACTGTCACACATTTGTAGCAGGTCACGAGGCCACTGCCGTTTAGTCTTTTGAAGAAGAACTGAGTGGAATTGGCTTAGATTAGGAAAAGAAAGTTAGATTCTCATCAAATTTATTAACGGATGACGTTTCAACGACATATGTATATGCCTTCGTCAGGTTACAGGAGATGGTATTGAGGTAGAAGTAAGATCTTAAAACATGTTGGTGTTCGATTCTAAAGTCGGTAATAATGCCATTAATATCACATGCTGGGATTGGAGAAAATATTATTTGGTACCATCTGTTACATGTTTTTGTAATTTAGTTTTTATTTGTAATAATTAATTTAGCGAAACGTAGGTAGAAAATGTATATAAGAGAAAGCCATGCACATAGTTTTTTATGACTGGGCATGTTAAACATCAGCGTAAACGCCGGGAAGACCGACTGCGTAATCTTCTCCCTCCAAAAGGGGAAAAAATCCTTGCCAAAATCGTATAGCATAGGAGGGCAAGAGAACTCACCAGCTTTCTCAATGCACTATTTGGGTATAACAATGGATAGGCATCTCCATTTCTCTACTCATTTTAGTAATAACATAGAAAAAGTACGACAAACGTCTTACCGGCTATCCCACTTGCTAACTTCACCTAACCTGCCGCTTCGTCTCAAATTGATGATATATAAATGTGTCCTCCGGCCAGCTCTGCTGTACGGTGCCCCCTATTTACCCACTTGACTGACAATACATCCAAATGTCTCCAACACTTCCAGAATGGAATCATGCGATAAGTGGTCCGACATACCTCTTTCGAGAGGTCGAAGAACGCTGACCTGCACCCGTTGCTTGGTGTGCCGTCGGTGGGTTAGTTCATCCGCCGGAGGCACATTAAATTTTTTGGCTCATTGCAGCACCTGACAAACCCAGTGTTTAACACTATGACCCCACCACCCCTCCCGCATCGATGGCAACAGACTGTCGGGGAAAAATTAGGATAAGAATTAGTATGTAAGTTAGTTTTAGGTTGATCAAAAAGGTGAGCTCCATCACCTTTATTAGTCAGTTTAGTCCAGTCACGTATAATATATATCATTATATAATTTCTATAAAATAACAAAACCTGTATATAATGTAGTGATGCTATAGGAAATACAAAAATAATTTGTAATAGATTCACCTGAAGATCTATAATTCTATATAATTATCTGGAAATTTAAAGGGGCTATGGAGAAAAAAAAAAAAGTTTTTTATGAATATTTTCAAGATTTATCTTAAAAGTTATTAGTTGTAATTAACAAATATAAATAATAGAAAAACCTATTGAAATCGCCGAAATGACAGTATAGATGTGTCCTCTACTGCTGGGTCTCTAAACTATATTTTTAGGGCTCTAAACCACAAGAGTAATTGATACCTGGATACATATGACCATTGATTTTAGTTTTAAAACCGCTATTTTTTCACTTATTTTATCTTTAATTTATGTTAACTTTTATTATTATTTTACAATGGTTGGATAGAAATAATTTAACGTGTTTTGGGGTCTCGTTTATTAAACACAGCAACCATAAATGAGCCTCTCCCTTGTTACTTGGATAATAACAATAATAATTAGGACATTTGGTATTATATTATATTGATATTGTATTATAATTTGTTTTAGTATTAATAATATCCAACCAGGCCGGATAATCTACAACCAGTCTATTTGCGCAGAAGGCTGCTTTCCATCTTTTCAATTTTATTATGTATTTTTCTTTCCACTTAGAGTGCTTTAAGGGCTTTAAACCGAAATAAACAAACAAGCCTTTTCTTCAAGGCACTAAAATATAACGACCCCTGGGAACATACAATTTTTATAATATTAAGAAAGTAATCATATCATTATAAATATCCCCTGTACAAGTCCTTTATTTTTTATGACTTTTTCCCGTATAATGAGAGCCTTGGAATATAATCTTTTGTTCCGTATTCTGCCGAGAGCTCTAATATTGTTAAAGTTTGTATTTTATGGCTTGTTATAAGGCTGCTCTCTTCCTATTGAGGCGTTTTAGCACGCGGTCATAAAAAAAGCAATGGATGGTTTCTGCTTGCTTAAAACGTTTAATTATACTTCATTGGGAAAGCAGAATAGCGCTCTCGGTAGAGATGAGGGCTTTCAGTTTTTTTTTCCTTTTAACGCTCTTGTTGCTTTCCTTAATTATTTCAAATTTTTTTTCTCAGTTCAAAGCTCAGTCAAAGAGAAAATAAAATAAAGTAATTCTGGTGTCCATAAGAACTAGAGATACTTGCAGAGTTTTAAAAGACAATTAACTAAAAAAAATTTTAAGAGACAGTTCAAATAATTGTGGCCAAGCCCGAAGGTAGAAGATACTTTCAAACAGGTACAGGACATCGTGTTCGGCCGTCTGTCTCTGACTAAGTGATAAACACTTATTTATAGTGTTATTTTCCATCACTACATTGTATTGTATTTAACATATACCCGTAATGATATAATAAAAGGTTAGCAGAAAATGAATATAATCGGAATAATTTGTTCAAAATTGCATTTCATATGAGTCATATTCGTTCTTTTGTTTTAACATCACCTTTGAGAGTCATGGTTTGTTCACAGCCCAGTATTTCCATCTATCCCTATCCCTGGCAAGCGTATTCTTACTCTCTTGTCCCTTGCCCCATCCTTTTCTCTTATCTGTCCCGACTTGGAGACATAGCTCTGATCTTCTATTGACTAGCCGGCGATCTTCCTTGAGGCCTTGCTCCTGTTAGTGTTCCTTCCATGAACTTCTTCGGCTCTCGGACGTTTGGGAGACATGTCCCTACCAATTTTACGTCGATGTTTAAGATCTCACTTGAAAACCACCGATATTTGGATATTTGGAAATTTTTATAGTGATATGTTTAAGACATCAGTGTTAATCCTGAAACTTTGTTTATGTTTTTTTATGGGCCATATGGAATACTTTTCACTTACGAGTTGTTGACGTAAATCCATTATAAACCCTATATCTTTTCAAAATTTTATAAATTCCTTTCCTCTCCTATAAGAATTTATTGTCAAATTTTAACACAAATGAAGGATTCCCGCCTAACTTTATTTAACGTTCTCTTATAGAGATTTGTATATTTAAAGTAGATTATGTTATAAAACTTTTCCCTTCATTTATTTTTTTGTCAAATCAATTATTTATAATGGTGCCAAACTAAAATAAAGAAACAAACCATACAGTTTTACTCTTAAAACATTAATTTTTTTTTTTTTTAAATCATAATTAGCCACTTACTTAAAATGGAGTTTTTTTTTTATTTATGTTTATTTTTATAACTATCTGCTAACTATGATGTTTATCTGCAATAACACTGATATTTCCACCATAATTCATTTTCTCTTGAAATATTGAGTAACATATTGATTTGAAAATATATTCTCTTGCTACAATATTGTTTGAACTTGAATACTACTTTACTCGATTTGTAACAGATCTGGCTGCATTTAAATAGGGGTTACTTATTTTTTAAATTTAACTTTTGTTTTTAACTTGTGCGATAATTTTCTTTATCGGACAATTGATTCTATTCCTCTCCCTGTATCCGAGACAGTACGGTACTTAGGCTTCCATCTCAACAAACGACTAAGCTGGAACCCACATACGAGACTAAAAAGACAAGAACTAAACAGACGCTTTGGACAACTGGACAGACTACTTCAAAGGACATCCCAACTCTCAATAGAAAATAAACTACTAATCTACAAAGTTATACTTAAACCAATCTGGGCATACGGAATAGAGCTATGGGGGACAGCAAAAAAGTCGAACATCAAGCTTATCCAATCCTTTCAATCAAAAGTCCTGAGAACAATAGTAAATGCCCCTTATTATGTCAGCAACAAAAGCCTTCATAACGACCTTAATATACCCTACATTCTAGAACTCATCCCTTCCAAGTTTATGAAATTCCACAGTAGCCTTTCCAACCACCCTAATCCGGTAGCACAGTGATTGCACTGCGCCACTCATCCCTATAATCCTCCTCGGAGACTGAAACGGCAGTGGCCTCGTGACCTGCTATAAACGCGTGACAGTGGGAGTCCTGGCAATGGCCAGTTTCTCCAATCATGTCCTGAGCGTCTGTGGCTCTCGTGCTCTTGGTCAGTCTCCACTGGCTAGTATCCGGTGACGCGAATGACGGAGGATCGTGGGGGACTTCCCAAGATTCCGCTTTCTCTTCGCATGTGGACTTGGGAGGCCTCTGGGCTGTCTGTAAATATTGTATGAATGAGTGAGTGAATTGTCAATATGGTATGAATGAGAGCATTTATCTTAATTACGTATTGCCTAGTAAGGCAGATTGTAATTTTAGCACTCTAAAAGATTTTATAATAATAATAAAAATAAAAAGATAAAAAAAAAAAAAAAAATCAGGCAATTGAGAATGGTTAGTATAGCCACCAAAAGTATCAGTGAAAAATAAATTGTGGGTAGACCAGAGGGACATTTTTTAATGAATATATTTTCTTCATAGTCAATCCCATAGCTGAATCCTTTTAAATCAAATCAAATTGTTATTATTATCAACTTGTAAGTAGTTTAACTAGTAAGTAAGTAAAAAAATCTATTAATAAAATATTAATACTATATTCATTTTGTTTGTCGTCATTGAAGTGTTAGTCGCATCCGGATGCTAGGTTTTTTATTTTTCCTTTCATTTTTTTCTCGCTATACATACGATTGAGCGATAAATCTCTAAATCTGTGAAGAGACGTAGAAGAGACATCACGTAGGTGATTCATTGAGTTGCTGAGCGCAGGGATCACACGTGATTGCCTGATGGGTGATTTAGACTCATATCACTAACGCCCTTCACCTGAACCTATTGTTCTAAGAAGGATGATCAGTTAGGCTTAATAAATGCATTCATATGCCCAGCCTCGTACCCGGCTTCCGCTCTTAGACAGTCGCCGTGCCACTTCCATCGTTAAAATTAGCTACCCTTGTAAATAATTCCTTACGTAAACAGTAATTAATTTGAAACTGTTAAGCATTAACTTACTAAAACACCCGTACGAGGGGGTGCACAACATAAACCGAACAATTTTTGTAAAAAGTTAATTATTTAATTTTTTTTAATAACAGCCTTTAATCCCCTTCAAATCTCTTGGAGTCAAAATACACTAGTCCAATATTTTATTCCAATTTACGAGAAAAATTAAAATTCCCCTTTTGTGATGCCAGACATTGCCTCCGTCGTTTTTGTCTTTATTTCTTGAACGTCCACAAACGCTTTCATTTCATGTACTTTTTCATTCGGGGGAATAAAAAGAAGTTGCAGGGGCTAGACCGCACAGTGGTCATACCATTTTTGGTCAATAATCGGCGCAAAGAGAGGTCTGTGTGAGCACTCCTTGGGCAGCAACCCTTCTCATCCTCAAATATTCCCTTAAAATTCACTGTACACAACTCCAAGTCACTCCAGATTTCTCCACAACTCCTCTGATGGTCCGTCGTCGATCTTCCAGGACGATTTCACGAATCTATTTGATATTCTTGTTGTTTCGGGCCGTCGAAGAAAGTCCAGAGCGAGGTTGATCATTAATCGACATTTCACCACTTTTAAAACTAGGAAACCACTCAAACAATTCAGTTTGCCTATAACATCATCCTTGTAGGCAGTTTTTAACATTTCAAAGGAGGCAGTTTTCCCAAACAGGAGGCAAAACTTCACGGCCACGCGTTGTTCACAAAAATCACAACGACGACGAGCGCACAAAACAACACAAGCAGAACAGAATCATCTCCAATGACGGCATTTGGCAAATTGACTGGTGAAATGTTGACACGGTCCTACCGGAAAAACCTGGTATTATAAAAACTCCGCCATATACAACATACTTTGGTTATTTAAGGTACGCCCTCATATGTTCAGCCTGTAGGGTTGTATATCATTCCTATAACCTACCCTATTGATTTTTTAATCTGATGTTACAACTCTACGGTTTTATTTATTTATAATATTCATCATGTTGATGAGTGTAATAATAATAAAGATTTAATATCAATCTATTTATATGGATCTCTGATGAGGGGGGGGGGTGATAATGAACGCGAAAGGAGTGGGGAATCACTTTTTTTTATAAGCTTGTTCACAAAATTGTGGAGATTCATCACCAAAAAGTTACAAAACGGTCACAATATTTGAAAATATATGTAATTCATGAAGACAAATCAGGTACAACAATAGAAGCATGTTGGCTATGGAGTGTCAACCAAAGTTGATAAATTACAAGAAAATGGAGTTGACAGATGAAAAACAAGAAAATCTTGATGAAAAATCTATTAGGATATTTGAATGCTCTTGGTAGAAGCATATGTCTTACAAGCCAAATAAGCGTGATCGTTAATAAACCTGATTTTATTCCATACAGTTTATTTATATAAACTGCAAATAACAGCCAGAATGAAAGCATTTCTATGTTGGCGTAAAAAATTAAAGTGTACTTCTTAGTCCTATAGGGTCTTACTTTGCTCAAATCAAGATTTATATTTTTGATTGTCATTACAAAGCTTGAACTTGTTTTAAATAAAAAAAAAAAGGGGATTATAAGAATTAACCACTAACCGAGAACAACATTTGATTGTTTTTATATTTTTAAGCAGGCATTGTATTTATATTCATTTATTTATTTTATATTGTTAAATATTTATATATTAGCACCATTTTTCATCAAGCTTGTCTCCCAGGGCTTTCTTTCATTGACAAAGTATCATTAAACAGTGAACGTTTCTCCTACTCAGGCATCAACTACATTTAATTTAATTACGTTAATTTTAATTAATGATGATGATAACTTGTCAGTAAGAGAAAATTTTGAGGAACTAAACCCTGATGAACAGCCTCTAGTGCAAATATAATTACTTAAATGTCTCTTTTTAAGCATCAAAGCTAAGGATTCTGTTATTATTGAAGTATAGCTTTCAATATTGGATTTTAAACAGATTCATTTTTTTATGTAATTGAGTCCTTTATGTGTTTTCGTTGAAAAATTAGCAGCGAATAATACTGTGAATAATTAAATGATCTATTGAGACAACAATTTTCGTTATTAAAGGATAACATCCTAGGATAATCAAGATATTATTATTATTAGCTGGCGTTGGGTGAGCATTGTAGACTGCGTCATTCTCTGGACATGATCTTTGTCCAAGACACTGTAGGTCCCTTATCGAGCAACTGATCCTCTGGACCTCAATGTACCTTAATACTTAATTTATTTTTATTTTGTTTATAAACTTGTTCCTTCGATAAAAGCAGCCTGGTATGATATAAAAACCCATGGAGAGAATAAGAAGTTAATTCTATTAAGGGAATGGTGTGGGCCGGTCGGAGATGAAGAAGCATCATAATGGCCAGTGCTAATTACCCTGGGCCCTATCCTCGGCGGTTAAGAGTCAGATAATTTGTCCCTATACCTGGAATTACTTTGATTGCTTCCGTTTGGTAGTGTTTTTTTCTCCACGGGTGTCGTCTCGGTGGGACGGGTAAAAATCCCGACCTCACGTCAGGAAAGGCAAGTGCAAGATGTCTGTAAATGTCAGTCGGGACGTCTGGGTATTTAGTCCAGCAGACGATCTTCCGAGTAGACGGTCAAAGTGGGAGGGGAAAAAAAACACCGTATGCGGAAGCTCCACAATCGTCGCAATCTTGTCTAATGTCTAGCCAGTGACCATTAATTGTTAGATGTTGTTGGTTTAATTTGCAATGGACGTTTTCTAAAAACTACCTTTATACTGCAGATCCCATCTCTCAATAAAAAACGAACTAATTTACAAAGTTATACATTACCTTCACCCTCCGCCGCAAGTCTTGTCCACTCGTTTCTTTTAATTCCATTCCTCTCCCTGTATCCGAGTTAGTACGGTACTTAGGCTCCCATCTCGACCAACGGCTGACCTCGAACCCACATACGAGGCTAAAAGGCAAGAACTAAACAGACGCTTTGGACAACTGTACAGACTACTTCAAAGGACATCCCATCTCTCAATAGAAAACAAATTACTAATTTACATTATAACTAAGCCAATTTGGACATACGGAATATAGCTGTGGGGGACAGCAAAAAAGTCGAATATCAAACGTTTCCAATCCTTTCAATCAAAAGTCCTGAGAACGATAGTAAATACCCCTTATTATGTCAGCAACAAAACCCTTCATAACAATCTTAATACACATTACATTCTCGAACTCATCCCTTTCATGTTCATCCCCTAGCACGGTCGTTGCACAGCACCACTCATCCCTATAATCCTCCTTGGAGACTAAAATGGCAGGGCCTCGTGACCTGCTATAAATGCGTATACTTCAGACATGTTTGTCTGGTAGGTACCTAAAACACTATAAGTCTACGTCCATAATTAGCCGGATCCTCTCCCAAAGTCCTAAAACCATATGGTTTCAAGAAAGCCAATGTTGGAATTATTCTCGGTTTCAGCGACCGAAAATGTATAAGACAGTTTAAGACACAAAATCATATGCATTATTTGGGGTTTCCTTTGGTTTTATTTTTTCAGAAATTCTTGTGTTTAGTCGTTTGTCGGCCAAGTCTTTTCTCTGTGATGCCACTGTCCAAGCTAGAGCCATGAATTTTCACTTGGAAGTCACGTTTATACTACGTTCACCCCGGGTCAAATGTACTTTTTGATACATATGAAAATAAAAATATATCCGATGTATGAAAATATATAACATGTATCTAGCTATCCACCTGTACTTATATCTTTTCGCCTCCCTTTTCATGAGATCCACTCCTCTAAGCTCAAGTCGAATAATCAAAATATTTTATTGAATTAATTTTTTTTATTTGGGATACCATTTAATTATTCAAACTAATAGATTTGATTATTCTATTAAACTCTGAACGTACTGCATTAGCGTTAAGTTATAATAAGATAAGCTTAATATTGATTTGAATTGATCCTTTCCCAATTAATTCTATCACTTTGTAAATCTCGTGGTGATCGTTATTTAGATAGTAAAATAGAATTAAGATATGTTTTATTCATATGACTGAAAATATTAAATGAAATAAAAAATAGAATGGATTCAAATTGTGGTTGATTAAATTAAACTTATAAACTAATTATTAATAGTTACTCGCCATTATATCGGTGTCTTCATTGATGGACGTCTTATCAAGACCTGATGTCCCGAGCTCATCTCTTCCAACCTCGCTCTTTAATCCACGTCCACCCTGATCTGCCGTTTCTCCAAAAGAGGTTCCACCCTTCCTTTTAAAAGGCTCTCGCCCCCAAGACTTGTTATTTCTGTCTCACCTAAGGGGTCAGTATCTTAATTGATCTATTTCTTCAACTCTGTGTGAAAATGGTGTTTTTCATACCTTTTTTGATCAAGTGAGTTGGAAAAAAAACAAGGATTATGTTTACACCCCTTTACTCCTTCCCACCCGTGCTTCGCCGAATATCTGGCCGTCCTCGGAACCACCTGGCTTTGACTTGGTTTCCCCTTTCACAGTGGGAACATCTCTCGACGGTCAAACCCCTTTTGATGGCCGCCGAGAAAGACATACGTATTTACGCACATATAACAATAGTCAAATTATATTTCTTAACTATATTATCTTCTACATTATACCTGTGTGGCTAGTAGCATCTATAACAAAGAAAGACATGAAAACTATACCGCCTCTATCAAACATAAGTAATTGTCATTGATTAATTAATTGGTATAAAAAAAATTTACTATTTACTTTTTTCTACAATAATGAGTAGGGATGAAATTAAAGTCAACGCCCTGATTAAAATATGTATTTTTTAGGGTGAAAAGAGACAAAACAAAAATAATATGTAGTATGTCAGCTTAAAGTTAAAATCAAGTATAAGGGGTCCAAAAAAATGTATCCACTGGTTAACAGTCAATAACTTGCGAACTAATTGACGGAGTTGTCTCATTTTAGGTGAAATTGTAGCTTAAAGTCCAACTTAAAGATATCAAAATTCGCCGAACACTTGAGCGACTCACTCCAGTTTCACGGGCACATGTCTCACAGACTTCTGTGGTGAGCGAGTGAATTGTTGTAACACAAGATGGGAGTTAAATGGACTTGTTAGTGTTACAGGTCATCCAGATCGTTGTTTGTGTACATCTTTAACACAGCCTTCGGCTTCAAATTTGTCTCGAATGCGACGAATCGTTAAACGTGTCGGTGGCTCTGTTTGATACACATTTCGCCATTGCCGTTGAACCTCATTAATGTTTTTTACTTAAAATACCACTTTAAAACAGACTTACTTTCATCAAATGTAAGCCTTACGCCAGCCATGTTTACTCGAGTAACAAGGTACAACTAACAATAAAACACTAACTATCTGGCGACTGTCATCTGACTAAACAAAACAACGCAATACAACGCTTGTATGGTGATTGCCGGAACTACAAACTATTACACTACCAAAAATGAGACAACTCCGTCAATTAGTTTGCAAGTTATGGACTTTTAAACAGTGGATACATTTTTTCGGACCCCTCTGTATATAAATTTATGAAAAAATATAGACAAACAAACAAGATGCTAATAGAAAAACATTTCCTCATAACATATTAAACCTTAAGCCCTTAGTTTGGGTCTCCCAATGTTGCCAAAAAACAAAAACAGTTACCACAAATAATCAAGGTTAATTAATTAATTACTTGGTAATAACAACACAAATTGATTTCTATGATACCTTTACTGGATATAAATATCCTTCTGTTGAGTAAGGTACCAAGTTAAAGATCTCAGTGTTCTGATTAGTAATATGTAATATATATAGGGATCTTGCATGCAAAAACTCATTAGAACCTCCATTAATACTTTTATCGTAGATGTACGAAACAACTAATCGTTCCATGCAACAAATATATTTCAAGAAATAGTGATATGGACTCTCGGTTCCAATGAAATGACCAAATAGAATTCACTTTTTCAATGTCAGGCCAAATGTATCTTCTACAAACATATTATCTTTGATAATGGAATGAAAATGATCTATATTGTTCCTGAATTCCAAAAGTAATATATGTTCCATCACCTTTATATCCTGGATTGCTGGCACAACACGTTACCTTTCTACTTGTACTTGTATAGAAGTCGGTCGTGCAGACATTTTACACAATATTCCAAGAGTTCATTCTTTACACAGATTGGCTGTCGATGTTCGATTAGTAGAATCGTGATGCTTTACTTTCTGAATTGTTGTAGAACAATAGATGATGCTCTAATGACTGTATCCATCGAACGGCAAGGAAAGAGTAGGTCAGTTGGAAACGATAATGCTTACATTTAATTTATATTTTTTTATTATTACATTGTCTCTTGGAATGAACAATATACATGTGAACTATAATAGTAAAAATAAGTGATTTTGTGATAATAACTCCGACATACTTCTCTCGAGAGGTTAAAGAACGCCGTCGGTGGATGAGTTCATCCGCCGGAGACATGTGCATCTCACAAATCCAGTGTTTAACACCATGACCTCACCCCGAATCGATGGCAACAGACTGTCAGGGAAAATTTAGGTTAAGAATTAGTATGTAAGTTAGTTTTGAAGTTTTTTGTTTGATAAAAAAGGTGAGCCCCATCACCTTGTAGAGTCTTGTCAATGAAGCCAAGTACATTGCGTATCATTGTACTTGTATTAATTATATAGCTTTTACACCGATTTAAGACCTTGTATAGAATGTACCGATGTTACAGGACATATAAAATGTGATATGTGAATAGATTCGCCTATGGATTTAATCTATAATATATAATAATTTTGTCATTTTTAAGGAGATTGGTGGGGAAAAAAAAATTTGATAATAGTATAAATTTGGTTTTAAGGTATGTCATTGATGTCTTGCATGTATAACTCAATTATGGTGGATTTCTGGTTTAATAATTACCAATACAATTTTTTATGATATAATTATTATAATTAAGTATTAGGCCGCTACTTAAAATAAGAAAAACACCGGAAAGCCATAAATAAAGATATTTTAACACAATTTTTTTTAATATTCAAAGTATATACCATTGTGTTCTATGGTTTGTTGCCATCTCGAGGCTAGCTGTGGGATTCCTTCACAACACCACTTTTGACTTTTGAACGAAAGAATTTTGCATCTACATTTTGAACCTCGTCCAGGAGAGCTGATGGTAGTCAGAAGGTGTTAAGTCCGGACTGTAAGATGGGTGAGGGAGAAGCTCAATCCTATGTAGAAATGAAATTGTTTGTTTTCTTTGTGGTCGTGCATTATCTTGTTGAAACAAAACCCAATTTCTGTTTACTATACATTGTTTGTAACTTATCACTATAAAGTTTTGACAATGGTTCGCTTCAAATAATCAATTTATAATGAATTATGCCGTAGTAATTTCAAAATACAGAGATCAGTGTATTTTTTTCGAATTGCCCTTGCTTAATGTCTGGCGCAGCAGGCTGATTGCAGTCAAACCATTTTTCCTCAGTTTTAGTTAGGGTTTCTCCAATATATCCACCTTTCATCGCAAGTAACAATTTTTTTAATGAAACGATAGTTATATAATGCTAAGAATATTGTAATGCTAATATTATAATCTAATAATAATGCTAATGGTGGAAGCTAGTGTACCTGCTCGTGCTTTTCATGGAAGTCACTGGTATTTTTAAGTAAGCGACCGCATCCTGAAACTACCCTTCTCTTATACATATGTGTCTCAGCCAGTCCCCACTTGTGCACACTTGTCTCCCAGACACTCGTCCCTAAACACCCGACCCAGTATGTAGTAACATAACTCTTAATATTTGTATATACCAGTGTCTTGCTTGTACTTCATAATAAAGTTTTTCTTTCATTTCTTTTAAAATACTCTCCTCTACAAAGATTATTTAACTGATGACAATTTGTGTTTTTCAAAAGGTGTTGACAAATTTCTACTCGGCGCCGTGGTCAATTCATGGAAAACCCTCTTGATGATCACTTTTCCCAAGCTATGGAGCCCACGCTTTATGGTGGATTGGGACACTCCAAGTTCTCTTCCCAAATCCCGAGTACATTTCGTTGGGTATGTATTATATATTATCATACTTACCATGCCGACATTTATGAATATGATGGCTTACTGTTTAAAAATAATTGTGTAATAGTACCAAACAAATTAAGAGAAGAAGTTTTGAGTAAGTTACATTATAATCATTTAGGCATTGAAAAAATAAAAGCTAGAGCGAGAGAAATAGTATTTTGGCCCAATATTAATAAAGATATAGAAAACAAAATAAACAACTGTAAAACATGCCTCAACAGTCCTCTGTTCCTAGATGTAATAGAATTTCTGGAACCATCTACTCGTAGTCTGTTCAGAAAGAACATCCTCACTTCAAATTGTATTTGTGTTTTTGGAATTGTCACACCAAAAGGGTTGTTTCGGTGGCGGAAAACTTACGTTTAAAATAATGGGGTAATATTACCAATATTTCAAATTTTATTGTCAGGTTCTTTCACCAAATGCTAAAATAAAACTGAAGGAAAGATGTCATTTTGTTTAAAAATTCATTTAGTACAGTCCAAGGATTGAAGCGATATCAACCTGAAGTGGATTCCAAAAACAAATACAGCCGATCAGTGGATTACAATTTCCAAGAAAACTAAATCGGTCAAGTTCTATGACTCCCCCATAATAGTAAAACAAACTTTTACAAAGGTGATATACTATAATATTGACATTACAAATGTTGTTAAAATTTATATTGTTGGCTTTAAAAAAACATTTTTGAAATATCTTATATAATAATTTATATTTATGAAATAAACTAACAGCAGTGATTTCTTTGGACCAGTGTTGAGCTTGTTTTTTTCTCGGATCTTGCATCCTGAAACCAGCACAACTACTGATACCAAACGGAGAGGCTCTTCTTTCTAACTTTATCGGGACAATCGTCTTTCATTTTTTTCACAGTGTCTGATAGTGTGCACAATAGTGGTCATGAAAATGCGTCGAGCGATCTAACATCATATATTCCCAATCACATAGAAGTAATAAACTGACCATTAGTTTTATAATGCTAAGTATATTATAATGCTAATATTATATATATAATGCTAAAAGTAGAAGGGGCTTGATCAGAACTGTATACCTGCCTCGTGACTTCATGGAAGTCAATGATGGTTCCTTGTTATTTTTAAGTAAGCAACCGCATCCTTCAAGACCTCCTTCCCTCTTCCCAGAATCTTATCCTTTTCTTACATATATATGTCTCAGCATTAGCCCCTGACTCCACTCGTCCCTAGACATTCCACCCAGCATGTAGTAACGTTCCTCTTAATGTTTGTATATACCAGTGTTTTGTTTGTACTTCATAATAAAGCTTTTCTTTCTTTTCTTTTAAAGGACTCTTCTCTACAAAGATTATTTAATTATTGATGGCGTTGATCAAAATACGATCAACATAAATATCAAAAGAAAAATATTCAAAAACTTCATTCATGTTACGTTGTATTTTTAGATTCTATCAAGCCACATTTTAGAAGGCAGTAAAGTTACTCAAGATAAGTCTTAACATCATTTGTAATGTATATATTATAGTTATTTACATATTTATTTGTCGAATTGCCTGAGTTGATTTAACGAATAAAGTATGATGTATTTTACTATATTATGTTTAAATCAAAATTTAATTTTAATATTTGTACTCGTTGGCCAGTCTGTCGTTGCAATATATCTTGATTTCGAATTCATTGTGCACTTTTTTGAAGTGAACAGTGAAAGGAAAAGAATAGACATATATATTTTTTTTTGTGAAGGATTACTTCTGAAGTAACTTGGAAATAATCTTTGATGATAAAAAGTGATATGCATTAACTTGAACGTTGTCATTCACGAGCGCTAATGATGCTGCTAATCTGGGCAGTTGTAGCCCTAGAGAATAACCAGAAGCACTATTGCGCATAATAAAGATGTTTTGAGTACAGATGTAAACGAATATACTACAAATATTTATTGGTATGCTTGAGAACTAAATTCGAATATTTACAATTTATTCATCCATCTATTGAGTGAATTCTTATTCCCATTGCTCAATACCCAACGCAATCTTGGGTGTCAGAATCCTTTTAAATGAATAACATCCAATCCTAGCACTGTTAATAATAGTGATGGCAAGTTATCAATTATCGGCGTGCTCGAAGACGTTTAATGGACGCAGTTTGTCAGCTACCATTCATAAGCCCGGACGGGAATAGCTGTTCAGAATGAACTGCCCACATCTAGGGACCAATCGACCGCGACTAGAGTTTTAAATACGGACGAATAAAAAAATATCTGGTCCATTGCTCACCCGTCCTATTTATACATATAATGTTATAATGTGCGCACTGTGGTCCACCTGTGCCGCGAGAATGTCACTGCTTATTTATGGTCACCTCTATCTTTACATCCCATCTGTCATCGGACCACACAATTTATTTTATTGCTCTAACATTGTAGTAAAATAAAAATGAATTGCTTCGCCCAATTTTTACAGCGGCACTATTTATCGTTTCGATTAATAAATAAAGGACAGTTATTATCATGAGTATTTATTCTTTTCTGACCAATCTTATTAAGACCCCATGCGATACCGCCTAAACCTAACGAAATTCTTCTAAAAACTTATATCAATTATTGAAAATTAATATTTTCCTCTAAGCATTACTGAAATTCAATCCGTCTGAAACAATTTATCTTTCTTTCGAGTGACACAGTATATTAAATATACTACTATACTAAATATAAATTTTATATTATAAGAAACCAAAACCTAAAAAAAAAACATAAATTAAAAAACTAATTTTTAGTTGTTGAATGTCTTTCTTTACTTAACATCTAATCTTCCATCCCTAGAGAATAACCAGAAGCACTTAAAGCACTATTGCGCAAATATATAATCCTAGTTAATAAGGTACGCTAGTAACCTATCCAATTACCCTAATCCCGTAGCACAGCCATTGCACTGCACCACTCATCCCTATAATCCTCCTCGGAGACTGAAACGGCAGTTTCCTGCTATAAATGCGTCCTGCCAATGGCCAGTTTCTCCAATCACGTCCTAAGCGTCTGTGGCTTTCGAGCTCTTGGTCAGCCTCCACTGGCTCGTATCCGGTGACGCGGCTGACGGGGAAGCGTCGGGGACTTCCCAAGACTCCGCTTCCTCTCTCGCATGCGAAGGCTTCCGGTGACTGTTAGGAGGTCGATGGGCTGTTTGTAAATACTGTATGAATGAGCGAGTGAATAAAAAATTGTAAATATGGCATGAATGAGATCATTTATCACAATTACTTATTGCCCAATAAGGCAGATTGTAATTTTTTCATAATAAAGCTTTTTTTAATAGTAATAAGGTACGCACCGCACTATTTCTAAATACTTACAAACAATTACAACAATTACTTAGAAACCTTTCAGTGTTTTTTTTTTTAATACGTTATAAATTAAGTCCCTAGTATGATGTAATCCAGAGATGGTAGTAATTTTTTATTATTCTTAGAAAATTATTTTCTATGTATTTTGTTTCGTTTAAGGAAGTTAGTATACTTTTAATCTTACAGGGTAGTTTTTAAATATCTTTTTTTTAACTACATTTTTTAATACTTTTGGTATATTTTTTTTAAATCAATCAATAACCTGTCCCAGTGAATTTGATTCTTCTGTTTTACTTATAAACATGAACTTATACATCATAATTCCATTTGATTAACGAACGACATGAAAAATATATTTATATTTATACCCAATCAATAACCCTTTGATTAATTCCTTGGTAACAAAAAAAAACTCATATTGTGTAGGGTATCAAATATGTGTAAATAATTGTTTTGTTTGTCACTGTAATTACAGACAGTCTTTAAAATTGTTTTTGAAAATTGAACTCACCCCGTGTTTTACAATGGGAGATGATATGTTGCACGTTTGTTCCATACATGGCTCCGATAAATAATAAATAAAAATAAAGCCAGCACCATGTTAAATTATAAAGTATCATAATTAATTCATTGATTGATTATAAGGAAGTAAATATTTTCCATCATACTGCATCATATTTCGAAAGGGCTCGAATTAAAGACATAATATCTTCTATGATTAAAATGTGCAATTTTGGTTTTTCTACAACTACTATCATAATAACTTTTAAAAACCTTCATAACCTCGTTTCCTTTCCCGTTTGTACATTGTTGGTTTCTTAAAGTTAAGAGTAATTTTTTTTTAGGTTTGCTAGTAATGAATAATCCTACATCAATATTTGTTAGTAGCTGTGTTAATTTTAGTTCATTTTGGCTATTTTAATTGAGGGCACATCAAATGTGATATTCACGTACGCGCGTTCGTCACCTTATAACGAAGCCTTATCAACCTGGCTAGTTGAGATCTTTTTACGTTGAATAGCTCCTCTGTAAGGTCCTGTAGTGAGCAGGTGACTGTGAGTGTACCTGCCCGGGGAGATGGGCTGGATGCCGCCGGCCACTATCTGATCCAGCCCGAGCATAAACCTCAGAGGACATAAACACAAACTAGTTTATCCCCTTCCTACCATCACTGGGCGGATGACATATTTATCATAGCAGTCATTTCAACCATGTCCGTTTAATGGCCCAGACCGAGAAACCAGGCGGTACACCACTGGAATTTTCTCGCTATAAATTTTTTAAATGTTTTCCACCTGAATGGATGTAGGTCGTCGATTATACGACTGTGCCTGTTTGCTCCATTTTGAATATATATTTATAAACGGAACAGATCTGTCCGAATAAAGTTATTTTTTTAAATAACGTCCTGTTATTGTTGAGTTATTTATTTCATATTAACAAGTGATCACAGCAAGCTAAACTTCCATTATTTATTGCACTGTAATTAACAACATTTCAAGCAATTGAGGGTACTGCTGATTGATTGATTGAGGATAATATAACCTGCTGAAAGCGTTATTAAACAATAAATAAACAACTTGTGAGAAGACAAGAACAGGACGTTATTTACTTAAAGTAAACCTACAGACTTCAGTTAAATCATAAGGTATTTTTATTTCTAAATCATACATTTAATTTCGACTGTAAAATTATTTGAAAAACAGCTATCATAGATTTTTGTTTGTCATGGCAATGGCCAGTTTCTCCAATCATGTCCTGAGCGTCTGTGGCCCTCGCGCTCTTGGTCAGCCTTCGCTGGCTCTTATCCAGTGACGCGGCTGACGAAGGAGCGAGGGGGACTTCCCAAGACTCCGCTTCCCTCTTCGCACGCGAAATAGGTGACAACCATGTGGACTTGGGGGGGCCTCTGGGCTGTTTGTATATATATGAATGAGCGAGTGAATGAAAATTGTAAATGGGTATGAATGAGATCATTTATCACAATTACTTATAGCCCAATCAGGCAGATTGTAATTTTATCATAATAAAGTTGTTGTTGTTAATGAAAAAAAGCTTTTTGTCCAATAAACTCCAACAAATTTCATTCTTCCGGTCTTTTTGAATGAATCAATTGAAAGCCATTAGCCTTCATTTTGTTTTGAATTTATTCAACTAAATATCTTCCCCATTACCCATTACAGGCCTTCTCGTTAAGGTGATTTTTCATTAAATGTAATCAATGAAAGTTACCGATTACTTGTCTAGTAATTAAGTGACAAATTAATTTCTTTGTTCCTTCGTCGAGGATGATCTATATTTGTTGAAGCCCTGAGGACGCCTCGACTGTGCGTTGGTATTTTGATGAACAAATCAATCACCGCTTTGCTTGGTGGACTTCACAATAATACTAATACTAAGCCACATCAATAGCAGACTTGCTTTTAATTGAAAATACTTGCTACTCTGGGACACTTGATAAGCGTAATATTCCCCCAAATATTAGTTACCATATTTCATGGCGCGTTTACAAACTACATATATAACAGAACTATTTTTCTGTCTTATTCATGGCTAGTTGAAACGTTATCGTGACGAATCAGTTTGGTAACCTGTTACTCTCATAAATTCCCTACCACTGGTGTTGTAATTTAAAGCTCTCCATAGGGCAATTAAATAATTTAATTCAGGAACATTTTCGTCCTGGATTTGAGTCACTACATAAGCAATTCGTATTTTATTAAAAACAAATTACGTTTCCATTTCGGGGGTAAGACCCAAAACTGAATTCTCCCAAATCAAATGAGAGAGATTGTTCCAGGTCGACAAAGGATCAGAGACAGGCACACAGGCGAGAACTTTCTGGTTTCGGTTTTTTACCCCAAAAAACAGCCATATAAAAAAATTTGAATAACTGGTCCTAGTCTTTACCCTGTCATAATTGTTTTGTAAAATACATATCATCTGTGTAGGGCAGTAAGGGGTAGGAGAGAATGTGGTAGGAGCCTCTCAAGTTGTTGTGTGAAAGGTTGTAAATGAGGAAAAAGAATACGTTTATGCCAGCTGTGCTGACAGTGTTCACTTTAGAGAAACATCAATTAAATGAACTACCCTTAACCAAGATGAAAAAGTGTTTTCTACCCACAAAACGACCTAAATATTTTTTTTTTTATGAAGCTACCAGCAAGATTAGGCAGGCGATTTTTCTGTTGTCTAGGAGGTAAAAAGATAAACTCAGTTCAAAAATAACTTATGAGGTCCACTGTTTAAGAAAAACACAAAAGTTGGGGACGTGGGCTGCTACAGGATATAATGGTCTACTATTTATTTTTATATTACCAAATAATCAATTAAATAATAATCCATAATTATGTTTTACTGTTTTATGGAGCTGAAACTATTCTATGCCACCAGGTTATCGATGCAATATCGATATAAAATATCATGTTATAGATTAAACAGGGGACTCAAAATCGCCGGGACAGACACAATGAGGGTTTCTGATTTTGAAAAAAAAACCTGAAAAATACATTTAAATGTAATTTTTTATGTGTTGTTTTCATTAAAAAAAAATTTCTTGATTTCATTAATAAATAAATATATATATTTTGAAATGGAAACGTAATTATTTTTTAATAAAATACGAATTCCTTATGTAGTGACTCAAATCCAGGACGAAAATGTTCCTGAATTAAATTATTTAATCACCCTATGGAGAGCTTTCAATTTTACAACACCAGTGGTAGGGAATTTATGAGAGTAACAGGTTACCAAACTGATGATTTTTAATGGTTTCTTTCTCATTTTGTCACGATAACGTTTCAACTGGCCATGAATAAGGCAGAAAAATAGTTCTGTTATGTATGTAGTTTGTAAACGCGCCATGAAATATGGTAACTAATATGTAGGTGGGGAAATACGCTTAACAAGTGTCCCAGCGTAGCAAGAAGTTTCAATTAATAGCAAGGCTGCTATTAATGTAGCTTAGTATTAGTATTATTGTGAAGTCCAAAAAGCAAAGCGGTGATAGAGGGTATTTTTTTTACATTTAATAATTTTTCGCATTATTACCATTGTTGTATACCCATCCTAACCATTATATGTATAGCGAAATATGTTTTTTTTATTAATATAGTGCTAAAAATTTAATCAATTATACGTTTTAAGTTGGCAGTTTCCAAAGAAGAAGATCGCGGTAACAAAATAAATGTCCTAATTTAACTGTCAAATATAAAGCCACGTAAAAATAACGCCCTAGATAATTAAGTAAAATATAGAATGTAATGAATCAAGAGTGAAACAATTTATTTAGGCAGTGGGGGGAGATAGGAAGTCTTGGACGAGGGAACAGTAAATATCAAAGCCTCGTTAGCATCTGTTTGTAGCTATATTTACTGAAGAGTCTGGGAAACAATGTGTGACACTTCAAAGTAGTCAGAACAGAAATACCTAGGCCTGAGGCATAACACATGGGTCCGCCCTGTTCTAGCCACTGCAGCTTTAGATCTTACATCGCTAACCATTTAACTCCTCTCTGCCATGGCGGATTCGGAATTGCTCTTGATAATTGGCCAAATAATCTGTTTTTAACTCTTAATGTGATGTTTGAGATTTAAGGCGAACTACCAGATCGAGTCATAAGTAACTTCCGATGAAGCAAAGTAGAATATATTGTTCGTATCTACCCGCTATGAGTTACCATGACAACAAGTTTTTGTTTTAATTACAAAGACGAGGCTTTAGTTAGTCATTGGTCAACTGTTTTGTTTGATACACGTTACGTTAAACTGTTTTTTTTTAACATCTGAAATAGAGAGTCAAAAAGTACATATTCGTGCTGAAAAAATATGCAGTGTATATGGTGAAGGACTAATAACAGTTAGAAATAAAATTCCGTTCTGGATATACGACCTTAAAAGACGAACCGAGGGCGGGACGTCCTTCCGACTTTGATGACAGCCTTGTAAAGGCAATATTGTAGCAAGATCCACGTCAATCATCAAGAGGTATAGCAGAAAGGTTGAATACATCACAATCAACTGTTAACCACCACCTGGAGAAATTAGGGAAGTCAGCAAGTTAGGAGTGTGGGTACCTCATAATCTCAGTGAACGGAATAAAGAAGATCGCGTGTAAATCGCGTTTGGCGGCCGCAGTTCGAAAATTTCATGCAAAATATGGTCGAATAGTGTTTTAACTTCATCAACTGTGGAGAGATTAATTGAAAAATTTAGGAAGACTGGATCAGTTGGAGGCACTAAACACACTGGTCATCCAAAAACAAGCCGTTCAAATGTCAATATCGAAGAAGTGCGTGAGAGTATTGTTGTATTGTGAGCCGAAATTTGATGATATTGATGTGGCGAACATGTGGTTTCAACAAGATGTTGCCTCATGCCATACAGCCCATGAAACAATGCAAATACTGCATAAGAAATTTCCAGGTCGTGTGCTCTCTCGTTTCGGTGATCAGAATTGGCCCCCTGGATCGTGTGATTTAACACCTTCAGATTTCTTTTTATGGGGTTATTTGAAGTCAAAGGTGCATGTCAACAAGCCCACATCAACGGTGCATTAAAAGAGGAAATTAAACCACGTTTATGCCAAATGGTCATGGAAAATTTCGACAAAAGCGTGCGTATGTGCCAGCAAAGTCGTGGAGGCCATTTGCCCAACGTGTTATTCCATAAATAACCCTAGCCTATTTACTTTATAATTCAATAATAAATTAACAACAAAAATACTAAAAACTGTGTTTTCTATTTAAATCATTTGCGTTAATTCTGGGACACCCGTTATATACCAGTGTTTTGCTGGTACTTCATAATAAAGCTTTTCTTTATTTTCTTTTAAAAGACTCGTGCAAAGATTATTTAACTTGAGCAAAAATAAACCTTAAACAGGGCATCTCCTTAGAAATACCGTCCACTCGTGCAGGTCCACTCAGCAGATAGAGCTCCCGACTATATACTGTAGAAGTCCCGGGTTTGAGACCGACCCTTTTAGTTTTCCTTTGACTAATAATTATAAATAATCGGGGGATCTTTGCCACAACGAAAATTGAGGATTTAAAAACGAAACATTAAAGTATCTTATAATTGATGTAGTGCCATAAAACATGCAAATTAACTTTTGAGCCTTCTGGGCACACCATGGTGCATTGGTTACAATCTTTTCCAAAGAATGGTTAAAGATATTTGAAAGATCCTCACTCATGAAGACTGAGTACGACTGTCTCTTTGTCTGTCAATTATCAAGAAAGAAAGAAACCTTCCAAGCAATGTTGTGCCTCTTCAGTCATCCCCTGAGTGAGATATTTGTTCATAAAGAATATGATTAACATTTTTGGTATAATTGCAGCATTGGTACCACAGCTGTAGCTAACATCAATTCATAAATAAATGCTAGGTATAATTTATCCATAATGTTCTTGAATATGGAAAATTCAGTTCTTCCATTTTTATAATATTATTTTCCAGGGCTGTTTTTTAATAATAAGCTTAAGCAAACATTAACCGCTAACTAACCATCGTTTTAACTACTTTTGTCTAACCTTCGCAATTGCAATACCCTTGAGTAAAACTTTTACTAACAGAGTCTCCTAACTTCGACAGTACCCCAGAAGATCAAAGTTTGTTTTCGCCTTTAAAAGACATATGGCAAAATGAAACTGGCACACTTCTGTTTCCAGAATTTAGTTGAATTTTACAGTAGAAAATGAAAGGTCTTTTGCCAATGGTCCTAAAAGGTGACAATACAATAAATAAAATTAATTGTAATACTGATAAAGAGTCCTCTCCAAGCCCGGTTTAATCGCTCCTCGCTGGGAATGAAGGCAGCGTGTTAAGACGTCACAAGTACCTAATTATGAAAGTAGCGCTGGCTTGGATACGCTCTCCTCCGATTTTCCTAAGAGCCGACGAAGAGGAGGTACAAAGTGAGAAAAGGCGATAAGAAGAAGACGATAGACAAGAGATATCGGGGAGTCGTTGAGCCCCGGCTGTGGGCAGGGAGCCGGCTGCTGTCTCTTCATGCCTCTCAATCATGTAGAACCGGTCCTGGGCCGGCCCTCGTCGGGACTTCTTAGCCGATAAATCAAACAGCGCAGTTGTCTTCATCCTGACGGACATCCGCGCGGTGTCTCTCCGGTCTCTCCTAAATGAGTTCACAGTCTCCCGTCCCGACTCACTAATCAGCTACCGGAGCGGCTCTTCTCCACGCCCTTCCCAGATCCCTCTACCTCCCTTATAGGACGTAATTTATCGTCCTCATTCACCCTCCTGAATAATTCATTTCAAAAATAATGCATTATAAACCAATAACAAAAAATTACATGAGCACTTAAAAAGTACTAAATTTATACCGATTCCGAAAGAAGAGGTTATACTTTCAAACAGGTAAAGGACAATCTTCACTCACTTTCTATATGCTTCAATCTCTACATGAAAACTAAATGTATCTGGGCTCAAAATGTGATGGAGCTTGCCTTATGAATCATAGACTTAAAACTAACTTATACATAACAACAAAATCTCAAACTAATTTTTCCCGACAGTATGTTGCCATCGATGCGGGGTCATAGTGTTAAACACTGGGTTTGTTAGGTGGTGAAACAAATCAAAAACCTTGATGTGTATATAATTAATGAATAAAATAAAACCAAGGCAAGCCCTGTTTAATTTTTTTTTTGTTTGTACTTCTTCATTGTATTGTCATTGTATTTTAACCAACTCATCATCAAAATATTTCGGGTTATTGTGGAATAAGTTAGTAAATTTCTGCCTCTTACTTCTTGCTCGACAATGATTAGCACTCATCGCAACGGATTTTAGTGAAACTCTAATTTAAATCTAATCTCTGATGGCATTCTTAAAAATGATTCAATGGATATAAGCCTCTGAAGGCACGTTAGACTGCGACGAAATATGTTGATTTTTTTTTCCAAACTAAGCTGCTACGTCTCACAGTAAATGCCTTTTAGTATAGTTTCTCAGACGCAAAGAAAATGAATGGTGCTATGTATTCAACCCCAGAAGTTCCAAGTGCTAAGCGTACTAGAACCCACAGAACTAATTATTGAACTTTACTAGTATAAAAATAATGACACGTTAAAATACATATGTATATTTGTTTTGGTGCTTGGGACTTTGGTGTTCGTTACCTATATATTCATTTTGGTAGTCTATTTCGGATACGCTACTTCTTTATACAAATTGTGAATCATCTCGAATATAGAATATTATCTCTGTGACTCATATGTCAACAATCTGTACAGAATACAAAAGGTCTAATGGAATGAAAATAGTGATCACCTCACTACGTGGTCTGGATAGAGTAATACAAGTCGACAACAGCCTATTTGTTGGATACATAGTTGCATATATGCTTTTATAAATACGATCATTAAGTTAGATTGAACACAGACATCGTAGATAATTTATAAGGGGTTCTGAATTTTAAACAAGCGCCCGCTTGAGAAGTTAATACAAGCGAACATGTGTTATTAATGTAATCTGCTGCCATCATCTGAAAATTGTACGGTTGGCTGTAGCCGAGAGGCGGCTAGTACGAGATGACTGGTAAAAAATCGCTTCCATACCTGCCTTCTGGATTTTATTCGTCCCGACTGTTTTTATCATTGTGAAGATTTCGACTTGACACGGAACACCTGCTGAGCAGGCAACACGCGATTGAAATTATCCAGTTTATTTTTTTTTTTTTTTCTGTCAAGCTGGCCGGGTATTTTTATATGCGTCTAGCCTAGCGCGCTGGGATCTTAATACGAATCGCTTCTGCTACGACATGAGAAAACACGCGACCTGGGCAGCCGGGTAGTAGACTAGACGAATTCTAGTTAGCATTTTTATATCTAGTTTCAAAGGAGGTATAAACTTTTTTTTCCCTTGATTAGATTAGTGATATCAGTCCTATGTAAGTAATTATATCTTCGTACTAAAAGCAATAAAATAAATTTAAAAGTACAATTTTAGTGACAAATGATAAGGTTCATCAGTATTATTGAACTGTTCGCTCTTAATACTTCTGGACCTAAATAATAAATAAAAGATTTTCTTGGCTAAGGTCTATGAAAGGTACATTTTCATCGTTTTGGCACACTATATACGTCTGCTTCAAGTCATGATAACCAAAAAAAAAATAAGGTAGGTGCTATTAAGTAATAATTGCAAGCCCTGTTGTCGCTCTGTGCACTGATTCTCTTCTATCCAGGTGATCACATTACTTCTATAATGACAATCATTAAGCAATAAGCGAACTAGTGATTAGTCCAAGTAGCGCCCTTCTAATGATGGTGACTATAGTAACAAAATATATGTACAAAAAATAGAAACAAAACAAGGTAAATATAAATACAATGTGGGTTATGAATGAACCGATATTAGTATGTAACCTACGATAGGTTTAAAGTACTAAAATATAAACAATATGTAATACAGGACTCTGTAAAAAGCATGGATACAACCAAATATAAGACACAATTTTAAAACGGTCTGCCAGCTTGTTAGAGACTAAGAATTGAGTTCACACGATACGACACACATTAGAATCTCGCTAATCCGACTTCCAATAGTCCACCTCTCTGGGTAATCCGACCAACTCATAGCCTCCGCAGTGTACTCAATATTTTAGCGAGTTCACGATATTCTTCGAAAATTTGAATTCAACTGAAACCTTCCCCTATCCTTTCAGACGGGATTCTTTCAGTTGTATATCTAACTAGGCCTATGGAGAAGTAAAATGTTTTCAAACTGCCACTTACAAAACTTCAGTGGAAGATCCATCCTCAGAGGAAATCTGAAAATTAGTCGGACGTAAGGTCAGAGTGAGAGTGCTGAAAATTGAGTAGAAGAGATAGAAACTTGTTTACCTGATGAATCAGTTTCTATAGACCGACGAGTAAATACCCGCGATATCACCTCCAGCCGACGCGGTACCTGCCTCACCCAAAATGATGGACGGACCACTCAATAGTGCGAAGCCGTGAATCTGATGTTATCTGTGGAGGCGACAGGGGAGGAGGCTGGGGTCTCGTTAGAGGTCCGGGATAAATCACAGGTCCTTCCCTAATTTCACAGGTCCCGGGCCTAATGCCTCCATCGCTATCTTTACTGCTCCGGCCGGCTCTTTAAAGCTTTTTCCAAGGCACCCTCACTTTTTTCTCTTATTTCTTTTTTTACAGACTGTGTTTATTAACATTTATTTTTCTGCCGCAGAGCTGACGTGTGCTAGACCTACGGATTGCTGAGACATCAGTTAAACAATCTACTCCACTGGTCACGTTACATCTATGCTGTAACATCAATTTTGTGGACTCATTCCCTCAAAAAAACATCTTGTTCATCCAATATCAATGAACGGGCGTTCGTACACGATAGTTGATTTCGTTATTATTTAATCTTTCTTTACTTTTCATTTGGATAAGAATTCATTTTTGCAATATACAGTTTTAAATTTGAGCAATCATTATGCATTAGCGGGTCACGTTACCCACAAAAGGTGTCAGGTTCCATCTTAACCAGAAAAAGAAATAAAAAATGTGAGGTATAATTTTTGGACTCTATATAGTAAAACTAAGGGCACCCGGCAAACTATAAAGGCTGTGAGGCCTATAGAATTCTAAAGTCCAGAAGCGAACAACGTCGTCGCCCAGAAGAAGAAACGCCAGCCACAGGTAGCCTAAGAAGCGCCCCCGCCAGAAGTTTGAGGCCTTCAGTATCTTTTGCTGACGCAGTTCGGAACATAGAGCAGTCACAGGCATTGCCTACTCCTCCTCCGCAAGTTCTTCTTCCCCAGCACTCCATTCATCTCAGCAACCAGCAAACTCAATCCCATCCTCAACCACACATCTCGCATATCCCGCCACCTTCAAGCTCTTCAGATCTCACCAGCCTCTTAACCTCATTCCTAACAGAGTTCAGAACCCTAATAACCCCTCGTATTTCCCTTCTTACAAATCTTGTCTCCTACCTTATCCCCGTTAAACAAAATCCATAAGTGGATCCTTCCGACTCCTTATCCATTCTCCTTTGGAATGCGAATGGTGTTCGCACCCACACTAACGAACTGTTTACTCCATGACAAAAACATCGACGTAGCTCTTATTACTGAAACAAGACTCACAAGTAAACGATCATTTACCGTTCGACAGTACCAGACTTATCGAACTGATCACCCAGATGGAAGAGCTCATGCAGGCACCGCTGTCATTGTCCATAACACCATATCCCATCACATAGTTCCTTTGGTAGCACATGATTTCCTTCAATCCACTGCAGTGTCAATCACCACCCTCACTTTTCCCCTTACTCTAGCATCAGTGTACTGCCCTCCCAATAAATCCATTTCCGATTCCCAATTCATCTCCTTTCTAGATAGACTCCATCGGGCATCGTTTCCTTGTGGGTGGGGACTTTAACGCAAAGCACCAGCACTGGGGCTCAAGATCCACAAATACACGAGGACGTGCTTTGCTGTCTGCACTCACACGGAGACATTGCTCCACTATCTCTCCTGACACAGCTACCTATTGGCCATCAGACCCCAACCGAAATCCAGATCTCCTTGACTTCTTCTTCTGCAATAGTTTAGGAACACTAAACTATTCACTCAAGCGCCTCGATGACCTCTCCTCCGACCATAGTCCCTTATTATTAACCATTTCCCTAAATCCAATTCACAAACTGCCTCCTCCTTCATTTATTAGGGGCCCAGTTGACTGGGACCACTTCCGTCAGATTCTTACAGACTCTGTAGACCTCAAAGTACCACTGAAAACATCCCAAGACCTAGATGATGCAGTGCATTCCTTCACTACTCTGATCCAGAGGTCGGCCTGGGAGGCATCGTCACCCCATCGTCACCTAAAAATTCACAATCAAAATCCTTTACCTCAGTATCTCAAAGACCTAATCAAATCCAAACGCCACTCCAGAACAGTGTGGCAAAGATCCCGACATCCTGCTGATCGTCGCTTATACAATCAGTACTGCAGGCTTGTAAAGCGGCAATTGGCATCCTTCCGTTCCGATTCTTTCAATTCCTATCTCTCCTCCCTGTCTACCAGGGACAACTCCCTGTGGAATGTAACAAAGAAAATCCTAAAATATCATCCTGTTTCACACCCACTCCGTCGTGATGACGGGTCCTGGGCTGGGGGGGGGGGACGGGGGGGATAGATCGGAGGAATTTGCACTGCATCTTTCCCGTACTTTCACTCCTCATCTTACCCCTCAAAACAGTAATCACCGTCCAACTGTCGAAGATTTTCTCACTTCCCCTATCCCTCTCTCACTACCACCAAAAGCCGTTAACCCCTCTGAGGTTAAATATCTTCTGAAAAAATTACCTTACCGAAAATCTCCAGGATATGATCTCCTTACTCCTCGAATCCTCCAACAACTTCCTCTTAAAGCCATAATCTTCTTAACCTATATATATAATTGCATTATCCGAACGACGCACTTTCCTCTCCTCTGGAAACATTCCATTATTGTCCTATTCGCCAAACCCGGCAAACCACCCAATGACGCCTCATCTTACCGTCCAATTAGTCTACTCCCTATCCTCTCAAAAATTTTTGAAAAACTCCTATTAAAACGCCTACTTCCAATCGTTGAATCCAAAAACCTTTACCCTACTCACCAGTTTGGTTTCCGCCAACGACATTCCACAGCTCAACAAGGCCTTCGCGTTGTTGATCACATATCCTCAGCCCTTGAAACCAAACAGTATTGCACTGCTGCCTTTCTGGACATAGCTCAAGCTTTTGACAGGGTCTGGCACGCAGGTTTGCTTTACAAACTCAAAGGAAATTTACCGCAAACCCTATTCCTAATCCTACAATCCTACCTTTCAAACCGTTTCTTCCAAGTCCGCTGTGGTTTGGAATATTCTAACTACTATCCCATTAAAGCAGGAGTTCCACAGGGCAGTGTCCTGGGTCCCATCCTCTATAATCTATACACTGCTGATGTCCCCTCTACTACCAATACCTTCTTGGCAACATTCGCAGACGACACTGCAGTCCTGTCAACCCATCCAGACCCTGATATAGCATCCCAAAACCTTCAAAAACACCTTGACGAGATCGAGTATTGGTGCAACCAATGGCGAATCAAAGTCAACGAAGGAAAATGTTCCCACATAACCTTTACCCTCTGCCGCAAGTCCTGTCCGCCAGTCTTTTTAAATTCAATTCCTCTCCCTGTGTCTGAGACAGTACGGTATTTAGGCTTCCATCTCGACAAGAGACTGACATGGAACCCACACACGAGACTAAAAAGACAAGAACTAAACCGACGCTTTGGACAACTGTACAGACTACTTCGAAGGACATCCCACCTCTCAATAGAAAACAAACTACTTATCTACAAGGTTATACTTAAGCCAATCTGGACTTACGGAATAGAGCTATGGGGGACAGCAAAAAAGTCGAACATCAAGCGCATCCAATCCTTTCAATCAAAAGTCCTAAGAACAATAGTAAATGCCCCTTATTACGTCAGCAACAAAACCCTTCACAATGATCTGAATATACCCTATATTCTTGAACTCATCCCTTCCAAGTTCATTAAATTCCATGGTAACCTATCCAACCACCCTAATTCCCTAGCACAGTCATTGCACTGCACCACTCATCCCTATAATCCTCCTCGGAGACTTAAACGGCAGTGGCCTCGTGACCTGCTATAAATAAGTGACAGTGGGAGTCCTGGCAATGGCCAGTATCTCCAATCATGTCCTGAGCGTCTGTGGCTCTCGCGCTCTTGGTCAGCCTCCGCTGGCTCTTATCCAGTGATGCGGCTGAGGTAGGGGCGTGGGGGACTCCCCAAGACTCCGCTTCCTCCTTCGCATGCGAGGGAGGTGACAACCATGTGGACTTGGGGGGCCTCTGGGCTGTTTGTAAATATTGTATGAATGAGCGAGTGAATGATGAATTGTAAATATGGTATGAATGATGACACTTATCTCAATTACTCATTGCCTAATAAAAGGCAGATTGTAATTTTATCTTAATAAATTGTTGTTTTCTCTCTCATATAGTAAAACTCACTGAAAATTGACTTTACAAAAAGTAAATTTCTTCATATCCCCTTGCTAATGTAAATTATGGAAATCAGTATAGAATACATAAATGAATCTATTTACAATATTTCCTGTAGCTTGGCTACATTTTATACCATTTTTAATAATTTTACATTGCGATTTGTGATTGTTACAAAAGTATAAAGTACTTTTAAAACTTCCCTCAATCCAGTGTGCTGTTAAACCAATATTTATTTATGTTTCTACATGCGTAGGTTTTCTTCTCTTCCTTTTTCTCACTGATACCACATCATGATTAATATACTATTAATATTGCAAAGTATTTTCATTTGAAGCGCTGGTGATGTTAAAAGTAATAGCGCCTCTTGGAATTAACCAATTACTTCGTAATTTTAATAAATAAGATTTTTTTATCATACTGTGAAGGGCATCGGACAAAAGATACTACTGATTATAAATTTGTATCGTACGTAATATGAATCATAAATAATATGGTTATATATATGTGAGGCCCCACCTCTTTATAAAGCGTTGTGCCAAGTATTTATTATTGTTCTTACCTAGTTATTTAAAAATCAACCATTTGCGGGCATCTAACAAAGAATGTGTTCTATAGACTAAAATTATAATAACACTTATAAGCTATCATTACCATTGTCATCAGTATTAGTAGCTATGAGCGATGGTAGTGGTGTAATAAAGAAATCCAGATTATGAAGACATTATATGTAATTGTTAGACATCAAAGCGTGCCTGGGGGTAAATATACAACTCTTTAGTCAGGTAAAGTGTACAGTTGAGAGCGATCTATGGTTAAAGGAAAAAAACATGTTTAAAAGTGATGGGGCTTGCCTTATGAATCATAGACTCAAAACTAACTTATATATAACAACCAAATCTTAACCTAATTTTTCCCGACAGTATGTTACGATCGATGATCAACAAACCCTGGGTTTGTTAGGTGCTGCAACGAATCAAAAAACTTGATGTGTATATAATTAATGAATAAAAGAAAATCAAGGCAAGCCCTGTTTAATTTTTTTTTTGTACTTCTTCATTGTATTTTAACCAACTCATCATCCAAATATTTTGGGTTGTTGTGGAATAAGTTAGTAAATTTCTGCCTCTCACTTCGTGCTCGACAATGATTAGCACTCTTCGCAACGGATTTTAGTGAAACTCTAATTTAAATCTAATCCCTCCCTGCCGGTGTGCTAATTGTCACGGTGCAATGAAGTTGCAGCGACCTCGATTGGAACGGCCCGTTCCAATAATTTGAGAAGATGATTCGCCGGAAAGGAGGGAATTATTGGACGAGGTATGCCGCTGCTAACGATAATGGCCCAGGCAAGAGTGAGACATCCGCCTCTCGGAAATTACGAGGTGTCCCCCTTACAATATAAATTCGGCCCCAATTAGTGAAGTTACCTGAGGCCCTCTACCTGGCCCCAATCAACGCCCCAACTACTTTAAGCCGCCAATATCCACATTTTTTGTGATGGTTTTTTTTTTTTTTTTTTGGTTTTTTCCTTTAACCGTAGATCGCTCTCAACTGTACACTTTACCTGACTAAAGAGTTGTATATTTACCCCAGGCCCGCTTCGATGTCTAACAATTACATATAATGTCTTCATAATCTGGATTTCTTTATTACACCACTACCATCGCTCATAGCTACTAATACTGATGACAATGGTAATGATAGCTTATAAGTGTTATTATAATTTTAGTCTATAGAACACATTCTTCGTTAGATGCCCGCAAATGGTTGATTTTTAAATAACTAGGTAAGAACAATGATAAATACTTGGCACAACGCTTTATAAAGAGGTGGGGCCTCACATATATATAACCATATTATTTATGATTCGTACTACGTACGATACCAATTTATAATCAGTAGTATCTTTTGTCCAATGCCTTCACAGTATGATAGAAAAATGTTATTTTTTAAAATGACGAAGTCATTGGTTAATTTTTCATAGAGTCACTGTTACTTTTAACATCACAAGCGCGTCAAATGAAAATACATTGCAATACTAATATTACGTTGATCAGGATGTGTTATCAGTGAGAAAAAGGAAGAGAAAGAAAACCTACGCATGTAGAAACATAAATATTGGTTTAACAGCACACGTATCCTGAATTCAGGGAAGTTTTCTACCCCAAAGATTGGGATCATGTAAATGATATCCAGATGATGTATTAATTTTTGTTCGTACTGTAGCTAGATAGAGAAAAAATCTGGGGCATAGTCTCCTATAGATAACAGAGAAGAACAGATAACAAATTCAGATTCGCCAAACAAAAAGAACTATTTCATTATATAAAAATACTATGTAAAGTATAACTGAAAAAATAATAATAAAATGAAATAAAAGATTGTTTAACTGTAGAATCAAGTTATAGATGAATGCAAATATTTAAAATAATTTTTTTTTTTAAAAACAACATGAAGAAGTCAGTAAAATAAATCACAACAAACAATGAAATGCAAATAATAAAAGTATGAAAATGTTTTGAATAGATCTTTCCCAGACTATCAAGCGTTTGTGTCGATGTCGGTGTTGGAGAGTTTTGAAGGTTCGTATGGATGATGCATGGTGAATATTTGGAGGAAGGGAGTTCCAGAGAGCAGTAAAGCGAGCGACGTTGGAGAGATCCTACGCTGCAGTTTTGTGGGCAGGAGTATAAATGTCGTAGAGATGGGATCTTGTGTTCCGGGAGGCTGAAGATTGGAACAGCCGAATATTGAATATATATGGAGGACGGAATTTTAAATCTAGAATTCGAATCACCACGATGTAGGAAGTGCTTACACAGTTAGAAGAATGGCACAGCCAGTATAGTCACCATGAGTCTGATTGTTCATCAGACAATTGGCTCCATGGCATCATTACGACACATGCTCGCACACTGATTACAAACCTAACTGATGTCTGCTTTATTCGGAATCAGGCGTTAACAAATACACTAGCCCAACAGTGAGGAAGGGATTGTCTGAAGCATCAGTCGTATGAACGGTCGTAGTGGTCTTGCCAGACACCCTGCTCGTGGCACATTGCTCATCCGAACCCATAAAAGGATCTCACAAACCCAATTTGCACAGGAACATGTTGATTGGCGTTTGGAGGACTGGAAGTGATTTATTTTTTCTGATGAACAACCACCCTCCTGGGCGTAAATATGGGAGATACGGGAGCACCCCACTCTGGGTGCCTCCGAAGGACTGCCATACACCAAGCAGTCATAAGTGAGGAGGATTCAAGGACTTGACGTAGAGAAGGGGAGGTGAAGGCGAGAGCGATGGAATGATTTAAGGGTAACTATTGACAGGACATTTTGGAAGCTATGTTGGTTCCAGGAGAGGGTTTGCTCCATGACCGTGGTGGAGCCGAAAGTGATAGGAAGGACATTAAGAGTTAAAATCTGAAAATCGGCTATGGATTTGAAGTATATCTTTTAAAACCACACCCTCGACAGTAGTTAAACATGTATGTTGGCCAATGGTGAACGATAGGCCAGAAGGAATGACTTTATAAGAAAGAAAGCCAACGAAATAATTACAGGGAATAAAGGAGAAGCCAAGTGGAGCCGGCAATCGTCTCGAAAGGCAGTTTTCTTTGGAAAACGACTTGCCGGCTTTCATTACCGCTTCCAAGAGGCCTTCATTATATTTTTTTCTGGAGCAATAAAATCCTTTAAACCTAGACATTTTTTTATTTTATGTTTCAATCGTTTTTATATTTTTATAGGATTTTCTCTCGTATTAATGGACTAACCAACTGACTCTATTCCCATTTAATCCTTGAAATAATTCATTTTATTCTGTATTTTTATGTAAAATCCACCGGAGAATAATTGGCGATTATTCCCGACGATGATTTATAAATGTCTGTCCGGGAGCATGACAGTAAAAATAAACAATACAAAGGGTCATCTCTTGAAGAGTCAACTACTACCGTGGTAGTCCTCCAAGGCAGGGATTTGCCACTCCTTTCTTCAAACAAATACTCGTAGGCCACGAGAGGTTAAAAGATCACCGACCTGACCCCCAACCCTTTGGAAAAATATTCCTAAGGAAGGCTCTCAAGAATTTCTCAATTTTACCCATCCTAATCCTCATATCAACCCCAGTAACACTCATCCGTACAACCCACCCCGTACGCTGAAATGAAGGATGCCTTTTGTAAATAGATAAGTATGCAATTGAGTCCTCCCACAGACCATGATCTCTTCTCATATGGTGATCGTTTGTTGCTCTCTTGTCATTTTTCTGGCGTTCGCCACATGTTTATACGGTCGGAAAGGGAGGCTGGGGGAGCCCCGTTGTTTCCAGCTCCAGCTAGCTCGGGGGCTGCTTCGGGTTTGGGGGTGCTCCAGGGGAGAATTTTCAAGCTTAAATAAAGATGTTTATTAAAAAAAAAAAATGTGAATCGACTGTGAGCGTAATATAAGAGATATATTTCCATTCTTCAAGTATGCTTAAAATAATAACACCTCATTACTAGCCCCACAACCGATTATCTAAATTAGTAATTACAACTAAGAAACCATCAGAAGCAACCAAACTCTTCCATGAACAGGAGTGTAGAAAGACAGAGGTATAATTATATTTTTATAAACCATGGGAGTCAATAAATTCATATTTCTGTTCTAAGAATTAGCCCTCTACATGTCCCAAGGTACATCAATGTACAGGGCACATCCTATAACTTGGGCTAACTTTAAACCTAATATAATTATATAAATTCTTTATTGAAAAAAAAAAATTACAATTTGCCTTTTCCAGCATTAATAATTGTGCTGAGAGATCATTCATACCTTATATACAATTCCATTCATACCTATATACAGTCCATTCATACCTATATACATACAGATTCAGCCCAGGAGCCCCCCCGCCCCCGAAGCCAATCCCCCAGCAAGCTGGCGGAAAGGCCGGAAGCAGCGAAGCTCCCCCCGCCCCCTATCCGGCCGTGGCACCATCCGGCGCAGGCCACAGAGAGGGCAAGAGAGCCACACACGCTCAGGACATGAGTGGGGATGATGGCCAGTGCCAGGACCCCATGACATAGAATGTCTATTTATAATAGGTCGCGAGGCCACCGCCGTTTTAGGCGTCGAGGAGGATTGTAAGGATGAATGTTACTGGATATGGAGTCGACCAAAGGATTCGGATGTGCGGAAAGGTTTTGGTGAAATTTGGAAAATCTTGAGGGTATAAGGTCGAGGACAGTTGGTACATGGAGATCTCTGTGAAGGGATGAGTTTTTAATATAAAAGGGTGCGTTGACTATGGTTCTGAGGACTTTGGATTGGAATGTTTGGATACGTTTGATGTTCGATGGTTTGGCTGTCCCCCATAACTCTATTCCGTAAGTCCAAATTGGTTTTAATAACTGTTTGTATACGTGGAGTTTGTTTTCTAGTGTGAGGTTAGAGTTTCTGTTCAGTAGTCTGTATAACTGTCCAAACCGTCTGTTCGATTCTTGTCTTTTAAGTCTTGTGTGAGGGTTCCAAGTCAGTCTTTTGTCTAGATGAAAACCTAGATATCTAACTGTATTGGACATGGGAAGCGGAATTGAATTGAAGGTTACGGACGGGCAGGATCCTCGACGGAGAGTAAATGTGGTGTGAACGCATTTGCCTTCATTGACCTTGATGCGCCAGATGTTGCACCACTTCTCTATCTTAGTGAGGTGATTTTGGAGGTTGTAGGATGCCGTTGACGGATTGGGATGTGACGAGAGAATTGCTGTGTCGTCAGCAAAAGTTGCAAGGAAGGTGCTAGGACTTAACGGAATGTCAGCAGTGAAAAGGGTATACAGGATAGGGCCAAGGACGCTGCCTTGAGGAACTCCTGCTTCTATGGGGTAATAATCGGAGTATTCTGAACCACAACGGACCCGAAAGAACCTGTTAGACAGATAGGATTGAAGGATTAGATAAAGGGTCTGCGGTAAGGAGATTTTTAGTTTGTAAAGCAAACCTGGGTGCCATACCCGGTCAAAAGCCTGAGCTACGTCCAAGAAAGCACCCGTGCAGTAGTGTTTGCTTTCAAGTGCGGAGGATATATGGTCAACAACGCGAAGGCCTTGTTGAGCAGTGGAGTGTCTGAAGCGAAAGCCAAATTGGTGGTTAGGAAGAAGGTTTTTGGATTCAACTATAGGCAAAAGGCGTTTGAGTAGGATTCTTTCAAAAACTTTTGAAAGGATTGGAAGTAGACTGATTGGGCGGTAAGATGAGGGATCATTTGGGGACTTTCCAGGTTTCTGAAAGAGGACGATAATGGAATATTTCCAGAGAAGTGGGTAGTGGGTGGTTCTAAGGATACAATTAAATATATAGGTGAGGAAAATTATTGCTTTGGGTGGGAGTTGTCGAAGGATCTGAGCAGTGAGAAGATCGTATCCAGGAGATTTACGGAGTGGTAGGTTTTTTAAGTGGTATTGGACCTCCGAGGGATTGACTGCCTTTGGAGGAAGTGAAAGAGGAATCGGAGAAATAAGGAAATCTTCGACCTTCGTATCGTGGGATGGATTATGCTGGTTGGGATGAGGTGTGAAAGTATGTGAGAGGTGCTGTGCGAATGCTTCAGATCTCTCTCCATCTGACGCAGCCCAGGACCCATCGCCACGACGAAGTGGATGTGATACATAATGGTATTTTAGGATATTTTGGGTAGCTCTCCAAAGAGAGTTGTCCTGAGTGGATAAAGAGGATAGGTAAGAATTAAATGTTTGGGATCGGAAGGTTGCCAACTCTCGCTTTAACAATTTACAGTTTTGATTGTAACAGCGGCGATCGGCAGGGTGTCGGGTTCTTTGCCATAAGGCTTTGGAGCGGCGTTTGATGTGGATAAGGTCGAGTAGGTTTTGAGGTAAAGAAGTTTTGTTCTGGGCATACGGGGAAGGTCGAGGCTTTGAAGCATTCCATGCACATTGTTGGATTAAGGTAGTAAGGGAATGTACGGCATGGTCTAGATCATGAGGTGTTTTTAGGGTAACTTTGAGGTCAATGGAATTAGTTAGAAGTTCACGGAAGTGGTCCCAGTCGACTGGACCTCTGATGAATGAGGGAGGAGGTAGTTTGGGGATGGGGTGTAACGAAAGAGTGAGGAGTAGAGGGCTATGGTCGGACGACAGGTCATCGAGCCGTGTAGTGGACGAATTTATCGATCCTATTCCATGGTGGATGAAGAAATCAAGGATGTCAGGATTTCGATAGGGATCTGCAGGCCAATAGGTAGGAGTCTGAGGAGGGAGAGGGGTGGAGTTTGTGGATAAGAGTGCAGATAACAAAGCTCGCCCTCGGGAGTTGGTGGTTCTAGAGCCCCACTGTTGGTGCTTTGCGTTGAAATCTCCACCCACAAGGTAGTGATGTCCAATTGAGTTAAGAAAGGAGGTAAATTGTGAGTTGGAAATAGACTTGTTAGGTGGACAATACGCTGCAGCTATGGTGAGGGGGAAGGAAAATGTGCGGATTGACACAGCTGTGGCTTGTAGGAAATCATGGGCAATCAATGGGACGATGTGGTGGGAAAGGGAATGGTGGATAAGGACAGCAGTACCAGCATGTGATGTTCCATCAGGGTGGTCTGTTCTGTAAATCTGGTACTGTGGGATTTTGAGGGATCTGTTAGCAGTCAGTCGCGTTTCAGTAATGAGTGCAACGTCAATGTTTTTTTCATTTAGTAATGTTGTCAGTTCGTTTGTGTGATTCCGAACACCATTGGCATTCCAAAGAAGGATAGTTAAGGGTTTTTTATTCATTTGGGAGAGCTTGGAATGAGGTGGGAAACAAGGTTGGTGAGCAGTGAAATAAGAGGAGTGATAAGAGTTCTGAAGTCGGTGAGAAAGGATGTAAGAAGGCTAGTGAGATCTGTGGAGTTGGGAGGGGGAGGAATTTGGTGTATGTGAGGCTGAGGTAAATGCTGTGGTTGAGGGAGGGGAGGAGGCGGTGCCTCGGATAATGTCTTGCGTCCACCTGACACTATGTTGGCGAATGAAGTGGAGTCATTCACTTCTCTGGCTGGAACGCTTCGCGGTTTCACTGCTTGTTCTACCACGAGTGGGCGGCGTTGTTGTTGGAGGCGGTTCTTCAGCACTTTATATGCCTCGCAGCCTTTGTAGTTGGCAGGGTGGTCTTGCTGACACAAGGCACATACAGCGGGGGATTGGCGAGGCTTCTTGCAAAGCTCGCTCTTGTGCTTGTCTCCGCACTTCACACACCTAGGTATGTGGTGACAGTACGAACGACTGTGGCCATATTCCTGGCAGTTGTGGCACTGAACTATGTCACGCCTGGGATGTGATTTTTCCACCTTTACTCTAGTGTAGTAAAGGTAGTTCACATTGTAAATTTGTTCAACTCCTGGCGTTTTTTCGAGGTCAACGAAAAATAGTGGGAGTGGCGTTTTCACCGGAGTGTCCATGTCCTTGTCCTCCCTGAAGACATTGACTACCTGTCTTGCATTGAACCCTTGGGCACTCAGTTCTTCTATAATTATATCAACTGGGGTCGTCGGGTGAAGGTTCCTAATAACAACCCTCAAGGATCTATCCTAATATAATTAAATTAGAGAAAACACCAGGTAAAGGCCACGAAATTAAGGGAAATAAATTAATAACGACTTCGTCACAGAACCATGGAACATGGAATGGTGAACGTTATAAGGAGCTTCAATGGGCAATTTTAAGTTTATTCGTAAAAAAATACTCTTTTTATTGTAATATACACATGCCGATTTCTGAAATTTATTAATTTTTGCAGGTGCAAATTCACAGTTTGGCGAAATTTTTAAACGCAGCACACATATGAAATTCCAATGATACCAAAATTAAAGCAATGCAAATTCTGAAAAGATTGAAACCAACCAATAGTAAGCCTGGCATAAAGAAATACAAAGAGAGAAACGAAACTAATAACTTCAGTGATAGATGATAAATTCTGGAAATTACCTGGAAACAAATGTTCAAAGGATTTAAAACAAGCCTGATAAGATGTAATAAAGCCAAATAAATGAAATTAAAATCTACGACTCCTTCAAGTTTATAACTTTAAAATGCAATACGTATCATCTCTAACAATGTTACATTAAAGTTAGATAAATTCTGATTAAAAATTTTACGCATATGCGAAGAAACTATTTAAAATAAATTCGACATGAGACATTTCATAATAATACCTTTTTATGTACAAAGGGTAATTATAAAAATAATACGACTAATAATGATCTATTATTCTTTCTTTCTCAACAGATATAGATTCACTTTCTGATCCAACTAATGATGAAACGTATATAATCCTCAAGCCTTTCAAAATATGTTGACTAAGTGTTGAATACAATTATAACCCGTAAAGTAGTACCATTGAATGTTAACGTGAAAAAAAGTTGTCCTATATTTGTACGTTTTACTTCAAAAGGTATAAAAATAAACAATAAAATCCTTTTTGTTTGATCCTAACAGTTTAATTTGCAATAAAACAGGCATCATGTAAGAAAAGTTAAATGTAACACGTGTACATTTAGTAGATGAAACAGAGCTGCTATGGCCTTAAAAAAAAGGACCTTAGGAAAAAGTTACCTTTTCCATTCCCCCCAACTTTACTGTTCATCCTCGTCCAGCTTAGATACCATAAACTGGTGGACCATCGTTGTATAAATAATAAAATATATTTGTTGAAAAAGAAACACATGAATAATGAATAATAAGCCATCCTTAATTTTCTTTATAGACTCACTTCACTCAGCACTGAAAAAAATTATATTAGACAAGTGAGTGTCGAAATATGGATGTTATTCTATTATGAGATATACGAATTAGTTATTCTCAGCTATGTTCCTTGGGTGCAGCACCGTCCCCTACTTATATGAGAAATTGCTTAATATAATTCTCCTAGTGTATTTGGGAATTAAAATGGACAGACACCTCCATTTTAGTAACCATTTTACGAAGAAGTTGAAGCATACTCGCACGAAGTCTTACCGGCTTACGCATTTATTGACTTCCCTCAATCTATCACTGCGTCTAAAGCTATTGATCTACAAGAGCATACTCAGGCCTACTCTGCTGTATGGTGCACCGCTTTTTCGTTATCTGACGTATTCGACAGCTTGGAAACTCCAACAATTCCAAAACGGTATACTGATGAAAGTGGTCAGATGTACTTCATTCGAGCAGCGGAGCAACAGTGAGCTTCACGAGATCTTTGAGCTGCTTACGGTGGATGAATTCATCCAACGTAGACATATCAAGTTTTTCGACTCCCTGCAATACTTGACAAACCCGGTGTTTAACACGATAACCCCCGCTCCGTTCACCCATCGATGGCAGGACGCTGTCGTGGCTGGAACGGTCTAGTCTTAGGTTCTAGGTTTAGGTTTTAGTTTGTAAGTTTTTCTCCCATTTTTAAACTGAAGATAAGCCCCATCACCTTGTAATGTATTTATGTATTTTCCTTTTAACTTCAATCTTGTATATGTAATCCAACCTCCTTCAACTGCATCTGCGCATAGCAGAATGAGGAGAAAATTTGTCGATTATTTTGTTGATATTGTTCATATTTTTACACATTGTATTCAAATTTATTGGGGTTTAGAAAAAAAAAAATTCAAATTTCAAATGGATTAGATGATGGCTACGCCTCCTATCGAACAAGACCATGCGATTACCACGTTCACCGTTCATAGTAGAGCCTCTCCCTTTGGAGTTGGCAACAGCCGAGGTAAGATACGCGTAACTATGCCTGAGCTGAAATGAGCGCCGTTCAATGAGAGACAGCTGGAGGTAGCTGAAGAAATAGGAGCACGTTTTCTACATCTGGAATGGTGTCAGCCAACCAAGACCCGCTCGAGTGACCTCTGCTTTTCTTTACATATATCCTTTTTATATTTAATCTTTTCTACTTATTTCAACTTTTTACGCGAATCCCCTAAGAGATGTTCTACCAGTTTCAATTTTTAAGGAAATGGGCTTGGGGGATTTCTTCTTCGGCTGCTTCGTTTCTTGTCGAACACTAATTGTTTTCGTCGTACGTGATCGGCTTTTGAAATCACTAGCGTTTATAGGCAATTGTTAGCTTCCATTGAAAGGTTTTTTAAAGTTACTATCCTCTCTAATGAAATAGTCCTAATACGGTTCAATCATTAGAGACTATTTTACTAACTTGGTAGCACATACCATTCCCCCATTGAAACTTTTCTTTTTCTTGAGGCTGCCCTAGCATATCTTTATCACGAGCACTTCTCCTATGGAAAATACCCTATGGATGTTCCAACAACGTAAATCATAAGTGGTCTAGCTCCCGATATTGAGTCCTCCCTTTTTCCCCTTGTCCAAAAATGAAGTTTCAAAAATGTGGATAAATACTTGTTATTTTGTATCGTTTTCTACCATTATAATTAATAAGATGTAAACCCGCGACTGTGTTTTGTCTGAATAGTTCCCAGGTCACGAATTTAAAACAATATGACATTTTCCTGAGCATTGTTTCAAAATTGACATTTGACAAAAGCTGATCTATTTCTTCAATTTGATCGTTGTTGGACCTTTTAAGGTCGATTCAAACCGAAATTACACATAGAGTCCAAAAGTGATAAAAAATTAGTTTTTAGGGTGCTAGGTCATTGACCGCTTATTTATCGGGATCTTTACCTATTTCTTGAGTTTGTTGATTTAAATCAAAAATGCATTGCACAGAATCCCAATTGACTTTTTCTCTTAGTATAACTAAATAAATAAAAAGTAGAAAAGTGTGTATTATACACTTTATATATTATACATATATATATGTAATGAAAGTATCCTCTCTTTAATTTGAATTTGCCGCGCTGCTTCCACTGGCCCCTACCAGATGGAGGAGCCATCATATAGAGAAGGTTATGTTAGGTAACAAAACTTGTAAATAGAATGTGAATATAGAAGTGATAGTTATAAACTGTAATTGTCGTTTCTTTGTTTACAGTTAAGATTGTGTAAATCAATATTAATAATTGTTGTAATATAATATATAGTGAATAAAATTGCTAACTTTGTTTACAGAGAAACAAATTTCAGTTTATTCACCCCTCCTTCAATAATTGTCTTACATGTGTAAATATTGGTGTTACATGTTGATATTACATTAGTTTATTTACCTACTATAGATAAATTCCATAAATTTACAGAATTAATTTACCATATAGCACAAACCATAGTGGTGTGGGTCGCATTCTCCGCATGTTACACTTCTCCCTACATCTCTAAATGTAGTTTTATAAAACCCTTCACTAACATTTGAATAATGAAAAATCAAAATATATTGCATTATCGTATATTTTTATATTACTAGCCCTGGTTTTTATATTTGGCTCTGTTGGGATTACCCCGAGAATAATAATGAAGTGTATTCTTTGTTTAGTTCTTTTTCTTTATTTTAATTGGATATTTTAATGACAATTTACCAAGCTTTGAACAACTGTAACCAATTCGAGGTAGTTCTTTAGCGTCAGATGTACTCAATTTTCAATATCCCTTCCAGGGAGCACCTGATGGCAGACAACTTCAACACCGACTCGCTCCTTTTTTGTGTTTAGTCGACACCTGAGTAGTACTTGTTCTTAGAATAGTCGATCCCCCCCTACTTATCAAAAGAGGGCCATTAATTCAACAGTTGTCCAAACAAACACCTAATTAGGATTCTATTATCGCTCTACGTGGTATGATAGAGGATTCGTATTGAGCGGACCTTCATCAAAAAGGCGAACGAGCTATAAAAAAAAATAGGTTGGAACAATGAGCCCTAATGACCTGTTTTAAAGTAGATTCTTAAATAATGATAATTTCTTTGTGATTAACTGTATCAACTAGTCTAAATTCAGTTTATTAATATGGTTATCAAGAACGAAGTTGCTAGAGGCTGCTAATGATTTTTTTAATTTTTCTTAATAAGAATATTTAAAAGTATAATCTGTATTTTAATGATAATAAATAATTAATTTTAATAAGATATTTTCAAGAAATTTTCCATGGTACCAATAAAAAAAACAAAAAAAAACCCTTTTATTCTGTCAGTAAAAGTAAAAGACGCCGTTTTGAATAAGAACGACTCATTTACCAACGATGAAATTAGAGCCCAAGCCTGAGTTTTATATTTTTTTCGTATGTTTTTACGATGAGAAGTAAATTGTTACTAAAGTCTCAGGAAGGAATGCCTCATCTTGTAGAAAGCGAGGCTCGAAGACAATATAAAACATTTAATGGTCCGGGTGGCGAGCCAGCACCGTAAACATCTGACGTGTCAAATATGGTCGTATACTTTATTGGGATCTTCCACAGCTTTTTCGGGGCCGTTTTACTATGGCATAAAGTCTAGTCCAAGTGCCCATTTAGAAAGCTACAACTTAATAGACTTAGCCACACTGCGTAGAATTAAAGCGAAACTGGAAGATTGGTCGTTCTGAAGGATCGGTCGTTTTGTGTAGTTCCGCTCCGTGGCTGATAGTACAATCAACAAGGGATTGGCAGAAAAAAAACACCATATAAGTTTGTGTATGAATGGTTCTGCATGCGTTAGGGCGCTCAATCAGATTCTAGATGTTCACATCTTTAGTCAGCGTTTTTCAGAAAACCCCCAAAAATTGCACTTTTCCAGTTTTTTTGTTGCTTATATCTCGAAAACTAATGGCTCTACGACAAAACTAAAGATGAAATAATCGTCACCGAAGCCATCAGAAGAAGACACGTCAAATTGAATTCAGACGATGAAACATTGCCAAAAACCCCTATTCCAAGATGTGTCAGGACACCTCCACCACTACCGGCAAGATGGCAACTCTCTAGATCTGGGACAGCAGACCAAATGGTGGACATTACAGCCCTTGGCCAACAAACAACAAGCCTCTGACGGGCACCCATCTCTGCTTTCCAACTGAATGAGCTTCCACTAAATGCCTAGAAAGACTCTAGGCTCAGCCACCAGTGGACTCTCACCACTGCACAGCAACATTTCCACCATTACCGAGGCTTCCCACACTCCTTAATTCCCTCACTCTACCTTCAAACAGGTACTCCTAGTAAAAGGATCCACTCACCCCAAATAACTTCCTTTATTTTTCCCTTATCCATAATCTTAAAAATTTGAGAGCTAAGGGGGAAAAAAACTTGAAACCGAAGGTGAGCCCCACTACCTAGTCCTTTACACATTGAATTGTAAATTTTAACTTCAAATATAAAACTGTAATTGTAATCCTACCCTCCTTCGAATGCATCCGCGTATGCAGTAAGAGGAGAAAATTATTTTACCACTGAATTTTTGAAAAATGAGAAATAAAGGGGTTTTGGGAAATAAAAACTTGATGTCTCCACATTTTTTCCTCAGTTGCGTGATTTAGGACGTTGAAAAATTGCAAAAATGTGATCAAGTGCCTTAAACGTGATTTACTTTTTGGTTGTTTGGCAAATTTTTGGTATTTTTTTTATATTAAAAAAAAAAGAACTGATGTTTATAAATTTGTTTTTTTTAAGTAATTATAAGCATTATTTAAGTTTATAAGTAATTATAATACAAAGCGAGGCTGTTTGCATTCAGTTAGCCCAGGCTGCTGGTTATCATATCGCTTGTTATGATCCATTATGATCCCAATCTATCACTGCGTCTGAAGCTATTGATCTACAAGAGTATATTCAGGCCTACTCTGCTGTATGGTGCACCGCTTTTTCGTTATCTGACGTATACGGCAGCTCGGCGACTCCAACAATTCCAAAACGGTATACTGATGAAAGTGGTCAGAGATACTTCATTCAAGCAGCGGTGCAACAGTGAGCTTCAAGATATTTGAGCTGCCTACGGTTGATGAATTCATCCAACGTAGACATATCAAATTTTTCGACTCCTTGCAATACCTGACAAACCCGGTGTTTAACACGATAACCCCACTCCGTTCCCCCATCGATGGCAGGACGCTGTCGTGGCTGGAACGGTTTAGTATTAGGTTCTAGGTTTAGGTTTTAGTGTTAGTGTTTTCCACGGTCGCAAGCTGAAGGTGAGCCTCATCACCTAGTGTGTTTATGTGGTTTTTAACTTTTAGCATCAATCTGCTATTATTATTTATGCACTTCTTCGAACGCATCTGCGTATGCAGCACGAGGAGAAAATTGTAAACCAAAAATTACTTGTTCATTGTAAAAATTATAAATAAAGAGGATTAGAAATTAAAAAAAAAAAAAAAATACATCACGGAAACCGTTACAAAAATGGAGGCTATTCAAAAACTAAATTTGTTACCTTGAAAAGTAACGGTCAGGAAATTGGATTTCATCTTCCTCAACTTCTAAGTCAATATTGCACTGGCCCTCGCAGTGGTGGAACATTTTCAAACATAACAGACCTTTTCTCCAACTACCTCGGCACTCTTTGTGCATTTGCAAGACACCTGATGCAGAATTTGGTCAGTTGCAAAGGGTTGTTGTTGGCTAAGTCCATTCTTTGTGAGGTGCCACACCAACTGTTCAGGTTTCTTGGCATACCCCAGCCACTGCTAAACTTGAAAGAAAACCCTTAAGGAATGTTGTTCTGCAGTTGCTACTGGGGTATGGCAATGTTGCTTGTCGTTTTAAAAGATGTTGATTTGTAACGGTTCGTATTTTGAAGTGTAGAATTATATAGAGCTATGAGAATTTTTTTCCAGCATCTACAATCGTCCTATATTTGCCCTCACATATTTTTTGAGGTCGGGGTTTTCGAGAAGGGTTTGGAAGTTGTTTTTCCCCTGATTGTGAAGCGCATAAGTAATGTCACAGCCACTCTGGCGTGGAAACTTATGCAAGCTTGTCCCACTAATGTTCGAGGATTGCAGAGGGTTGATGGGACTTTGCCTTTTCCTGGTTTTATGAAGTAGATGTTTGTAGATCTACAAAATTCTATCATAAGTACTTGAAGATCTACAACTTCTCCCACTACTGTGACTTTATCATTATGCCTTACCGTCAGCTTTGACCACTATTGTCTACGGTGGATACTACAATCTCTAATGTCAACTTGTTCCGATGTGCTGACATCAAGGGCACAGAAAACACGGCGTCCATCTTGACAAAATAGCTCCACAGATGACGTTCTAGAGCTGGTCTTTAGCAACTGCAAAAGCAGGGTGCCGAGGAAGCTGTCGGTGCAAGAGAAAAGGTGCCACTACTGCGAGGGCAAGTGCACGAACATCGATTATTCAAACGCGTTTGTTTCGTGTTCCTAGCGGTTGAAAGCCTTGCTGTAATTCTTAAACTTTTCTTTTACAGATATCAACCTGGACCGACGACAAGACAGCAGCCTGGACCGTCTGAATCCAAATGTCCAAGCCTTGAACTATAATTACTTGCAAACTTAAGTAATGCTTAAAATTACTTATATAAACAATTTCATGACATTCAGTTCATTTGTTTTAATAAAAATCAAAAAATTAGCAAACAACCAAAGATGAAATCACCTTTTACGCACAAGTTCAGATTTTTGGGATATTTCAGCGCGCTTGAACCGTGCAACTGACGAAAAAAGGTTGGATATGGTACTATCTTTAATTTTGTATATAATTTCTTTGGGCCGTCCACGATTACAAAAATTGCATTTTTTGCTATTAGATAACACCAGTAGGATGCTTTTTCAGAAACGATCTACTTTTGTATCTACTTGACGGTGTACGAATCCACAATGAGTGGTCATACTCATTAACTAGTCCCTCCAGGTACATGAAATTCCATTGTACCCTATCCAACCACCCTAATCCCCTAGCACAGTCATTGCACTGCACCACTCATCCCTATAATCCTCCTCGGAGACTAAAACGGCAGTGGCCTCGTGACCTGGTATGAATGCGTAACAGTAGGAGTCCTGGCAATGGCCAGTTTTTCACTTGCCACACTCGGGGATTTCCCATGACTCCGCTTCCACTTTCGCTTTCAAGGGACCATGTGGACTTGAGGGGCCTCTGGGCTGTTTGTAAATACTGTATGAATGAGCGAGTGAATGAAAATTGTAAATATGATACGAATGAAAAGATTTATCACAATTACTTATTGCTCAACGAGGCAGGTTGTAATTTTATCATAATAAAGTTGTTTTTATCTAAAAAAATTTCTATAATTAAATTTCAAAACATTGAAAATTTAAAGGACAAGTGCCGATGCAGAATAGGGGACCCCCTCGACATAAAATGCTAATAATGAAATTCGCAAGAATAGAGTTGTGGATTCCGATTGACCCGGTTTCAGTTAAATAAAGCAGTTTACAAACTACTTCTTAATGTAAATTTTGTTCACCATGACCAAATAATTATGTAAATTTATTTTAAACTGGTCTTTTTTGTCGGCTTGTGATGGTATTAATTTATTTTCAAAGTTTCTTTAAATTAGTCTCACGATCTTAACTTAAATCGACCATTTATCAATGAAATCACTTCATTTATTATAAAAGAATGAAAATAAATATCCAATATTGGTGCTACCATGTGTTATAGGTTTTTGGATGTGGATGAATTTTTACTTGCTGTTTGTAGTTGCCTAGTTCTAGCACACAAAAGCAAAATATTGAAATTACGTGCTAATATGCTTATTCAGCTATTAGATAACACCAGTAGGATGCTTTTTCAGAAACGATCTACTTGACGGTGTACGAATCCACAATGAGTGGTCATACTCATAAACTAGTCCCTCAGGTACATGAAATTCCATAGTACCCTATCCAATCACCCCAATCCCCTAGCACAGCCATTGTACTGCACCACTCATCCCTATAATCCTCCTTGGAGACTGAAACGGCAGTGGCCTCCTGACCTGCTAAAAATGCGTAACAGTTGGAGTTCTGGCAATGGCCAGTTTCTCCAATCATGTCCTGAGCGTATGTGGCTCTCGCGCTCTTCGTCAGCCTCCGCTGGCTCGTATCTGGTGAAACGGCTGACGGAGGAGCGTGGGGGACTTCCCAAGACTCCGCGTTCTCTTTCGCATGCGAGGGAGGTGACAACCACGTGGATTTGGGAGGTCTCTGGGCTGTTTGTAAATACTTTATAAATGAGCGAGTGAATGAAAAATTGTAAATATGGTATGAATGAGATCATTTATCACAATTACTTACTGCCAAATGAGGCAGATTGTAATTTTATCATAAAAAAGTTGTTTTATTATTAAGTTTAAACATAATAAAATATTTTAAAAATGACTAAATTTGGACTTCCCACAAGTATTTACTTTTATTAGGTCTTTCGGCTACAGTGCCATTATGAATTGCTTAAAATGCTGCTTAAAGTACTGCTCAGTAAAAAAAGATAAATTTAAGCAGTTTATAATGTCTGTGTAGCTGCCAAATGCACTTGTGAAATAAAAATAACAACTTGTGTGACGATATAAATAATAACAAAATTTCACGATATTTTCTAAATATGTTTACCCCAACCATCAATCAAACACTTGATACAATGTATACAACAAAACATACGTACGTACAACATGTAATTCGATTTATATACTATTGTTCTCTTGGTTAGTCCATCCATTCAAAAATTAATTACTTTAAAATCAACGGACGAGAATCATTCCTTTCAGAAACAATCAATAATCGTCCCGTGTATCACAGGTATATTTTCTGGTTCAGAATTCAGCTGAAGGGTTGTCTAGACTGCCTCAGGTATTTTGGTCCAGGGGGCATTTTGCAAAATTGTCCATTTCTATTAATAGCACCATATCAGTGTTGAGGCTAGGTGGGCATGAATGTTATTCACTGAATAAAGAGCCATTAATAAGTTATTGTGATAAGCGACTACATGAATAACGTATACGATACGGTATCGAGATGAAAAACTAACCACTTTGGTTACGACTCCATCTCGCCTCTTCTTCCCCTTCCGAAAGTTCACTATAAACACTTCAGTTAACTTAAATTAAAAATAGTCAAATGTATGAAAATAATAATGCCTTTCACAAACTGGAAGCAATTAACCCTCTTAGCACAGGTAAAGATATTTTTGCTATTGTATATGACGAATTATTCCGCTAAAGGGTTGTCACTAAGTCTCAGGTAGTATGGTCCCCTAAGGTCCAAGGGGGCATTCTTCAAAATTTCTTTTTGACACTAATAACACTAAATCGGGCTGTATTATATTCCGAACAATAAAGGCACTACAATATTTGAGACCACTCAGTGTGGAGTATACATGTTGAGACGTAAGTGAACGGGGATGTTTCAGACAGGCCTACACTAAAGGAAAAAATCTCCACTAATTAATTTTATTTATTTATTTTATATAATTGCGTTTATTTACAAATAACTGTCAACGTACAATCGATTTCAGGTGCTCACACTGCCCTTATTGAATAGTTATCACCTTAAGCACTATCAACAACAATAACAACTTTATTATGATAAAATTACAGTCTGACTCATTTTGCAATAAGTAATTGTGATAAATGTTTTCATTCATACCATATTTACAATTTTCATTCACTCTCTCATTTATACAGTATTTACAAACAGCCCAGAGACCTCCCATATCCACATGGCTGTCTCCTCCCTCACGTGCGAAAGAGGAAGCGGAGTCTTGGGAAGTCCCTCACGCTTCTCCGTCAGCTGCGTCACCGGATACGAGCCAGCGGAGGCTGGCTAAGAGCACGAGAGCCAAATACCCTCAGGACATCATCGGAGAAGCTGGCAATTGCCAGGACTCCCACTGTTACGCATAGCAGGTCACGAGGCCACTGCCGTTTTAGACGCCGAGAAGGATTATAGGGATGAGTGGTGCATTGCAATGACTGTGATACTGTGCTAGGAGATTAGGGTGGTTGGATAAGTTACTATGGAATTTCATGAATTTGGAAGGGATGTGTTCGAAAATGTAAGGTATATTAAGATCGTTATGAAGCACTATCTCAAGCACTTGATGTATCACTGTGAGCAGTAATATTATTTCAGCTCTAGTACTTTTGACGGGTTATACCATCATATTCAGTTGATAAATAATATATTACATTAAATTATAAATTATATATATTTAGACAAAATATATCAATTTTACGACACATACAGGTCGCCAATAATTTAAATAACTATACCGGTTATTGTACATCATATGCAAGTACTGTGAAATATTTACTTTTTTACAGATATGTCAAAGGTTGTATGACAAATATTGCTATATGAATAAATAATTTAAAAACCATGTCCAAGTTACCACAAGAAATTAATGTTGGTGATTATATAATCATATCGTTAGTGAAGTTGACATATTTTGTGCATGTATTAGCACCTGAAGATGACTGTATAAACCCCAAAATGAAAATATGTGGACATACAAGCCTTTTATTAAAAATTCAACCCACCCACAACCGATAACCCAATATCATTTATTTTAGTCAAGTAAGTGTAGGTTCTATCAAGTATATCCGTTGTGTTTTATGGTTCGTTGCCATCTCGAGGTAGCCTCATAGCACTTACAATTAGCCTCATTACACTGTCGGATTCCTTCACAATTCCACTCTTTAGGTTTGAACGGAAGAATTCTCCAACTCTATTTTGAACCTCATCCCGACATTTAAAGGTTTTTAAAGGATAGTGAGCCATTGGCCAGTACAGATGGTACTCGGAAGTCCGGACTGTAAGCAGGGAGAGGGAGAAGCTCAATCCTATCCAGTTCTGAAATTGGTTTGTGTAATGAGAAGTGTTTGGTTGGGCATTATTAGTTGAAACAAAACACAATTTTCGTTTACCTATCCTGGGTAAGGCCACCACAATATCATACATTTTTTGTAGCTGATCACTAGATAGATCTGAATCAATCGTTCGACCCTCTGGAATTAATTCTTAATGAATTATGCCTTCATACTTTTCATACTAGGATTGTCATTTTTTCGAATTGCCCATGCTTAACGACTGGCACAGCAGGCTGATTAAAGTCTAACCATTGTTTCTCAGTCCTAGTCAGGGTTTCTCCAAAATATCCACCTTTCATCTCAAGTAACAATTCTTTTAATACAATGATGGTAATTTGGGTTTTTCAAAAGTTGTTTCTACTCGAAAATCGCCTCAACATTGGCTGAAAAAGATGGTAGTCGGAAGGTGCCAAGTCTAGACTGTAAGATGGGTGAGGGAGAAGTTCAATCCTTTGCAGAACTGAAATTGTTCTTTCCTGTAACGAGAACTTTGTGGTCGTGCGTTATATTGTTGAAACAAAACCCAATTTCTGTTTACTATACATTCTTCGTAACTGATCACTATACAGTTTTGACGAGGGTTCGCTTCAAATAATGAATTCATAATGAATTATGCCGTGGTTATTTCAAAATACAGACATCTGTGTATGGCACAGCACGCTGATTGCAGTCAAACCATTTTCCTCAGTTTTAGTTAGGGTTTCTCCAATGTATCCACTTTTCATCGCAAGTAACAATTCTCTTAATGAATCGATGACAATTAGTTTTTTTTTAATCGATATTGACAAATTTTTACTCGGCACTGTGACTGCTCAGTGGTCAACTCTTGGCGAACCATTCAAGATGAGCGCTTCACTTTTCTCAGTTATCCAGCCCACGATTTATGATCAATTTGGAAAACTCCAAGCTCTCTCGCCCATTCCTGAGTGCATTCTGTTGTGTCTGCCTCAACTGAGTCCCGTAGAGCTTCCTCATCCATGATTTTCGTCCAGAACCTTCTTTCTTCTCGAGGCTCATATCACCAGTTTACAATTTCTGGAACGATCTGCTCGACCCCGTCCAGGAAGAGCATCCTCTTCATCGAATCGCTAAACTAAAGGGGTTGTTTTGGTGGCGAAAATCTATGTTTCCAATAACGACGAAATATTGCCCTTATTTCAAATTTTAGTGCTATGTTGTTTAACCGAATGCTAAGACAAAACGGCAGGCATGAGGTCATTTTGTTTGCCAATTCATTTAGTATAGTCTCCTTGTTTGGATGTGAAAAACAATTAAAGCCGATCATCAATCTGTCATTTTTTATGACAGCCTATTAAAAGATTGGATTATTTGTTCAGATATCGCCATTGGTTTTTATGGAATAAGGCTGTAAGATTTTCTTAAACCAAAGCAGTTATCACAAAAAATAATCCATTCGCTCCTAAACTTTTACCAAAACACTCTTGAAGCAATTAGGTAATACCTCGCTTTGGGGCCTCCTTAAGCCCTTGCTATTGTCCCTGGAGCAGATTTGGGACCATTCGTAGTCCGTCGGTCTGGAAGCCTAGGAGCCGACCTAAGTGCCTTGCCATGTCTCAGCCCACGGCCTGCGTTAACTGACATCTTCTTTGGTAGGGTCTGCCGCTATCGCCCGTTAACAGACTTCTTGGTCATTTCCTCCAGTCTCTATCGCCTTGTCTTCATTTAAAGGAATAACTGAATCAAGAAGGAATATATTCAATCTCCGGCACTTGTACCGATTGCGACGTTTCACTTCCATAGAGGCTTCTTTCGAATTTATTTAAAGCTAATACATGTCGTGCCCAAAGAGATAGTATGTACTTCCGCCTATCTGTCTATTTTTTCACCCTTTCTAGGGTAGTAATCACAAAATTAGTTGATTTTGGAATAAAAAAAAAATCTCATCTTAGGACACACTTAAAGTACTGATTTTTTCCCATGGTGCTAACGAACTAATAATGCCAATGTAATTCTAACGAATACGTATAATTTAGAGGAGTTAAGAACAGTTCGAGCCGATTTCAGGTTTTCTGTAGTTACTTTATTTGTAATAAAATGTCTACGGTTAATTTAAATTAAAAGTTACAAGTATAATAAAAACATTAATTACACTAGAAGACATTCCAAAGTTCTATGATAGTACTAAACTGCAATATACATTACTAAAAGCTTACATTATTTAATAAATAGTTAATAAAAATATGGGTGTTATTGGTTAAAATAATAGATAATATATATATGCAAGTTACCTTAAGAACGAGAGCACCTCAATTACCTCTTCTTGTCTGTATGTATGTTTATATTGTTTGGGTACACGGCCTTGTCTAATTTGATCTCTATAGATTCTAGGATCAACGTTTTGAAAGTTTGAACCCACCTCTCCCGATGTAGCAATTTCGTGATTTTATCCAGTGCTGAAAAAAATACAAAATCACTGTAGGTCGGTAACATCTCAATCGAATTTTTTAACTTTTTGTCAGCAAACAAAGTCGAACATGAAGCGTTTTCAATTCTTTCAATCGAAAGTCCTAAGAACAATAGTAAATGCCCCTTATTATGTCAGCAATAAAACCCTTCATAACGATCTTAATATACCTTACATTCTTGAACTCATCCCTTCCAAGTTCATGATATTCCACAGTAACCTGTCCAACCACCCTAATCCCGTAGCACAGTCATTGCACTGCACCACTCATCCCTATAATCCTCCTCGGAGACTGAAACGGCAGTGGCATCGTGGCCTGCTATAAATGCGTTACGTCCTGCCAATGATGAGTTCCTCCAATCATGTCCTGAGCGTATGTGGCTCTCGCGCTCTTCGTCAGCCTCCGCTGGCTCGTATCCGGTGACGCGGCTGATGGAGGAGCGTGGGGGACTTCCCAAGACTCCGCTTCCTCTTGCGCATGCGAGGGAGGTGACAACCATGTGGATTTGGGAGGCCTCCGGGCTATTTGTAAATATTGTATGAATGAGCGAGTGAAGGATGAATTGTGAATATGGTATGAATGGAACATTTATCTCAATTATTTATTGTCTAATAATGAAGCTTTTATTGCAATAAAATTCGTTGTTTATCGACTATCCCAATCTTTAAAATAGAATTTACCAGTATTATCAATTAACTCATTATCACTATTATTTTGTTTATTTATTTTTCATTCAAGCCAGCCACCTTACATGTGCTTTTCCTCCTTGTAATAGCTCCTAGGTTTTCTTTATTTTTCATTCCTGTTCATTTATGTTTTTTGTAATTAACTTACATGTACTTACCATTTATTAGTTATAAGCTTATAAAACCTGTGTAATTTTATGTATTCTTAACTTTTCTTTATGAGCCAGACATTCCTATTTTGTTCCTTCTTAGGTTACAATGTCCCAGAGTGAAATGTTTTAATGTTAATGTTTTAATAAGGAGGTGGGGCGTTTACCCTAACCTAGGGTAGGGTACGCGCTATTAGTTCCTTGTTTCGATATTCATCCCTCACTTATAATATTCTGTTACAATGGCAAACGGAAGAATGTGATGTTACTTTGATTATGTACTCGATACATGCCGGAGGAGGGGCTACGCTCCGACCCCAAAGAGCAGCGATAGGAGCGTAGTCATGGCGGACCATTAGGCGGGCCTTGGTGGCAGTTAATAAAGTCATTTATCTGTGTAAAGACACCCTCCCATCTCCATCCTGTGTGGATAATAGGCACGATTCACGGCTACCCCTGGGCCATGGGAGAGCCCGCCTCTCTCTATCTCACCTCGCCATATGCTCATCCCGGCTCATGTGTCTTCTTCACGGTCTTCGTCTCTGCCAATTTCCTCATTCTTTTCTTTTCTTTTTTTAGATAGACAAAGAGAGAGTTTCTTTATTTCATTTTAAGTCGTATACGCTCATTACATAGATGGTTAAAAATAACTGCAAATAACAAATTCACTACTGGCTAACAAAACTATTACGATATATAAGCAAAAACATAAAAAAGTAAAGTATAGTGCAAACCTCCACAAAAGAAACAATATAATAAAATGAAATAAAAGGGAACGACATATACAAAACAAACTAATGGGAAACATAAATAAAGTCGGAAAAATACGATACAACCAACAATGAAATGAAAATATAAATGCAAATAATAAAAAATAGAAAATCAAATCAAAAACAGCTTTAATATTAAAAAAAATTACAATCGGCCTCATCGGGCAATAAGTAATTGTGATAAACGATCTCATTCATACTATTTTTACAATTTTTCATCTACTCGTTCGTTCATTCAGTATTCACAAACAGCCCGGGGACCTCCCAAATCCACATGGTTGTGGCCTCCCTCGCATGCGAGAGAGGAAGCGGAGTCTTGGGAAGTCTCCCACGCTCCTCCGTCAACCGTGTCACAGGATACGAGCCGGTGGAGGCTGACGAAGAGTGCGAGAGCCACATACGCTCAGGACATGATTGGAGAAACTGGCCATTGCCAGGACGTACCGCATTTATAGCAGGCCACGAGGCCACTGCCGTTTTAGTCTCCGAGGAGGATTATAGGGGTGAGTGGTGCAGTGCAATGACTGTGCTAGGGGATTAGGTTATTTGGATAGGTTACTATAGAATTTTATGAACTTGGAAGGGATGAGTTCAAGAATGTAAGGTATATTAAGAACGTTATTAAGGGCTTTGTTGCTGACATAATAAGGGGCATTTACTATTGTTCTCAGGACTTTTGATTGAAAGGATTGGATACGCTTGATGTTCCACTTTTTTGCTGTCCCCCATACATCTATTCCTTTTGTCCTGATTAGCTAAAGCATAACTTTGTAAATTAGTGATTTGTTTAAATAATAAAAGTATGAAAAAATATGTAATGAATAAATCGGTCCCAAGCTCGCAAGTGGTTGTCTGCATAGTGATGGGATGTTGGAATAGCTGGGAATGCATGGCAGGTATTTGGAGGGAGGGAGTTCCAGAGAGTAGCGGAGGCGCGAGGAAGGAACGGTTCGGTGTGCTACAGGAAGAAATGAAAACTGTATCCTACAGTTTTGTGGGCAGGAGTATGAAGGCAAGCGAGCCACGATCTTGTGTTTCTGGAATGGACTGAGAATTTCAATAGTTAAATATTGAATACATAAGGAGGACGATGAGAATTGTTGGTTTGGAAAAGGAAAGAATTGAGAAAATATAGCAGGGAAGAAAGGGAAACTCAAAACAACCTAAAATGTGATTAATGCGTATTACTAAAATAGCCACTTATTTATATGTATAAAACATAAACAAAAAATACCAACTAACTGGTTTTAGTAATCAGGTAAATAGGGCAATTTCTAATGATCAAGAATCTAATTGTCAAAAACAACACGATTGTTGCTATTCCAATCTGAAAAGAACGGATTACTAGACTTTTGTATCAAATTCATTGGTATGTATGCTGGTGTTTCCTCATGACAATAGAATATCTTATGCTACATAGTTAAATTACTTAATGTACATTTTTCATGTATGTAAATATAATTATGGCATTTCTATTAATGTTATTTTTTACTTAGCTTAGTCATTGAGTTACATTAAGAAAATAATGTTTAATAGTAAGCAAATCTTACTCAATTTTATATAAATTAAAATTATTTACCTGCAATCCTAAAATAGTAGTGCTACAAGATTGTTCAGTGAAGCAGTTCGACCACAAAGCTAGTGTAAGATAATTAGAGAGAACAATTTTTATTTGAATTAACGACATAACAAATCGATATCGCTGTTTGTTTTGCCCTGGAAAGCTAATATGATAATAATACACAGAACCTGTGATGTGCAAAATCACTTCGATTTTTTCCTGTGAACGAAGAGCACATGTTACGTTATAAAGGAGCTTCTATTGACACTCATAGTAAAATTTGAACTTTGGAAAACTGTACACCAATTCTCAATACATACAGTTACTTGGTTGACATATATGTGTGGTGCTTTAGATTTAATTAACAGGATATACGCGCCAGCTTAAAAATTTTCTTTAAATGGCCCCTATTTTCTGGGCTCTTGGACTGTACTATTGAACTTGTGCTGTTAAATATACTCCGCCCCAATCAATCCACAGCTATAAGTGGACAGACACAGGGATATTTGTCAAAGGCGAGCGCCGACACGACAGATGTTGCCCTCTCTCTCTCCAGATCATTAATATGAAGAACGGAAGGCCGGGGCCCAGACGGAACCGCCTAATGAAGGGATTTCGGCCATAAATAAACAGCAATGAGGTGTGAGAGCTAACGAAGGGGTGGCTGTTAACAACCCCCAGCCGACAACAACCCCTGTCCTCGTCTTAATTACCGTCAGTCGCTGATATTTCAAACCGTCTCTGGAGCATTTGTCAGTCTCATATCTGACATAAGTATGGGGAATGGCCACCATACAAAATAAAAAAATGAAAAAGGATCAGCTTCCTTCCCGGGTTTTTTGCAGAAAAGGAAGTTTGAGAGGCGTGCTTTATTAGGGCCAGAATCTGAAAGTAAAATGAGATCTGGGTTATGTAAACCCTGACATTTGTTCGACAATTTCTTTATTAGGATGCGTCTTTGAGCTTAAAATGCTAAGTATTAAGAAATGCCTTCTTGCCAAAGAGTAAGGAAGAGTATGCAGTAGGCACTTAGTAGAGGCAAAAATTTACCAAATACTTAATTATTATAAACAAGTGCTAGTTAGAGCAACAATTATTTTTGGTATCTGAAATAATAAAACATGTATTTTTTAAATACGTAAATTGCTTGAATAAACCTCAAAAATGTAGATTTTTAAATAATAATGTGAATTTTCAAGTGACTGCATAGTTTCAAAAATCAGATTTGAATTTGAAGATTTGAACAAAAAAAAGCTACTACATTACAAGAAAAATGACAAAGTAGATAAAAAGTGTAAACCCCAACAACAGAAAAAAAAATAATAAGATAAAATAAGCTAATATTTAACTGCATTCAATAAATACATACATAGAACAAAATATAAAAAAAACAATATGAAGATGTCAGTAAACTACAACTCAGCATTAGATGAAAACCTTTAAACACTTGAGTCAAGGGGAAAAAACAGAAAGTTAGGAAAATAATCTTCAGAACTATTCAAGATGGCAAAGGGTCGTAGTCTAAAACACGTGTTTTCAAAGCTCCCAAGCACGAAATATTTCGGTTTTTATTTATCATATACAGAGATTATTTACCAGTAGGTCTACTACGAGCATATTTCTCTTACTAGGAAACAAGTATATACTATCATATATATGAGTATTTTATAGTGGTGTGTTTTAACTAGTAGAGCTTAAGTATTTTAATTAGTTTATTTTCACCCTCCGTCGTGATGATGGGTCCTGGGCGGCTTCGGATGGCGAGAGGGTGGAGGAATTTGCTCTGCATCTTTCCCGTACTTTCACTCCTCATCTTACTCCTCAAAACATTTCCCAGTGACGCGGCTGGCGTAGGAGCGTGGGGGACTTCCCAAGACTCCGCTTTCTCCTTCGCACGCGAAGGAGGTGACAACCATATGGACTTGGGGGGGCCTCTGGGCTATTTGTATATATATTATGAACGAGCGAGTGAATGAAAATTGTAAATTGGTATGAACGAGATTATATAGCACAATTGCTTATAGCCCAATTAGGCAGATTGTAATTTTATCATAATAAAAAGACCTAATGGAAAAAAAAGTTTATTTTCACAATTAAGTTAACAAAACTCTTTGTCTGATCCGTTTGTTAGTATATTATGACAAATAGATCATGATAAAACTCGATGAAGGGTAGCTATTAGTATCAATTATTATTTGTGATGTATAATTTCAATGTTTTAATACATTATTAATTTATACTGGTCAGGTGCTCAACATCTGGACTGTCCCATAAAATAAACAAGGCCACGCTAAAAAGATATAAATTCGAGGTTGGAAAAGCGTGGCTACGGTGGATGAATTCATTCAACGTAGACGTATCAAATTCTTGGATTCGTTGCAATACCTGACAAACCCGGTGTTTAACACGATAGCCCCCGCTCCGTTCCCCTATCGATGGCAAGGCGCAGTCGAGGCAGGAACGCTTTAGTATTAGGTTCTAGTTTTTTAGGTTTAGTATGTAAGTTTCCCACATTGTAAACCGAAGGTGAGCCCCATCACCTAGTCCTGTATATTTGTATTTTGACTTTTTAACTTGAAATAGAAAATTGTTATTGTAATTATACCCTCCTTCGAATGCATCTGCGTATGCAGCAAGAGGAGAAATTTGTAAATTGTAAAAATGTTGATAAATAGAGGGGTTTCGGGGGGGGGGGGCGTCAGAACGAATATCTGTTATTGTTTAGTCTTCCTTTGAGTCTACAGATCAGCATAGCCCAATAAATATAATGTAAGTTGTTGCTAATCTACATGGCTGTTATTAAAAATGTAATGTCTTGGTGAATTCAAGGCATTCAAGAAATCTCCGAGACCTTTTCAAGGCATTAAGGTTATCATTTAATCTGAGAACGTCCTTACAATTTGTTTAATCTGAAGGCGATAGGCGAGTAGATAGTGGTCGGCCATTACAAAGTAGCACGTGTAACAATGCCCAAGAACAAAGACGCACAACTATCTGCCGCCTTAGATGACAACAGATTATGTGCCATACGTCCTGTTCCCACTGGTATATAACTTGGCAATTCCAGCCACGTCGTTTGTCCAAGCTTTTCTATCTCCTTATAATCTCTGGAGGGTTTTCCTTGGCACTCTCCGCTCCGAACCTGTCCAAGTGGATTACATATTTCTCAGAGGCAGTAGAAAAAAAGGAGTACAGTAGTTTTGCGAGTTGGTAATAGTAGCTGACTTTGAAAATGATCATCCTCTTGCGACGCATCTCCGTATTTAGGGCCATCGCCTTATTGAGCAGTAAGTAGCCTTTGAAAGTTGAGGCATGAGCACTGGGCAATTTATTGAACATTACAATCACACATTATTAGCAATTAGTGAAATTTCCAGTAATATGAACTAGATCTGAGAAAGGAGTTTTAACATTGGAAAAGGTTGAGGAAAAGGTTCAGTAACTGACGTTTTAACATTTTTGAGTGAATGGTCGGATACTAACACAAGTAAACACCCAAAAGCATTGTCAGTTGAGAATAACATTTTCAAACCACCACAGAATATTGTTATTGTTTTCGAAAACTCAACGTTGTCATTTTCAGGCTGCAAAAAACCTTAATAGTAATAACATTACAACATTTCATCAGTAGTTTAGTTATAAATACTAAAAACAATGAAATGGTCAAATATAATAAAAGCTCTATATATATAACGATTAAAAAATGCAATAAAAATACCCTCCAAACTACAATGAATCCACTAACCAATGTAATAAAATTAGTAAGTTTAACCATAGGCTTTTATTTTAATATTTATACATTTATTAACAAAAATGAAAGTATTATTGGTAAAAACAATAAATAAAATGTATATGATTGTCACCTCATCAATGATTGTACCCCAATCATACGTCACTGGATATGGGTAGGTTGTAAGAATTGGTAAAAGAATAAAGAGCCCGCGGTCGTGGAAATCTTGTAGGCTGTAGATTGTTTTTTTGTGGAATGTGATAATATTATTATAAGTCACTACATCTAATCAGCGCTACATTGTCTAAAGAAAAGCATGTTCTCTTGCATCAATTATGTAGATAAATTAAAAAAATAAAGTAATGCCACATTACATAAATATTCACAGTAGCTTGTATTTTTTTAAATAAATGTTCTACGTGTTAGACAGTGCACGGTTTAAGACCATGCACTCAGTCGTGCTCCAATGAACACCAAGCCAGCAGATAAGAAAACGAATCGTTTCGATTTAATTAAGTCTTGAAAAGAAGAGTTTACCCCTGATAAATGGCCGTTTTTTAATTATGAGACTAGTTATAAATGGCCTCACTTCACCACTATCGCACTCAGGGTAGAATTAATTGGTCGGAATGGAAGGGACTGTGCTCTGGCAGCTGGACGACTGCCCGGGGACGGGGGCATATGGCGCGATTGACCGGCTTTAACCTGTAATTTAGATTTATTCGTGGGCACCTGGCCGCTTTCCGACAGCGTGAACCAGTCTCCCATAATTAAGACCTCAAAATGAGATAAGGTTTAGTTTGGGCGACCGGCTAACGGTATAGGGAGCCATGCTTGAATCATTTCGAATCTACTCGCTTTCGCATTTGTTGGTAATTAACTGAATGTATTTGTATTTGGTGCTTCTATTCCAAATCGACAAGGTAAGCACTGTCATTCGATCGTTTATTTACCGAATGATTCGTTAACGACTGAAGCCATATTTGATATAAACCAATATTCCAACGTTAATCTTTGAGTCACTCAAGACCAATTTAAGCCATCATCTCGTTATATGTATTTCCCGACACGTAAATTTGCCATAGAGAGTAATGTTAAGAGATAAAAGTTGTCTGGGGCGATAACTGACAAAATAGGTCTCTGCGCACTCCAGGGAGCAAGCAGCCAAGAACCGACTTCCTTCTTAATCGGTGTTCGTCTACTATATAAGGAGTAGGGTGGAGAATGGTTCCTCTCTTCTTTCTTGGCCGAGTCCGAGATCTACTAGCATATGTGTGGACACCTAGGGAGGAGTGCTCGCTGGTTGAGGACATTAACTTTGAGATTGCACTGTTCATCTAAAAAGACGTTGCAAGCTTGATTCTTAATAGTTAGCTTATTTATTAATCATTTTACTTAACCATTTATAATAAAAACATATCGTAGTGTATCCTATATCCTATATTTTAAAAAGAAATACCTTCCATTGATCACAGCGTTAATTTATTACGATACAAAAAACATTCGGTGAGAGGCGATTGTGACAATATCGATACATATTATATACGATAGCAATGTCACTCTTATATATTGGATATATTAATGTATTGGTATTGATGTATGTATCCAGAATAGAATAAGCCCTCTGTCGGGGGCGCTGCCTAGCACTCCCCCTTACACCTCCCCAGGTCTCGTCACACAGTAACTCCCCGACGGTCGTCCAAAAGAATGAATAAACCTGTGGTCTTTGGCTCTGGTGGCCTAGTCAGTGCGCAGCTTAATTTGAATTGGATTATTAATCTGTCTCCATAAGATCATAGAAGGTGTGCTTGGAAAATGCTCTATGTTCAGGAGATAATGTACAGGCTACGTGGTCTTGGAATTAAAATAGAAACACTCTGTACCTAAGAGTAGCTGAAAACCGTCCGTATGACCCGGAAAGAGACATACTGGGCCACTGGGGGAGACGCTACTAGGTACACTTTGTAGGGCCCAGAGATCGTTGTCTGCATGGAAGCTATCCTGTCCAAGGACATGCTAGTTTTAGGGAGACGAAGTCAGAGAATCTCGCTAGGAAGGTGTGGGGTCTGACAATGCCGGAATAAAACATAGCAAGGTCAGGGAAGAGAGGTCAAATTCGAACGCCATGGTTCGAGTAGAGCAGCAAGGGCCAGTGCAGAGAGAGAGAAACTGCTCTCTCTCTCTCTCTCTCTCTCTCTCTCTCTCTCTCTCTCTCTCTCTCTCTCTCTCTCTCTCTCTCTCACTCAATCACTCACTCACTCACTCACTCACTCACTCACTCACTCACTCTCACTCTGTAAATAGTATGGACTTCTTACATAGACGTTATCACAAAATACTTACAGCTTATCGGGGAAAACATTGTTAAATCACTAGTAATCACCACATTTGTTAACAATGTATAAATTTCAAACCTACCTGAAACGTTAGCAAGCACAAAACATTATAACAGTAATATCATTTTTATTTAGTAACTATTACATATGATGACAATTCTATTTGTATAGCGTACTTCTCCGAAGACAAATAAATAAATTATGATTCATACCTTACAAAACCTAGCCTGATCAACTGGCTTGATTCTCACATTCGTCTTAGGCGGTATTGATTTCACAACTGTCTTTTAATCGGTATTGAAATATTGAGTGAGATTGGTAAAAACTGATATTTAGGACAATGCATACACGAAGTCGATTAAAAAGTCAAACAGAATTCCAACAATCATGATTCGGAAGTGAGCCACTAGTCTCATTTTGGCGCCCCAGACCTGAAAAACATTGGGTATTATAATACAACAGGGCTCAAATATTAAAATAATATATATTTGAATGTTTCGTATATTATACTGCTGCAACTTATGCTTAAAAAGTCGTTGTTTTTTTTTTGTGAAATTTTACAGAAACTCTCACTTTTAGAGCAGAGATTGTCCTCATATGTAGCCCCATCATTTATTCCACAAATATTAGTTATAAATTATTTAATTAGAGAACATCTCATAGGTTGAATGAACTTTCTAGCATCAAAATCATCGTTTTTATGTGCTTGAATAGTACGGAGGTTTCACTTTGAACGAAAATGGACTATCCTACAGCGGAAGTCATTGAGCATATAATACCGAAATGGTAGCAAGTGCAAAGGATGGATGAAGAAGGATACCCTTTGTATTGTCCTTGGAATCCCGGAAGATCGAAGAAGAGAGAAAGAGCAAGATGTCAATAGGAAGAAAGAGTTGAAGAAACGATGGGCACAGGCATGGTTCGAGAGGTAGACGTTTTTGACAGGAAAGAATAGGGTCTGATTCTGATTGAATTCTGACAGATTGATTGAGGGGAAACGTCAATTGATAAAGCTCGTTGAGAAAAAAGTTCGCCATACCTACGAGAAACCTGACATTGTCATTGCCAAAGGAAGCGGCTGTACTTAGAAGAATGTACAGTGCAATGGTCTTTTTTTGGTTTCTTTGCTCTAAAATAAAATAAAATCTATCTGAAGTTTCAAAGGTATGTTCCATAAACAAGATTAAACTGAGCAATTTTTGACCATAATTTAACTTGACTTTATTGTGCTAAAATTACAATCTGCCTGATTGGGCTATAGGTAATTGTGATAAATGATCTCATTCATACCAATTTACAATTTTCATTCGCTCGTTCATTCATACAGTATATACAAATAGCCCAGAGGCCCCCCAAGTCCACATGGTTGTTACCTCCCTTCGATTGCAAAGAGGAAGCGGAGTCTTGGGAAGTCCCCCACGGTCCTTCGCAAGCCACGTCACTGGATAAGAGCCAGCCGAGGCTGACTAAGAGCGCGAGAGCCACGAGAGTCACAGACGCTCAGAGTAAAACTGAAAAATGTTGGTACCGATTATATAGCTTTTAGGCTTACTTCAAGCCATAGCTAAGGAGTTATACGGAAATACAGCTTTTATATTTTCCAGGAATTAGAATAAATGAGGCAAGCACGTAAAACCAGTTGTAACAAATGAACAAAATATGGCTATGGTCAATGGTCCAGAATTTATAGTAATAAATAGACACAAACCAATGGATACATTTGTTTTTTATAGCGTCCTTACTTTATCTGATTCATTTATTATGTTTTTGATCATTTTTCGCCCTTTTAAGGTCAATTTAAAAACAAAAATGCGCTGGAAAGTGACTAAAAGTGACAAAAAAAAAGGTTTTTAGGTCATGACCGCTGATTTTTTTGAAACACGAACTTGACTTTAGGGTTCACTCTGCAAAATTTGAACAATTTAGGTTGAGTTTGAAAGATCATTATATTGCAGGTTATTTAATACGGATATACTCTCATTCTATAAATTCTATTTATTAGCCCCAAATATTACAATATGGATGGAAATGTTAATATTAGGTTGGTGCGAATGAAATGTCGGATTCTTAAGTGAATATATTAAACTGCATATCTTTTTCCAAAAGCTGTTTATTTAATCAAAATATGCTCCATTTACTTCAATACACTTTTCCCAACGAGATTTTAATGCACAGATGCCTGTCTTGAAGAAATTCTGATCTTTAGAATCAATGAACTCTGATATGGCAGAACTGTCTTCATTTTCGTACTGTTTAGCCCGTAAAAACAGTTGTACATGTTTAAATAAATGAAAGTCGGTTGGCGAAAGATCCGGTGAATAAGGTAGGTGCTGCAAAATTTCATATTTTAGTTCATTTAATTTCGCAATTGTTTTGTACGATGTATGCGGCCGAGCGTTAAATCGATTAAATCGGGTTAGCAATGATGAGCATACGTTCAAGCGATCCAGCTTATTTCGTCCGGTTAGTTCGTGCGTTATCCACTAATCCATTTTTTTCATCTTACCAATTTCAGAAAGATGTCGCAATATTGTTGTATGATCAACTTCCATTCTGGCAGCAAGTTCCCTTGAAGAAACAGTTGGATTCGTTTCCACCAATGCTTTCAGAGCATCATTTTTCACAGACGTTTCGGGTCTTCCACGCGGTTCATTTTGCAGGGAAAAATCACCAGACCGAAATTTTTCAAACCAACGCTGCACTTTTCGATCGTTCACAGTATTCTCCCCAAACGCCTGGTTTATATTGCGTGTAGCTTTTGCATCATTATTGCCAAGTTTATACTCATATAAGAAAATTACACGAATATCGGTTATATTCATATCGGTGCAAAATTCAAAGCAAATAACAAAAGGGAACACTTTGAGAAAATCTTCTTTGCTAAAATGTGACTCTGGCAATGGACAGTACGACTATAAACCAGGTTATGTCAAAAACAAAAGCATAACAAAAAGAGGGAGACAAACTTTCACATTTAAAGAAAATCCGACATTTCATGCGCTCCAAACTAATATTATTGCCCCATCTTCATATCCTTAGGATCCTGACCCATCGTAAAAAGCCGTCCGCCAAGGTGCTTGGGGCTCTCATCCCTACCCTATTGGATTCACAGATTACTTTTTTTCATTAATAAAAACTTGGGTGGAAATAGGGTGTAATGCAAATATGGTTTGTATGCATAATGTGTGAAAGCACACTTGTGAACCGTTGGACAAGTTTTCACATATTCCAATGTCGTTACATTCCCCGGTCTAAATTTAATAGTTTTCGCTATTATCAGACCATAATACACATTTTTTCTTACTCTGCTCCTTGGAATTTTTAATGTGAAAGCCTCTGTTTTAAGGGACAATATTTACTAACGAACGCATTAAAAATAATTTAGTACAGGTATACAAAGATGAATAATGTTATCCGTACATAAAAAGGGTCGGATATTGGCAATCATCACGCGATACCTCCCTGCCAGCCAACTCCCCGTCCTAACGTTTTCATCACAGGCGATGAAGTCCTACCGCTGGTGGGAAATGAGATATCCCCTTAGTGCGGTTATATTTATGCCGGCCGTGGTCCATGGGAGGAGTGGGAAGAGAGGTAACTGAGACAAAGATAAAATTTATACCGGTATAAAAATTAAAGTAATAAAAATGCAGGGGGCGAGTGGGAGCGGGGGATTAGCATAATGTCCGGGCCACGGCGGGGCTGGCGGATTTACTGCGCCGGCAGAGTCTCCTTCCCACAGCCCCAAGTAGCTCGGCGGGCACATTAGGCCGTAAATAATTCACTGATAAAAAGTAAATTTAAAAATCTCTACCGGGATTCCGGACTATCATTTCTCTCTGGCCGGACTTATGGCACAAATATCAAGACACTTATCGGCTCTGGCAGGTTTTTGCAATTCAATCGCTCCCTCTCACGGACGGCCCATTCTTTCTTTATTTTGAATATCTTACACGGGGAAAATAATTGAGAAATCAATGAAGCCGATTCAAGAGCTAACATTCTTTTTAAGTAACCGTTTCTCTGTCTCTCCGCAATAATGCTTATTAAACAAAATTGTTTCCGACAGCTCTATGCTGTCAAATAATAAAAACATATACCATGCATACGGAGACCAGAAAAATCAATCATTAAATGTAACAATAAATAAAACATACACAATATATAGAACATGCATTTAAAAGTACATTAAAATTTATGTATTCGTTTGATACTTAAACAAAACACACTAATGCATTAATCTTATGGCTACTAGCTGGCCTATCACGTGAAATTGTTTGTATGAAGCTGTTGGGTCAACCTCTTAATTACGAATAATTACAAGTTCCCCTCTTCTCAGTCCAGAAAATATTTACTTATGTTTCTATATTGTAATAATAAACTTAAAGCGTCAGTAGGAGAGAGGGAAGCTGCTGGTGGGGGAAACAGCCACAGATTGGGGAACCCCCCCCCCCCCACCATGGCTGGCCTGCCTATATAACCGCTCCGTCTTGGGGCAGTTGCCATTCCAAAACGGTATACTGATGAAAGTGGTCAGAGGTACTTCATTCGAGCAGCGACGGAACAGTGAGCTGCATGAGATATTTGAGCTGCCTACGGTGGATGAATTCATCCAGCGTAGACATATCAAATTTTTCGACTCATTACAATATTTGACAAACCCGGTGTTTAACACTATAACCCCCGCTCCGTTCCCCCATCGATGGCAGGACGCTGTCGTGGCTGGAACACTCTAGTCCTAGGTTCTAGGTAGAGATTTAGTTTGTTTTGTTTAGTTTTGTTTTGTTTAGTTTATTTTGTTTTTGTTCCTAGTGTTTAGTGTTGGTGTCGGTGACAAATAGAAGGTGAGCCTCATCACCTAGTGTTGTATAAGAACAATGAACTATTAACGACAATAAAAATTTATTATATTTAGGCACTCCGCCAAATGCATGTAAATGCAGTAAGAGGAGAAATATGTAATCCAAATATTTTGTTATTTTTCTTTGTACATTGTATTGTTTTGTTGAGGTTTTGAAATAAAAAAAAAAAAAAAAAAAAAAAAAAAAGCAGTTGCCAGAACGTACAGAGCTGGCACTTGGAACACTGCTCTCTCTCTCTCTCTCTCTCTCTCTCTCTGCACTGGCGCTAGCTGCACTACTCAAACTGGCACCTCCTTGGGAGAGACCTCTCCCTCGCGGACGACGGTTGCCGTGGCCCTACCAACTTTGCCTAGTAGCGTCTCCGACGGCAATCCAGTCTGCTTCTTACCGGTTCACACTCGCCTTTGGGACCGGGACGGTTTTCGCTACCCATAGATACCGAGTGTGAATTGTGGTGGTCATTCCAAGACCACATAAACTAACTATAAACCTACCTCTCTTGTAAACCTACCGTGCTCCTCTTCTCCTGAACATAGTGCACTGTCGGGGCACACCTTCTAAGATCTTATGGCGTCAGATCAAAACGAATGGGGCGTCTCCTTCCTTGGGGATCCTCACATGTGATAGAAGCATTAAAAAAAAAGCACTGATTTCCTTCTCGGATTTAATTAGAAGTTATTGGGAGGGTCGGTTTATTACCATTCGTGTATTCACTATTTTCTATTGATGTTGTCAGATGTTAGGGAATCTAAATGTTTTTTCCAGGCTGTTGATTAATTTTTTACCATTTGTATCGTGTAACAAGGCAACTCTGTAGTTGCCGATAGAACTGCCTTATATTTTGTTTAACATGTCCTTTGTATCTAATAAATATTTTCTATTGGTTCTAAGATTATAAGGATTCAATGATTTATTACATCCGCCACACTCTATTCTATTTTTCACCCGATCTATCTGAACTGCTTCTTAAGTGTGGCAAATCGACTTGCGTAAACTGACTTTATTATTAAAGGCAACACCAGTGTCGGTTTTATTCAATGTATTTCTTAATTTGTCGGCTAATTGTTATTTAATCCTTCCACACCCGGCATCGTCTCAAAGGAATAAACCCTCAATAATAGTTCAACCAAGGCTTTTTATTAGTTTAAGTTTTGTTTTATTGATGGTGTACATTAAGAATTAAAACAGCTTCATCGATTTCCTCCGTAACGATTCCGACCACAATTGTTCGAGCTGTAACGTTCATGGGTTACATAAACAATTTCCTAGGCGTTCAAGGAAGAAATGTCAACACGACGTGCTATACAATTAAAACCAACCATCACCAGTTACAAATATATCTTGCTTAAAGCAATTTTAATTAATCCTCGCTTTTTAATTACGAGCAGGTGTATACCTAGATCATTTAGTCAATATTTTAATGTTCTGTTTAGAGATTATATTTTAAGATTTTTTTCTGACTTTAGTCATAACCTTATAGAATTTAACGTAGAAATGGTTTCTTCCATTGTTAAATTTTTATAGTTTCTACAAGTTATATTATAAATGATTTATTTGCGTCTAGTATATTAATTTAATGTATTTATATTCATTTTTTTTTCTATGTGGTTTTATTTATAAAGGGTGTCCCAGAATTAACGTAAGATTTGATTTAAATAGAAAACGCAGTTTTTAGTATTTTTGTTGTTATTTTTTTATTGAATTATAAAATAAATAGGCTAGGGTTATTTATGGAATAACACATCGGGCAAATGGCCTCCCCGACTTTGCTTGAACATGCGCACTCGTTTGTCGAAATTTTCTATTTGGCATAAATGTGGTTGAATTTCGTTGATGCAGCGTTGAATTCCCTCTTTTAATGCACGGGTGGATATGGGCTTGTTTACATACATCTTTGACTTCAAATAACCTCATAAAAATAAATCTAAAGGTGTTAAATCACACGATCTAGGGGGCCATTCAGATCACCGAAACGAGAGAGCACACGACCTGGAAATGTCTCATGCAGTATTTGAATTGTTTCATGGGCTGTATGGCATGTGGCTCCATCTTGTTGAAACCACATATTGGCCACATCAATATCATCCAAATTCGGCACAAAGAACTATGTTTACGACGCCGAATTGATGTTCCTGGATTTTCAACAACACTCTCACGCACTGCTTCGATATTGACATTTGAACGGCCTGTTTTTGGACGACCAGTGTGTTTAGTGTCTCCAACTTATTATTTTTTTACCATTATTTTTGAGACACGTTGTTCTATCGTGTAACGCTCCATTTTTACTAACCCTAAACTGTCAGCTGTCAAATTGTTTTTTTTTTAGGGTTGCCAGCACTTTACTGCACAAATGGCGGCAAATTCAAATCTTGCGTTAATGCTGGGACATCCTTTACATTAGATTTCAATTATTACATCCCATAACACGGAAATTTGCTGAATGTTAAAGCTGAAACCCTTGAGGATGACAGACGGCCCGGTCCGTCGAAAACCTTAGCGTAGATATCAATAAATCTGAGGAAAAGCAGAAGGTGATTTATTTATTAATTTTTGTTTATATTGTATGAAAGTGCAAGTGAATGATGAATTGTAAATATGGTATGAATGAGAACATTTATCTCAATTACTTATTGCCTATTAAGTATTAAGGCGGATTGTAATTTCATCATAATAAAGTTGATTTATAATATAAAAACAAATTTTTGTTTGATCAATTGTGAACTAAACTTTTTTGATTTCAGAAATATTATTTTTCTCAAGTGAATATCATTTTTCTTAACAGCTCTATGTTAAGTTTTCTCATGTAGGGACCTCACGGTTTTATATCACAGTGAAGCGTGGCATAAGACGAAAAGCAATGTTTAACACTGACTTTTCTAGAATAAGCCAATACCACCTCTAATTGTATATACACATTTGTATATATAAGGTTTTCGACGGACTTGGCCGTCTGTTATCCTGAAGGGTTTCAGCTTTAACATTCAGCAACTTTTCGTGTTATGGGTTGTATTACTTAAAATCTATTGTATAAATAAAACCATACAAAAAAAAAAATCAATATAAATACATAAAAAGACTAGACGTAAATAAATAACATTATAACGTGTAGAAACTATAAAAATATAACAATTGAAGAAAAAATTTCTGCGTACATATTATATAATTTAAAATATTTCCTTGTCTGACAATACTACCCTCATCCCGCACAATGGTCCGACTCTCTATAATGTCCAATCAAAACAAACCTAACATCATATCCACCCTCCTAAATAAACGAAGGGGAGATAACAATTCGTTTAATTCATTATTTGTTAAGCCCAAATGGAGAACCTCTACTTTCAAACACACGGGGGAGATCGTCTTCTTTGAATTTTTCGCGTGTGTTTGAAAGTAAAGACTCTCCCTTTGAGATTGACGAGTAATAAATTAAATAACTAAGAAGATAATTCCTTTCAGAAGACATACTATTCAGAGATTTTGAACCCATGTGTCACTTTTTGAAAAATATATTACCATCAAACCATCAACGTCGCGAAAGGCATATTTACAAAAAGAGGGAATAATTCATTTTGGGATTTTTTTTTTGTGGTGCACATTAAATCGTAAACGTTTGTGAACGCATCACTTGGAAAGTTCAATTAAAAGCCTTTAACAGCTTTGTTTTTATTTATTTTTCTCTTGTAAATACTCTATTCTTGTAATGGGCAATAAATATTATTAAAAGTTAAATTTTATTAATGCATCTGAGTGTCAGTTGTGTGACTCTTAAATGTGTTACAAGTTAATGTGGGCATAAATAGTCTCATGAAGTTTATAGCTCCCCACTTTACTTTTTGTCTTAGGGTAAGCTTTTTTGTCCATAAAGACTGACACATGTGATTGAAGTATGATTTATGTACTGTTACAGCTAATGTTTTCTTTAATTTAATTCAGAAATTATTTCAAATTTAATACGATCTCATTAAATAATATAAACTTATTTAGAAATACATCAAATAAATTTGCCCTGGAAAAAGTTTTGTTGGTAATAGAAATTTAAATTTAGTAAGACCATTTGATATATCTTGTCATATGATATCTCTTTTTTGTTATCCAGAATTGATTTTTCTTTATTTGTACTTTATTATTAGGGGGACTGGAAAGTAATCTCGTTTTTTTTTACATTAAATTCAAACAGATAAATTTTTAACAAGAGTATGGTGGGCGACCCAATTCGTTAATTTTTTTCAGGGTTCTTGCGGAAAAAATAGGTCCAGTGGGGTCTTGCATTATCGTGTTGCAGAATAGCGCTTTTTTTATTGACAATCGCTGGGCGATTTTCAATTAAAGATTGATTTACTCGATCCAATTGTTCACTGTAAAGATCTGCATTCACGGTTTTTCCAGGTATCAGCGATGAACGACCCCGCAAATACTCCCCCAAACACGCATTTTTTGAGTGTAAACCTGGCTTAGCTGTACTTCGTGCCCATTCGTGCGGAGAGAGATTTTTGGATTATCATAGAGGACCCATTTTTCATCTCCAGCCTTAAGAGATAAAAAATTACTCGTCGTATTTCAAAATTTGGATGATGTCCATAATGCCATCTCCGGATATTTTTTCTCAAATTTTAATAGGCATTGAATATTTGCAAACTAGATGGCAAAAGGTTGCTGATAGCGAGGTTGATTATATCATTGATCAAAAACAAAAACTTGTTAACAATTTATTTGTTTGAATTTAATGTAAAAAAAACGACATTACTTTCCGGTCCTTCTAATATTATACATACAGGACTTGGTAAACACATTACCTGTACCATGTACTGTCACACGTACAAGTGAAGGTGAAGTTGAGCTGTCAGTGAGAGTGAACTGCAGTGGTTCCACGGCCCATCTACCTTGATATCCAGGCCTAGACAGACTGGTGGCCGTTGACAAACTGAGCTGCAGAAGACACGTGTAGGAGCTGAGAGCACAAAGGAGGTGCTGTCCTGTCGCTGTCAGCAGGGGTGCTGTGATCCGCCTCATTGCCATTATACAGATCACACATCTGCCCCTCCATGTTGGGCAGGGTCCATGGATCAGCAGGCATCTTCCATGTATAGTGCTTATGTACGATTGAACAACAACTACACTATTGAAGGAGAGTTCATGATATTGTAAATGCTTCTTCAATAGTACCGTCGTTATATTGGAGGCCAGTTCTTGCCCAATCAGGGATACTTACATACCTCTTTATTATTTTTTTTTTAAATTGCAGTTTCAAAAAGCATTTTAATAGTAATAGTATAAATTTTATCGTGGAGACGACTATTTTGCCCATAAAAAAATCCACGAGTCTTGAAAAGCCCAGATGCCCAATTTGACTGAAGAAAACCCATGGCGTAAAATGGCTGGTGATCCACCTCCAAAGGAAATCCAATGAGTTAATAGATTGGAAGAGAAGGTATAATTTAGTTTTTAAAAAACAACAATGTTCTTTTTGTATTCAAAGGCTTTTCTATAATTAGCCAAGCTTTCAACGGGCCACATCTGTTCAGCGATCAGTCCACCATTACAAACTATGGAAAACTCAAAGCAAAAGAACTCGGAGTGTAAATAATAGAATAAGTATAGGTAATATTCATACAACATATGTACCATCCTCAATTTTCCGATGCTTACACCTTACCATTTTACCCACCTTGATTAAAAAATTATAAAAATAGTGGGAAGGCAGAAAAGCGAGCCGTTATTGACCAAAAAAGACGGATGTGCTCAAATAATGGTTTGGTTGATATTTTTGAAAGGTGAACCCCGTTGTTTTATGTCATTTTTGGATCAGGTTTTGTCTTGTATTTTCTTTTCATGTGCTCTTTCAGCTGCTTTGTGATAGGTATCTCTTTGTATTTTCGCAAGTTGATATTATGGGAAACATCACATCCAGTTTCAAGTATCCAATTTTCGGTGGTTTGAATGCAAGATTTAAATTTAAAGCTGAAAAATCCCTATATAAATTGATAATGAGGCAGGGTTTTCAATAATTCTCCGAATCCCCTAAAGATGTGGTACAAAAGGCTGTCTACATAGATAGCCCACCTAACAACAAAGCCGCCTAGAATCAGTTGACACAGCTAAGAGCCCTTCGCTTTTCTGGACAGACTTGGACATCTTTACAATAACCTGATTCTATATTGTTTGGCCGATATTATAGCGAGCAAATAATAATCAAGTTTATAAATAAGGATACAAATCCTTACTGTAACATTTATCTTACCCAAGAACCTGACGATAGCCCGGATGTGAAGTCAGTTGAGGATGGTATGAAGTGAGAAGGTATGCCAGGTACACGGTCGATCACATTGCCAACTAGAGAGACCTAGAGTATTGGTCTCAAATTATTTTCCCTGAAGGTTCGTTATAAAACATTGCCAAATTTCGTAGTCTAGAAAACTTAAGCCTCCCCACCCCACTGCCTCGCTACCAACTACCCCAACTACTCTACCAACCTGGTCTACATGCTTTGCTTACTTTAACTTTACTTTGAAAACAGTAGCTATCTTAAGTTTAAACACAATGGATACCAGTGAAATAAATTGTTTAAATAGGAAATCAAGTTGTTTTTCCCCAATAACTTTGGGGTCAAGTTGGTGCAGCTGATTCTCATCAAGCAGTCATTTGGGGGTTCAAATCAGTAACAATTCTTACCGAAGTTCATTTTTGAGAATGCTGCTTTACACAATTTGAGCCAAACACGGTAAAAAATTTTATGGCTAAAGCTTCTTGATACTTTTTTCACATACATTTTTAATACAAAATGGGTCCTAAGAGAATTTATGTCACCAAAACTCCTTAGATCTCGATCATTTGTACGGGCGGCTTTGTTGTGCTTAAAAACATCTGCCACTTCACTGGTTCACACATCATTGGGCATAAGTGAAAAACTGTTGTTGGCCAACTGCCTGAAGAAGCAGAAAACCTAATACGTCGAATAGTTTAAAGGGTATTCTTCCTATGATCATTTCGAGCATCCACCCTGCACTATTTTACAATGCCTCCATCATATATTTGGCTAGAGTCCAAGAAAAACTATTAACCAACATAAACTCTAAATGGAAAGAGTCCTACCGGGGTAGAAATCGCCCGCATCGGGCTACGCCGACGGTTACCACCTGTATGGTTCGTGACTGTAACATAATTATTATCTGTTATTTATCAATTTTTGTCACGCTCTGCCATTTGGTGACCAATTAAATAGAGAATCTTCTCTGACAGTGACCAGATTATCAGCAGCTGTTGCAGGACTTTTTGGGAAATGAAGTTTTCGCATACATCAACAATTGAAGTTCACGAAACCATTGTCAAGCAGGGTCGTTTTTTGAAAAATTTATTTACCCCATAGGTCCCTCACAATATTCTAATAGTGTAGCTCATTTCCTTGACTGACAGCGTTTCTTATTTGTTGATTCGAGAGCTTTAATCAAGAATTTCCAAGAAAGAAATAAACTTATTATTATTATATTATTATTATTATTATTATATACGTAGCGAAAGCAGAAAGTCCTAAAAAGTTGGGACCGACGTATCACTTCCCATTTTTGTTCACTCCTGTCCTAGTGCCCAATCCACAAATGCCTCGTATATTCCATTCATTCGTTCAAGGTGTGTTGAATTGTTAACACGCTTCGTTTCCTCTCTAAGACAACCTCACACAGATCATTTTCTGTCATCAAACTGATCAGCAGTTCCATATACGAGTAGGTATTCTTCCACAATCACCTAATGATAGTTATAATTAATAATAATATTGTACGAATACTATTTTGTTCTCTTGTAAAAAAAACATAACATGATGAAACTTTTCCCGTAAATATAAGAATGATTTTTCGAATCGATCTGACCCGATAGGTGGCCAATATACATCAACTTACAATTCACATTTCACACATATTTACTTACAAATCCCCCCCCCCCGCTTAAATCGTTGTGCATATAAAAATTATGTTGCTTTATTATTTTATTATTATTAGTACTTAAATATATCTTTCCTAAACAGTGAAATAAAAAAAAAAAGATAACGTTACTCCATCAATCTGAAAGAAGGGGATCCCTCAGTTTAGTTAGTTGCTATTCATTTAAATTTATAGAAATATTTTATGAAATAGATATTCTCAATAAAGCCGAGTAAAAAAAAATGTCGTGGATTTGTGAAAATATTCTGTGATGTTTTAATTTTATAAAATTATCCAGAATTCGACCGACTTTCCAAACAAAATTGAAACGAACTGATCAACCTGATATAACTTTAATATTTTAAGATCTTAATATACCTTACATTCTTGAATGCATCCCTTCCAAGTTCATGAAATTCCATAGTAACCTATCCAACCACACTAATCCCGTAGCACAGTCATTGCACCCTGCACCACTCATCCCTATAATCCTCCTCGGAGACTGAAACGGCACTGGTCCGTGACTTGACATAAATGCGTGACAGTAGGAGTCCGGGCAATGGCCAGTTTCTCCAATCATGTCCTGAGCGTACGTGGCTCTCACGCTCTTGGTCAGTCCCCGGTGGCACGGCTGACGGAGGAGCTTGGGGGACTTCACAACACTCCGCTTCCTCTTTCGCATGCGAGGGAGGTGACAACTATGTGGATTTAGGAGGCCTCTGGGCTGTTTGTAAATATTGTATGAGCGAGTGAATGATGAATTGTAAATATGGTATGAATGAATACATTTATCGCAATTACTTATTGCCTAATCAGGCCGATTGTAATTTTAGCGCTATAAAGAAATTATATTTAGAAGAAAAAAATATTTTAAGAGAGTTATTACACGTTATGTTAATTTTATTCAACATTAATATGACGCATTTACTAACGTAAAGTTCTCAGAAAAAATTAATTTTGAAAATCTCAGTGTATAATACATTACTGTAGTTTTATCACAAAAGGGGCTGTAAACGTTTCTTATATAAAGCAAAGTTATGTATCAAGTAATAGAATATAATCCAACTTTATTTCATGATACACACGATGAAGTTGTTATTTCCTGTCAACAACCAGCGCCTAAAGGTTTTAATTTACAACACCTTGCGAGCCGGAACGGTGTGACCTTTGTAGGGAGAAAGATGGTATCTAAATTAGTTATAAACTGGCCCAACACTTAGGAAGTGCTGTGAATTCCACACTTGTCCACGTGTGCGGCAACATTCTACAACGGTATGGATTGTCGTCCTTCCGTTTTTATCGTTCAGGTTTAAGAAATTCAAAGGAAGCCTCAATAACGACAAGATAATTTACTACGGAATTCATTCGATCATAAATGTATACTATGCAGCGCCATAAACTGGAAATGGGTGACGTTAATGGACGTTGCTACGTTCGCCCGAGGGTTTTTATTTAATTAACGTATCGGAATACTTATATATGACATATTCAACTGTATCCGAATACACAAACTTCAAGGCAACAGAGAAAAAATGTATCTACAGATACATATATCCTTTAGTAGATTTACCCAACTTCGCCCGAAAACGCCACCCCTTTACTCTCTAGTTGAATAATTAATATATTTAGTTGAAAATGGATGCCATTTAACTATTCAACTTTAACGGATTTGATCCCTCTATAAAATCCTGAGCGTATTGCATTAGCGTAAAGTTTTACGAAATATATATATTGCTCAAAAAATATTCAATTAATTTACTATTTGTTCCAATTGTCTCTAAATCCAAAGTAATTCACTTAAATAAATTAATGCAGTGGTCAAGGAAGGTTTTTCTATACATAGAATGGAATTTTGCAGCATGCTTTATTACAAATGGTTAAAATATTTTAATGAAAAATGATTAAATTCAGTATGAATAGATTACAGGTTTACAATCTGAGAACAAAACTTAATTCCAAGCCACCAGTCCTGAGTCAAAAGCTCCAAAGAGGACCCGGAGAAACGAGGAGTGGCTGCCAAGGAAGTGGATTGCTCCGGGCAGATGCCCTCACCCCATGTCCTCGTGCTTTTTTTTTGTTTGTTTCAAAACCCCTTTTATTTAACATTTTTATAACATATGAACAATACAATAAACAATATTTACAGAAATTTGCTCCTCTTGCTGCCTACTTAGATGCATTCGAAGGAGGGTAGAATGACAAAACAATATTTCTTTTCACCGTTAAAAAATACAATATCACATAGACAGGACTAGGTGATGGGGCTCACCTTCGGTTTACAATGTCCTTACGCTGCCTCGTCGCCAGGTTTATATTCCATACTCTGTGGCCGAGTCTCTATCCCGTAAGAAGAAGGGTTTTTCCCTTTATGACCCTTATCCATTAAGGAATATGACTTTCTGTTCTTTTCAACAGAGAAAACGCTGGAGACGCTGGGAGCATGTTCTTCACACCTCCAAAAAAGCTGGCTGCCTAGCCTAAAGGGTTAATCCTTTATCAATCTAAGCCTGCTTTAGGATGGGTAAAAAAGGATCCATCTGTACCCTTCTGGGGATCATTTATATATAATAGTTGTCCCTGGTATCCTATCACCACCTAGCAAAAGTTTATCTTCTAATATCATCTCTTAATCATAATATTTACTTTAATTCCCCATATTGGAGGTTGTATCTATAACGTCATGCCTTGAATAGTGTGTTAATAAGGCTATTCCTGGAAATACTAGAGCAAATCAAACTATTTACCTATCAAAAAATACATACACGGTAATGATTGCCCATGGTTTAATTGAGGGGATTGATATTAATATTAGCCGAAACTACGTTTTATTAATAATTTGTTTAGATGAGAGAAAATTTCTTCATTTCATTTTACATCATTCATTTTACACATACATGGCCTTATCTCACACATAGTTGCCAGAACTCAGAGTGCCTATAAACTCAGATAGAATTATTCCGCTTATTCATATGTGATGATACCAAAACCTAAAACTAAAAGGTTTCTAGCGGTCCTTGATGAAAAAATGAATGTCTTTATGTATCTTCTTCCTAGTTCAAACATTATGGACAAAAGTTTTAACTAAATTATTGTTGCTACCCCTACAATTTTCAATGAACCATTCAGTGCTTTCTTTTACTAAGTTATTTTTTTTTTATTGACATCTACTATATTATGATAAAATTAGAATCTGCCTGATTGGGCTATAAGTAATTGTGATAAATGATCTCATTTTACGTTATTAATAAAGTCAAAGTGAGTCGGGAGATAGTAGTACTACTTACGCCTAGTTCCATTCGTAGGTTTTAACCCAAACAACGCCAATAATGGACGAATTGCACTGTGTTTTATCATGTCAAGTTATGAGTCCAGTTGTGATAAAACGGTTCGTAACTGCGAGAGCATAAGTAGAAGAGGAGGAATGGTGGAGAATGGGAGATACAGGGAGGCAGGGAGAGAATGCGGGGGGTGCGCGCGCAGCCGCCCTGTCATTAACGCCTCACGATCTTGTTAAAACAAACATCTCATTAAAGACCCGACCACGTAATACAGCCGTCATCCCCGTGGGGCGGGTCTGTAATGGCCGAGGTCTGGCCATTGTGCGGGGGTGAGTCCTGTCTCGAGCTGCCCTGTAGGCTAGTCAGCTGGCAACAGGTGGTCACCTGTCCCTGAGTAAAAAATGTCTGGGTTTGGCCCCTTTCCAGTATCATAAAAACCATCTTTAGAAGGACGTTGAGGAAAGATGTTTACGTCATACAAAATATTCCAGATTATTTCTCGTACATCACGCCAGCCGAATTCGAAACACAGTTATAATGATTTATTGATGTATTACCTCTTAAGTGCAGTTGGTCTATCTAATTAAAAGGCTGAAGAGCACTCATATCTATAAATTTCCGGCTTTCTGTTTTATGGGTTAATCAGCGAAATTGTATCTAGATAGAGATGATCTGCGCAAACATGGAAAATAGCCCAAATTCCAGAGTCCCAAACTTAATATTGTGTAAACATTTTACTTGCCATTAAACAGTACGAGGAAATAGACAAGAATTTGTTGTAGTGCTTTTGCCAAGATTCCATTGGCTGGTGCTGTTGTTTGCTCAGTTTGGGTTTTCTGCATATGTCCTTACAATCTTACAAATGTCTCCTCTTTCTGCGATGCTGGGATGATATAATTGTTGGGTTACATAACAATACAGGTTATCGTTAAGATTACAATGCAGCGGATATAATACAAGGTGATGGGCTCACCTTCTGTTTACAATTGGCAGACCGATAGGTTTTTTTTTTCTTAGCTCTCTAATTATAAGACTAAGGATGAGGGAAAAATAAAGGAATATTTGGGTTGAGCGGATCCTTGTACCAGGAGCGCCTACTTGAAGGTGGTGTGAGGGAATTATGAGTGTGGGAAGCCTCGGTGGAGGTTGGTTGTTGCTGTACAGTGGTGAGAGTCCACTGGTGGCTGGGCCTAGAGTCCCTCTAGGCATGTAGTGCAGTCTTATTTAGTTGGATAGCAGTGATGGGTGCCCGTTAGAGGCTTGTTGTTGGGCCAAGCGCCGTGATGTCCACCATTTGGTCTGCTTTACCAGATCTTGATAATTTACGGTGTTGGTATTCTTCTAGAATATAGAAGACCTGATGTCCCATTGTCTCAATTGAGCATATGAAGAATATGTTTGTTTTTGGTTCCCTTGGCGATGCTTTTATTGTGAATGTTGAAACCTTATTTTTTACATATTTATTTGAAATCTTTGAAATATGATTTTATCTGTCTGGATAATCCGTTGATGTAGGCAATGTTTTCCTGTGAACAAAGAATCAATTGCATTTTCCTGTAAACGAAAGAGACAACATTTAAAGCCTTTATTTCAAATATTGTTTTTTCAAAACTCTTTAATTCCTCACTTTAACTTTACATAACACAAAATTTCACTTTACACTACACCACTCTCTCTATAACCTCTCGTCACAACATCCAGTTGTTTCCTGCCACCACTCAGGTCATCTGTGCACAGCGGATTTTAAAATTAACTGCTTTAAATAACTACTTTTCAAAATGATTAAAATAATTCTATAACACCATAACAAAATTATACTGGTAACTTCAAGAAAATATGAAAATATTATAGCAATGTTTAATTAACGGAAACGGTGCTTTTATATGCATCAAATCAACCTGAACATCAACTTACAAAATATACAATTAAATGATTAGTAAAGCGTTAGTGATTAATGGTATGATCATTAATAGAATCAAAATTAAAGTCTAACTATAACTAAAAATATATAAAACTTAATTCACTAGGCTTTTATCACCTAAACCAACGACTAAGTCAATTACAGCGACAAAATTTATTTATCAATCATTTCAAATTTGAAAACAATACACGCATTTTTCTCGACCGAATTGGTCTACCAACTTTCACAATTTATTAGTTTTTTTTTTCTCTTAACCCCTTTATTAACATTATGACATTATGAATATAGATGCTTAAATAAATGTCATGCCTTTTAAGCAGTTTCTACTAAATACTCTCTCTGATTATGGTGAAAAATTGTACAATGTAAACGGGGACTAGGTGATGGGGCTCATGTTTGAACTATATACGATGATCTAAAACTATCTTATAATGAACTTACATACTAACTTAATCCTAGAGCGATCCCGCCTCGACTGCCTGCTGCCATCGATGAGGAAATGAAGAGGGGGAAAATCGTGTTAATCTCGGGGTTGCTCATGTATTGGAGTGAATCAAAGAATTTGATTTACGGCGAATGAATTCGTCCACCGTAGGCAGCTCAAAATCTTCGTGGAGATCACTGTTCCGCCGCTGCTGGAATGAAGTATGTCGGACCACTTTCATGAGTATTTTCAAATTGCTAAAGTCGCTTTGCTGCCGTCAGATGACTAAAAGTGGTGCACCGTACAGCATAGCCTGCCCGAATGCTCTTGTAAATTATGAGCTTGAGGCGCAGAGATAGATTGCGGGGAAGGCAGCAGGTGTGTGAGCCGGTAAGACTTCCTGCGTGTTTACGTTCCTTGCAAAATGACCAGAAAAACAGATGTTCGATTAATATGATTGTACCACGTGTAGAGATGTCACAAATCTCCCTCCAAACGTCCGCCAGTTTGAATATTGAGCTCAACTCGAAAGTTTCCAACAATCAAAATAAAAAACTTCACTGACCGTTAAATTTACAAAAAATAACTTTTCTTAATACTAGGAAAATAAATTCATACTTCAATGTACTTAGATTGCTATATTCCAGCCAGGTAGCACGGTCTGCTCTTGTATGATATTTACTGGCGATAATTTCTTCAAACCGGTATAAAAAAAGTTCAATATATTATAAGAATTTAAATCCTACCAAATAACAACAACTTTAATAACAAATTTAAAAAGCAATAACAGCCCAAAATACACATGTGGTCCCGATGTATCGTGATATGAAAATGATCAGATAATATGGAGACGAGTATCTTTATCATATAACTAAACTAGGCACACCATGTTTTTCCCTAGTAGGTAAATGTAAAGCATGCAAGGGGCCTATATGAGGAAGTGGTTATTGTAGCGTCTACATGACATGGAGGCTCTGAAACACCACGTGAAATGAATTATTATATTACTTTAAACCCTTATAATTATATTTTAGTAACAACAGATACCCACCTATGGACATGACCTCAGATGGAATAGTAAAGACCCATGCCATAAAATGAATATGTAATATATTATTACGGATCTACGATTCTATTAAAATCGTTTCCTGATAATTTATCTTTTAAGAATGGATGAACAAAAAATAATAATAATTTGCTTTTTTTTTTTTTTTTTTTTTTCATAGCCCCTTTAAATGTACAGATAATTATAGATCCTCAGGTGAATCTATTTACAGATTATTTTTGTATTTCCTGTAGCATCGCTACATTATATACAGGTTTTGTTATTTTATAGAAATTATATAATGATATACATTATACGTGACTGGACTAAACTGACTAATAAAGGTGATGGGGCTCACCTTTTTGATCAACCTTAAAACTAACTTACATACTAATTGTTAACCTAATTTTCCCCCGAAAGTCTGTTGCCATGGATGCGGGAGGGGTGGTGGGGTCATAGAGTTAAACACTAGGTTTGTCAGGTGCTGCAACGAGTCAAAAAACTTAATATGCCTCCGGTGGATGAACTCACCCACCGACGGCACACTAAGCAACGGGTGCAGATCAGCGTTCAACCTCTCGAAAGAGGTATGTCGGACCACTTTTCGCATGATTCCATTCTGGAAATGTTGGAGACATTTGGCTGTATTGTCAGTCAAATGGGTGCATAGTGGGGCACCGTAGAGCAGAGCTGGCCGGAGGACACATTTATAGATCATCAACTTGAGACGAAGCGACAGGTTGGGTGAAGTTAGCAAGTGCGATAGCCGGTGAGACCTGTGTCGTACTTTTTCTATTTTATTACTAAAATGAGTAGAGGAATGGAGATGCCTATCCATTTTTATACCCAGATAGTGCATTGAGAAAGCTGGTGAGTTCTCTTGCCCTCCTATACTATACGATTTCGGCAAGGATTTTTCCCCCGTTTGGAGGAAGAAGATTACGCAGTCGGTCTTCAATAATTTTCTTTATTGTTTATATTTGATTATAAACAATATTCTGTTATCATTGTTAGTGGGCTGTAGGCAACAAAAGAAAAGTTATTTATCAGTTATGAGATAAAAAAACAAAAGTGTAGCATAACTTAGTATATTGCGCACCTAGCCCGAGGTAAAACAATAAAAGTTATGTTTTCCTTTAAATTATCGTTTCTAATGTTTGGCTGCAGATGTAAATTCATGTAATTTATTTTAGCACGCTAAATTACTTATAAACGATAATAAGCCTTCATATATGTAGTAATAACAATAATATTGAATAGTTAAATTGAATAACTAGCTCGTAACCTTTCGGGATGTTTTTGAAGGCATCAGTTCAGGAGAGTTACTGTTAGGTCTGGGAAAATGGAGTTTGGATTCACCGTTCGGCAGCGGTAGGTTAAATTTGAGCCGGCCTTTGGGAATGCTCACGGTTCACAGATTTATGTAACACGGCCAGGGGCCACGATTCCTCCGCTAAATCATAGGTTCCTCCAGCTCTAACACGGCTCAACAACTCCCTTCTGTACGCCTCCCAGTATACCCACCGTCTCAACTTTTCAAAAAAAAAAAAAAAAAAAAATGTGGTAACTGTAAGAGAAATTTCAGTAATGAACTATTCGAGTGTGACGCACAACTAACTCGCCGAAAACATAAAAAAATATGACTTTGAGGGACAAAAAGTTAATCAATTTACTATGTAATGAGTTCTTTCACCCCTCAATACTTATAATTCTTTTCAAAATAAACAGGAATTCTTCAAGTTATCTGGAGTAATGCAATTTTTTTTCTATTTCATATTCTATGAGTTATGCTGAAGTATATCAAGCTACTACAAACTATAGACATATTCCAACGAGACTAACAATCACTAGTCAAACTAATTAAGGATTAATAGTCTACATTTTAGAAATATCAATGACTATTAGTTGTGTAAGTTTTAATAATTATTGGTTTTTGTACCAATACAAATACCTGTGATCATAAAAGCAAACTTTTTTTTTTCGGTGTGTTATTTGACCAAAAACACAATATTTTTTTGTCTAATTTTTAAAAACTACTACAATGCTTAATTAAAAGTGACAAACTTTATGTCATTGCTATTTCGTTCCTGAAAGAATTTTCACTAAAAAATATTTCATTTACTACTCTGTATGTTATAAACTTCGTGAGATGTGAACTATTCTTAACACGTAACCATACCCAAATCACGGGTGATGTTCATTGTAATAGATTTCAATAACTGTATATATATTTTTTGGTAACAGTCAGCAGAAAAATATCAGTACACAAGCTCAAAATTTGGAGAAAATTACGCAGGGAAAATCACAGTTGTATTATATTAATAAATAAATAATATAATAAATAAAATAATAAATGTATATATTTTAATATAATCATTATTTTTGATAGGGATATTTCATTAGTTTGAATCATCAAAAATCATGCTCTACACAAACCATTATTTTTTATTATCCCTATAGAGGACATCTCAAGATTGTTCTAAATCCAATGATAGGACCAGACCCTCATCTGAATTACTTAAATCTCAAGATCAGCTCTAGCAAGAGGAGGTAACAATCCATTAAAAGCGAAAAAGCTTTTGGAGTAGGATTTTATGATAATTTTAAGTCTCAATTAGTGTACAAACTCCGCGACCAAAATTACCAAAATAAATTGTTATTTATTTATTCTTATCTTGATGATATATTGATGCATACACGTCTTCCAAAGAAGTTAATATATTTTATATTCCTTCCATATATGAACGGTATCAAAAGCTTAATCTGTTTTAACCCAAACTAAGTATCATCGTATTGAAATACCTGCAACTTGACTTATGCGCTGTGTTTGACAAAAACAAACGATTTAATACATTCGACGAATAATTGGCTCTGAATATGCCATTTGTTTTAGCTTTCGAAAGAAACTTCATCGATTCTCGAGGCTTTCAGTTTTTGTCGATGACCCACATTATATTAAGATTAATTTAAAATATGTATAGATGAAGAGTAATCATAAAAGCTCTGTAAAAATATAAAGGATTTGATTTTCGTCATTAAAATGATTGAGAACTCTTATAGAACTTTGATAAATTTCAGGGGGAAAACAATCTGAGTAATTTATAGCTTGAGTGGCATATTCATCCCTTAAAATATAGTATTTTTTTTTTTCTAAACCCCTTTAAATTATACAATGTGATAATATGACAAAATCAATGAACAAAATAATTTCTCCTCTTTCTACTATGCGCAGATGCATTTGAAGAAGGTTGGGTTACATACGATCGGCTTGAAGTTAACAGGTCAGTACCATGAATATAATGCTAGGTGATGGGGCTCACCTTCAGTTTGAAAATGTGGGAGAAAAACTTACAAACTAAAACCTAAACCTAGAACCTAAGACTAAAGCGTTCCAGCCGCGACAGCGTCCTGCCATCGATGGGGGAACGGAGCGGGGGTTATAGTGTTAAACACCGGGTTTGTCAGGTATTGCAGGGAGTCGAAAAATTTGATATGTCGACGCTGGATGAATTCATCCACCGTAGGCAGCTCAAATATCTCGTGTAGCTCACGGTTGCTCCGCTGTTCGAATGAAGTATTTCAGACCACTTTCATCAGTATACCGTTTTGGAAGTCACCAAGCTGTCGTATACTTCAGATAACGAAAAAGCGGTGCACCATACAGCAGAGTAGGCCTGAGTATACTCTTGTAGATCAGTAGCTTGAGACGAAGTTAATAAATGCGTAAGCCGGTAAGACTTCGTGCGAGTATGCTTCAACTTCTTCGTAAAATGGTCACTAAAAGGAGGTGTCTGTCCATTTTAATTCCCAGATATACTAGGTTGTTGGCTGGTGAATTCTTCTCCGTTCCTACAATGTAACTAGTAGGTAACAGACTTTTAACCTTTGGAAAAGAGAAAATTACGCAGTCAGTCTTACCCGCGTTTACAGAGATATTGAGTCTCCCCAATCTCTCAATGATCTGGTTACAGGCTGCTTCAGCCTGTCTTAGAGCTACCTTGGCGCTCATGCTGCTACTGTACACAGCTAAGTCACCTGCGAAAGCAGTAACTGTGGTATTAGTATTTTATTTAGATTACACCCTGTATGTATATATGTACGTCGTTCAATCAATATTTAGTGAAGAATATTCGAGGCAAAACTAAAAATGTTTAATTTTTCCTTCTCCACAGTTAGGATACCTTCCAAAAACATTTCGCTTAATTGTATTTCATTTATGGTATTCTTGGTGTGGTACCGGTACGTGTCTATGCTAAGAAATAAAATACCTTCTGTCTCTCCACTGCTTTATTTATCTTCACCTCAACGTTTTCAACGGACTACGCCGTCATTCTCAGAGGTTCAAGCTTATAGTAACTATAGCACTTGCCGGCTTGGCTTTCAAACGACGTCTGGCCGTGCTATAGTCACTATAAGCTCGAACCCTTCAGAATGACGGACGAAAACGTTCGGTTGAAAATAAATAAAACTGTGGAGAGACAAAAGGTGTTTTATTTCTTAGTATACCATTTGATAGTTTTCATTTATACTACAAGGTTCGCAATCAAGTGCATAACTGTTTTCGTGGAATAAATTTAATCATATTTCACGTTGAGTACGTAGAACGCATGCTGGCTCATGTGCACGGTATATATTTTGTATGCTAATGCTCCAAAAAATATCTTCATAACGAAGTTGATTTATGTGGGCGGCGGTGTAAATAACGACCAGTCTCGCCGGGATATAATAAACGAGAATTATTTATATTCTTCATTTTTTGTATTTATTTGTGTGCGTCATTAAGGCGAAAGCTCGCAAATTGAAACTGTTATAGGGCTTACCATTCACAGCGACCATTTTCGCTTTAGAATACAACAGACGGATTGTTGCACAAAATTAACTTCTATATTTAGAAATCCAAGTTCATGAAATTCCATAGTAACTTATCCAACCACCCTAATCCCGTAGCACGGTCAGTCCACTGCACCACTCACCCCTATAATCCTCCTCGGAGATTGAATCGGCAGTGGCCTCGTGACCTGCTATAAATGCGTGACAGTGGGAGTCCTGGCAATGGCCAGCCTCCACTGCCTCATATCCGGTGACGCGCCTGACGGAGGAGCGTGGAGGACTTCCCAAGACTCCGCTTCCTCTTTCGCATGCGAGGGCTGTTTGTAAATACTGTATGAATGAGCGAGTGATTGATGAATTGTAAATATGGTATGAATGAGAACATTTATCTCAATTACTTATTGCCTAATAAGGCAGATTGTAATTTTACCACAATAAAGAACCTATTATTATATTTAAAAATCGTCAACGGAATGAAGAACGGTATCAATCAAATTGAAGAGTCAATAATAAGTCAACCAATAAAAATTATAATTATTTATTCACACACAAGCACTTGTGCTACAAAACACTAAACTGTCCTGAAAGTATTGCTTGATCTTTTTTGCAGCCGAAAAAATATATCTTTTTAATAGAAATATATATTTCTTTGTTAATGGTTAAATTCAGTCCAATATCTTTTCTTGATTCTAGTCAAATCCCTAAACTTCCAGAACATACCATGAGGAAAACTGAAAAAAAAAACACAAAAATTTCCAACATTTTAACACAAAATACCAGGTTAAGTTCCAAAAAATAAAAATTATTCTCTACAAAGCAGTCACACGATCACTCGTAACTTATACTCTACCAGTATGGATCTTGACATGCAAAGCAAACTACAGTAAACTTGAAGAATCCAAAACCAAGGGTTGCGTATTATCAACAATTCCCCCGCTGAAATAAATAACAAAGAATTTGTCCGTTCTTGAACAGAATATTGTTTCAATAAAACAATTTGCTTCAGAAAATCCACTAATTCGGAATGTTGGTTAACTACAACGAAAATTCTCTTGAAAGATACATTTATAAAAGAACTAAGCACGCGTTGCTAAATTAATATGTCACGTTTAGATTTAATATTTATTACGATTATCTTAAAAAATATTCTAATTTAAATTGTAACTATTTTTATTATATTGCACATTGTCGTTCAGATCACGTAAACATTATTATTCAATTTGTAAATATTTTTTGAGTACATTTGTAAAAATTTTCTTATATTTAATCATGTAAGATTTTTGTTGTCTTTTTTTTTTTCATATGTACGTTTTTATTTTATTGTTCCTACTATTTAAAAATGTGAGTATATAACGAAACATGTGGGTCCAAAATTATTTTAAAAGGATTTATCTAATAAAATTCGGTTCGGAAAGCTGTTTTGATGAAACGTGTGGCAAAACGCTTTTATGCGGGTTATCTGAAGTGATTCTCCCTGATTTAAAAATCAGATTGAGGTTGCATGCTTACATCAAATCTAATTTAAATAATTAGTAACGCATTATATAACTGGAGGATTACCTTGTAAAGTAAGGTGCAGAAAGCCATTCATCCGTTTATAGTGAACTGCTTTATTAGTAGATAAAATAAATGTTAATAAATTGTACATAAAGCCCTTTGTTTCTGGGTGGTTTGTGTTGTAGAAAAGACCACCGCCGGTCTGTAGTACATTACTTTTAATCAAACTGTTTTATTAATCTTCTCCTGTCTAGCTCAAATGCCTGAGTAACATCATTATTTTACAAGTTATAGGAATGTGCAGAAGCGGTAGTTCTAGCCAGGTAAGACCATAAAACAAATCATTTTACAATCTAACTTTATCTAATATCTAATAATGTTTTTTTATGTTTTTTTCTTAGCTCTCTAATTATAAGATTAAGGATGAGGGAAAAATAAAGGGATATTTGGGTTGTGCGGATCCTTGTACTAGGAGTACTTGCTTTAAGGTGGTGTGAGAGAATTAAGGAGTGTGGGAAGCCTGGGTAGAGGTTGGTTGTTGCGGTGCAGTGGTGAGAGTCCACTAGTGGCTGGGCCTAGAGTCTCTCTTTTTTTTTCTTTTTTTTTTCCTTCATAGCCCCTTCAATTTTACAGACAATCATATATAATTATAGATTCTCCGGCGAATCCATTCACTAATCATTCTTGTATTTCCTGTAGCATCGCTACACGAGATAGGATGCTCTAGGCATGTAGTGCAGTCTTGCAATGGTGCTGGCATGTTAGAATCGAAAGAGTGGTGTCGTAAACAGTAGAGCTGGCCTTAGGACGCTCTTGTATATTAACAGTTTCAGCCGAAGGGATATGGCCTGGCTTGTGAAGTCCTACGTACTCTTTTCAATTTCTTCTGCAAGTGTGAGCCAAACGTCATGTGTCTGCCAAGGTTGATGTCTAGGTAGCAGATGCTGTTGGCAAGTTTGCATTCAGTCCCGTCTATGGAGAAGCTGGGTGGACGCTTTCTTTTCCCATGCTGGAAAGAGAAGATGATACCTTGAGTCTTGGCTGGGTTTACCTGAATGTATGTAATTTATTCTATGTTATAATAATAATGTTAAAATAATTTTTATCAGTGGGAAGTTTTAAATCAAATTGTAAATAAAGATGTTTTTTTCTTATTATTATTCTATTCCTGTGGGAAGACATACGAGCTGATCAAAAAGGTGAGCCCTATCACCTTATAGAGTACTCAAAGAAGTCAAGTACATTGTGTATCATTGTACTTGTATTAATTATATAACATCATAAAACAGAATTCACACATTGCATAGAATGTACCGAAGGTACAAGACATATAAAATGTGACATGTGAATAGATTCGCCTGAGAATCTATAGTAAATAATTGACTCTTTGAGTATTACAGTTAATGTTAATGATAGTTTTAATTACTTGCAATAATAAAAACACAACGCGAAATACATATTATTAATCAGAACGTCAAGATCTTTTATTGAAACCCTTCTCAAAATTGTAGAATTATTTTATTATCAAGTAATTAATTGTTTAATGACGCTTAATCATGTTTTTTTGCAGATATCTCCCCAATATGAATGGGATCTCAAACGTCTTATCTCTAGCTAATGACCTGAGCATAGAATTAGATATAAACGTAAAAACATAGGGTTTTGGGTTTTCAAAACACCACCATAACGCTTAGTGGTACGGTAAAAAATACTTGGGTTTATAAATAAGGGTAATTTATGGTTCGGAGGAAACCCACACCCAATTTAGCGAGAATCGGCCAAGCGAGAACGGACATTCCAGTGGAGGCTACTCATAGGAAGCGGTAGCCTTTCAAATCCATCTTGTTGCTCTAACAGGTGAAGGAATAAGACATTTTCCAGGAAAGACACGGAGCTGTCCACATTAAGATGTCAAGACTGATAAAAGAGCGTCAGCCGAAAATGATTGCTCTATTTCGTGCTCGTTCTGTCCTGGCTTGCGTGTAGCACCGGCTTGGAATAATTCTTCCAATTTCCTCCGCGCTAATAATACCTATTTGAATAAATCACCCCTTATTAGAAATATAAAAGCACTTCTCAGCTCAAGCGTCAATGTTTTCATTGCCGGTCATCCGAGAAGTGTCTTTCATAAAACAGATCGCTCAAATATTTTTTGAAGATAAGATTTTACCAATTAGACCATCTTGTACAAATAAAGACAGCCAACTAGTGAACGGGAGGATGGAAGAAATACATTTAATACCGAGTTGGCCAAACAATCCACTAACCATGCTGATTAGTATTAAGATGAGACAAGTTGTACGATAATTTTTCAGTGAATGAGGTGTTCGCTTGCCTAACTGATCCACAGCCATTACAATAATATTCATATAAATAATAATCAATTGAATTAGGCCAGGCATTGATATTTACGGCCACCCTAGTCATTGTAAGGCTATACAAATAAAATTCATGACATATTCGATCCTTTATAATAATTTTCAATAAATGAAAGCAATAACAGAACCATACTCACTTTATTACAAAGGAATATGTAATGGTGAAAGTAACAGATACTAACCTGGTATGTAAATAACTTAATACACAGAACTATTCACCTTCAACATTTTACCTCCAACATAAACTGAATGAACTAATAAGCAATAACAGAACCAATCTACACTAAAAATAAACGCTGACATATGATTTAAAAGAGCAGATTACAAACCCGTTGCACACCTATAAATTATATTGGATACACTTCCCTTTTTATAAACTATATACACAATGTACTTATCCTAACAAACTCTATAATTAAATACCCCCCCCCCATCCTCCAACTCAAAATGTCCCTGATGGTATTGAGAGTGGTCCATTACCACCCTACATCCTCACTAACATAATTGAACTGCTCCATAGTAGGATACACCCAAGATTGCTAGACGATATACATATATATTGTTGTGATATTAGATATTGTGGACTTTGTATATAAGAAATTTAAATATAAAGAGTTAATCCAACTTATCTAGAAGGCGAAAATAAAAACAATTGAGAGTGGAGGAAAAAACAAAAGAGTACTGGTTGTGATGATGAAAACACACACAGCATTATTCACTCTAGTTTTGGGATCAGCCCGTGATACATGTTAGCTGTAAATTGTGTCAGAAAAACTTTAAAATTTCTTTTGGTTAGTGGTATTGAACTTAGCAGAACCAAGAAGAGACACTGCACGAAAAGAATTGATTTGTTTTGAAAATAATTGATGAGGATAAAAGAAGAAGAAGAAGCAAAATTATAGACAAGAAATTTATATATAATTAATTTAAGTTTTTAATTTGTAATTAAATTCATCTTTTTGCCAGAATTTTTTTTTTTAATAGAACCTAATAATAAATAGTAAATAAAATAAATTTAAAGTAAAAGAATAAAAAAAAAAATTACCATATCTTTCAAAGAACGTAATAATATATATACATCCAATATAACACCAAAATGGAACTACACGACTAGATAGATCCTCGACATCATACGCATTTGTGGTATATTTAGAAAAAACACTGATACATGTTGAGCAGTACAAGCCAGCAGACTGTTCCCCCAATAAAGGTTGAATTGTTTTATATCGTTAAATTACGCCATTGGATCTCTAGTCAAAATATATCACCAGGGAAAAAATCAGCAGTAATATAACAACCAAATATCTATAGATATGGTTAAAAATCGAAGGTGAGTACGTATCTACGTTACACCATATGAATAAAATATTGCATAATATCCAACAGACTGCATGGGAAAACGCGATTTCGTGGGTAAAAGCACACGTAGGAATAAAAGGAAATGAAGAGGCTGACCAGAAAGCAAAATAACCGGCTATGAAGTGAGATTTAAAAGGTTCCTGTCTCTTATATTAAACATATAATAAAAAAAAGGACAGAAGAGAAATGGAATGAAGCATGGATATTAACAACAAATGGAAGTCACAATAAAGTATTTACCTCTCTCTACAGGAGGGGGTTACAGGCAAAGAGGTTCAAGCCCTTTCAAAAAATGAACCTAACGATAAATAAGAGTGATGAAAATCAATTTTTCATGACATTTATTTAAACTGTATATTATTATTAGTGACTTCGAGAATTAATAAATCAGCATTTTCACAAAAGCAGAAAAAAAACAATTAGTCTTTTAAAAATGGTGCAGGGGGTTCCATTTTTATTTATAATTATTTATATTTAATAGTCCAAAAAAAAATCCTTAAAATAGTCCTAAAAAATCCTTATTGGGTTCTATCCGGATACAAAAGTTAGCAGGATAAACTTCTACCGAATTTTCGAAATGGGCGTTGTGTGAAAACATCATACATTTACAATTATTTTCTGAAGTTCCTTATTCGGGGTTGAATAGCATGTATTCCGAACTTAATAAGAGTTAGGTTTCTATTCATAAATTCGCACGACAGCCAGCCGTCAAAGAGAAGACGTCACAGGCCAATTCTAATTGTGGTAGACCACTTCAATTAATACATCGCCATTGTTCAGTTGATCGTAAAGCTCACCTCCCCGCAGCGTTGCGGTTTGTAATTGCCGGTGGGTCGGGCTTTTCCTCAAGTGTAATTGTGGTGTTTCTTCTGCCGGGCTTCGCCCCGATCCTGCGGCCATTCCAGATCCTATCTGTCTAGTAATGAGCTGTCCGCTTTCTTCCGCTCTTGTCCGACAGTTTACTGCCACCCCCGCTGGCAGCCACAGGAGTCAGGGGCCGAGCGACCTCTTTCCTATTAATAGTGTAATTAGCTCCATGGATGGCGAAATGAATGTAATTAATTCACACATTAATGAAGGTTCGAGCGTTATTGTACCAAAGAGGTTGAACGGAAATCCACCTTTACCATCTAGACACTGTAGTAGAAAACGACTGTACGTTTGAAACCAGCCACATAGCAGATGGATTTTAGGATATACATCGGAAGTGATCTTAAATATCGAGTAAATGAGTTCTATATACTAATATCTCTATAAATATTAATTATAGAGTTTGTTAGGCTAAGTACATTGTGAATATATGATAGTTTATAAAAAGGAAAGTGTATCCAATATAATTTATACGTGTGTAAAGGGTTTGTAATGTTCTCTTTTAAACCATATGTCAGCGTTTATTTTTAGTGTAGATTAGATATGTTATTGCTCATTAGTTCATTCAGTTTATGTTAGAGGTAGGATTGTAAGTAGTTCTGTGAATTAGGTTATTTACATACCAGGTTAAACAAAACAGAAACCTAAGCGGTGATTGTAAATACAAACTATTAGTAGCTCTTAATTCCGCCCTTACATATTCCTTTGTAATAAAGTTTTTATGTATATAATTTAATACATTTTAACTCCGTATATTTTGTACATTTTATTTTGTTAGTAATGTATGTGTAGATTATTGTTTCCGTGCATGTTAACAGTGTATCAGGTTATACATACATTGAATATTCTACTGTTTATACTAACAACTATTATACTAACTCCAAATACGAGTATACTAACTGTATCTTATGGTTTGTGTTTCAGTGTAAGGGTATCGAGATTACATCCACTCTAATAATTAAGCTGCCTGTCGAGTTTTGAGTTCAGTTTCTTCCCTCGATCTCAATTGTGGGATCTGGTGGAATGGTTAACCATTAAACAATAAATTTTAATGAGTTGGTTTGGTTACCTTGGTGGATTGTCGTTTAGAGCGTGTGATTTTGAATGACTGTCTGGGTCATGAGTTTTACCAAAAACAATACAATACAATAAATGTGAGCCAACAGAATAATAAGCTGCAAAAGCAATGATGTTTAAAACTGTTTTCCTTCACGTGCATCGATATGCCTCTGAAAGATGTATGACTCTCAAAACACACGCTTGTAAAACTACAGCTGTCAAGATGAGTTACAAGAACACTCGATAAAACAAGGAGAGGCCGGGTGCGAAATGTGATAATAAGAGCGAAGGTTGGGGTGAGGCCAATCTCCGAAACATTACAAGAGCTCCAACTGAAATGGTTTTGTCATGTCACGTAACAATGTCTGGTGAATATTTAAGCCAGAAACTTGAAATATTATTATACATTACATTAGAAATACTCGGGGATGTCAAAGGTATTAAATACTACAAAATATCCCCTTTTTTATTTTAACAAAAAATAAAGTTTAAATACTAAAAATAAACTGTGTCTAAATACGAGTACCCACCCAATAATGACCGGTTGGGACCTCAATGACCACTTCAAATTTCATAAAACTTCGAATTCTCTAAAAGCACTGTTTAAGGAGAAGGAAACGTAATTACTACGCGAAAAATTACGAAACAACTATAGATACATATATATTTATCATTTTTTTTAAATGCGTCCACTCTGTGAACCCTCTAAAAAAAAATAGAGCACTCCAAGACGATATGTTCACAAAAGAACTTACCATATACTCTTGTAAATATATCTTGCCCTAGGGAAATTTATTACAAGCTAACTACACCATAGAGTGTGCTATAAGGAAAGATTACTCCTGTAAAAAATATTTTTGACTGTATATTAACATTATGAAAGATGTTTTTTATTTTTTTTTCTACTAAATTTAAATTATTTATTCAACCTATTTTAAAAGAAGGTGAAAATTAACGAGGTCTTCAATCTGTTCATATCATTGTACACGCTGTATTTCAATAAATATCTTTCTCTCCAAAAACGAAAAAAGACTATGATCAGAAAGAAGTAAAAATGAAACATCCTCTGAAGAGCAGAAAACGCTGAAAGGGATAGACCAAGGGTAACCCTCCATGCTCATATGAGAAATACCAGAAGAATATTTTGAATCCATAGATCAGGTCTACCTTTGACTAAAAGAGTGTCTTGATAGTGTTAGTGGGAAGAAAATTTAGGCAGCAATGGAGGCATACAAATAATTAAAATAGTCAAATTAATGTCTGCATATTATCAAGTTGAGCATTACTGCTCCCGGGAAGAGAAGGCTGGTGGGTCCTAAAGCTGGAAAATGCTCCATGTTTTTAAGGTGGCGGTTTTTATCGCACGAAACTGAAAAAAAAACTAGTGGATCAGGAGGGCGTTGTATCGAATTCCATATTCCTCTAGAAATTCTATTCTTGGCCGTCAAATAGCAACTAAGTTTCCTCACCTTAATTAAATGGAGTTTTGTAGAAGCTCATCTTACTGGCCGGGTAAAGGGTTCGAGCTATACAAATAAAACAAAAATTTTCATTATTCCGATGGAATTCACCGAAGCGCAGGGATTCTGAATGCCATATAATGCTTTTCTGATGGTAAACATGTATTCAATTATGTACCATAGAGCAATCACGTTGGCTCAAGAATTGCTAAATCCTGTTGCGTGACTGCATGAATTGAAATTGTTCCGGAACACACTTGTGGCCTGTAATATCTATGAGACTCGTTCAAAAATTATGCTTTATGAAGTTCGCGGCCCTCCCAGCACAGTATCCCCATCAAAAGAAGGTCACAGGTTCATATTAAGGTGAAGTTCATACATCGATATCCGTATACACGCATAGATAAAGTGTAAAGCCTAAACAATATTTATAAAAACATGGAGATGAATAAACAATAACGCATGTTTAAAGGCGACATGTGACTAATATTTAAACATAAATTAGTCACAATTTTTTTTTTTTTTTCCATAGCTCCTTTAAATTTACAGATAATTACATATATAATTATAGATCCTCAGGCGTATCTATTTACAAATTATGTCTGTATTTCCTGTAGCATCACTACTTTACATACAGGTTTTGTCATTTTATAAAAATTACATAATGAATAAACAAGTATAATGATATACATTATACATGACTGGACTAAACTGACTAATAAAGGTGATCGGGCTCACCTTTTTGATCAACCTTAAAACTAGCTTACATACTAATTCTTAACCTAATTTTTCCCCGACAGTCTGTTGTTATTAGGGGGGTTATTAGGTTTAAGAAAAAGAAACCTGAACGAGTGCAACAGAAACGATTTATTCAATGATAATTAATGAAATTTTTTTAAAAAAACGTATTGTTTTTATTCATATTTTAGCATCTTTAGTGGGCTGTTGGGCCTCCTCTGCTTGGAATGAATGATCCACGTCGTTGTATCATACTCCTAATAAAGCTGAAAATGTAATGTTGGGACAAAGATGCCCATTCCTCAATTAATGCATCTGCAAGTGCATCCAACTTATCTGTACAAGGCGAACGCATGTGTAACTGGCGTTGGAGTTTATCCCAAACATGCTCATTCGGAATCATGTCGGGTGAACAAGCCGGCCAGTTCATACGCGTGATTTCTACCCTAAATAACATTTAAACATCCTTGCTCTATGAGGTCGAGCATTGTCATCAACAAGAATGAAGTTTTACCAGTCCAGGTTACGTACTCATTTCTGAACAATATCAGCTGAGTTTTTCGATTACTCGATATCCCTACCCAGACAATATTATTGAACCTCCTCCATGTACCTTACTGGTTCAGCCAAACCTGGATTAAATCGCTTGGATCGCTCTCTCCACGCTCTAAAATGTCGATCAGGATGATGAAGAACAAATTTCGATTCGTCGGTAAATAAACAGCGGTCCCAGTCCTCGTCAGTACAATCAACATGTTCACGAGCCCTTAGGAGACCCGCTGCTCTCTATTGTCTTGTAAAAAAAAACTCCTCGCTGGTATTCTTGCCGTCAACCCGACTTCATGTAGGTGGTTTCTAACTGTTTGTGCTGCAATCCGGACCCATTTTGTGTCCTCAAAAGCGCTTTGCAGTTGTTGAGAACTGTTGAACCTCTTTGCCTAAGTGGTCAGTATTTTCAAATATCGGTTCTGCTGAAAAGTACTCCTTGAGTGTACTGAGCAGTACTGTTCCCTTTTATTGTTAACAGGCTCTTCCGATAACTGTGTAAGAGCAACCAAGTCTATGGCCAACATCACGCTGAGAATGGCCTAACACCAAATCCAAGACCCTCGAACAATAAAATACTTTTAAATCTGTCTTGGGTGCACTGGCTAAATGAGTACTGATCGTGAAAGAGAATATTGATTTCTTTAGGTGATTAAATCCAGATTAAATCCCAATTGCGTAAGCAAAATAAATTTGATTTTGTTTATTTTCATTCATAGCTCAAGCTTTTGACAGGGTCAGGCACGCAGGTTTGGTTTACAAGCTCAAAACATATTTACCACAGACCCCATTCCTAGTCCTACAGTCCTACCTTTCAAACCGCTTCTTCCGCTGTGGGTTAGAATATTCGTATCTAATCGTAGAATATACTACTATCCCATAAAAGCAGGAGTTCCACAGGCCAGTGTCCTGTGTCCCATCTTCTATAACCTATACACCACTGATATCCCCTCTACACCCAATACCTTCTTGGCCACATTTCTCTATAATCCTCGTCGGAGTCTACAACGGCAGTGGCCTCGTGACCTGCTATAAATACGTGAAAGTGGGAGTCTTGGTAATAGCCAGTTTCTCCAATCATGTCCTGAGCGTATGTGGCTCTCGCGCTCTTCGTCAGCCTCCACTGGCTCATATCCAGTGACGCGGCTGACGGAGGAACGTGGGGGACTTCCCAAGACTCCGCTTCCTCTTTCGCATGTTGGGGGGTTTTGAACCATCGACCTACCCAGTTTTCCATGCATAATTTTGCAGTAAGATTCTGCATCGTAACATACAATTCTCTACTTCGGATAATGAGCATAAAAATCATCCAATCATCTTAAACTGATAAACAAATGTTCGAAAATACCTCAAACATAATATCTCCCAAGACGTCACTTCCTGTTATGCATGCAAGGGAGGTGACAACCATGTGGATTTAGGAGGTCTCTGGGCTGTTTGAATGATTTTATGAATGAGCGAGTGAATGAAATTGTAAATATGGTATGAATGAAAACATCTATCACAATTACTTATTGCCTAGTAAGGAATATTGTAATTTCATCTCAATAAAGAAATTAAAAAACACAAAATTTTCCTAAATCCTCATAAATATTTAGATTAAGATAAAAATTGAGGGTAAGTTGTAAAAATTATTTATTTTAAACTGGAAAAAACATTACATTTATGTTTTTTTGTTTTCTCATCGAGTATAGAAATGTACCTACATATACTCGACGAATTCAAATAAACCCCTTTATCCAATCCAAGACACTGGGCTTTCATTTTGCGCATTATTAGGTTATTTGCCTCAAGATATGTAGGTACTTGGTTCAAATTCTAAAATTTAGAGCTAATAAATACATTTCATTTCCATAAATTAAATTGGGTCTACATAAAGGTGCTCGTAATTAAACAAGCAAAGATGAATACTACCGAAAGAAATATTAACCAGAAACGCTAAACGTAGGTTGCCCTCAGGATTGGAAGGTCTGCCTCAATACAATTATAGACTAGTCGCGCGCAAGCCGTAACATCCTATTTTACGACTGAGCAAGATCAAAGTGAAGAGGTATGTGAACTTTATGGCCAACTTAGAAGAAGATTGATTAAGCTTGAAGAAACGTCGTACGTTCACCCCCTGTTGAAACTTTTCCAGCTAACATAAGTGCCAAACCCGACTTGATTCTCAGTAGTTTGTTAAGTTAAGTTGTTGAACAATAATAAATTTATTGTTCATTGGTCTTTGAGGTTTTATAAAACATTAGCTCAACCAATTTGTGTCTAATGGCAAATTAGACTTCCCATCGTACAAAAAATATCAAACATGTTTTGCTGTAAAAATTACACCTATCGATAAAAAAAAAAGTACCCAGAATCGATATAAATACCGAGAAAATATTCATCCAGACCAAAAAATAACACACAGAATTAGAACTACTTTCAATAATCAATAAATATTTTTTCGTCAAAAAACGTACATAATAACAACAAAGAAAAAATAATTTTACTTCATGCGACAATTTTTATGACATGTATTTTTATTAAATACAATGTGAGTACTTTTTATTATTAAATAGTACTGTAATTGTTGGAGATTCGACCAATTTTGAACCATTGACCTACCCAGTTTTCTATGCATAATTTTCCATGAGTTTCAGTGAGATTCTGCACCATAAACGAATCACCACAATTCCCGGTCTAGTGGAAAATATCTTGAGATATAATGAATCAATAATAGAATTACTTAATCGAGAGATAATAAATATGTTACTCATTCAATAAATACATTTTATCTCTTTAAATATGATACTCGCTCAATAAATACATTTTATCTCTTTAAATATGATACTCGCTCAATAAATACAATTTATCTCTTTAAATATGATACTAGCTCAATAAATACATTTAATCTCACTAAATATGCTACTCATTCAATAAATACATTTTATCTCTTTAAATATGTTACTCACTCAATAAATACATTTTATCTCTTTAAATATGTTACACACTTAATAAATACATTTTATCTCTTTAAATATGTTACTCACTCAATAAATACATTTTATCTCTTTAAATATGTTACTCACTCAATAAATACATTTTATCTCTTTAAATATGTTACTCACTCAATAGATACATTTTATCTCTTTAAATATGTTACACACTCAGTAAATACATTTTATATTTTTAAATATGTTACTCGCTCAATAAATACATTTTATCTCTTTAAATATGTTACTCACTCAATAGATACATTTTATCTCTTTAAATATGTTACACACTCAGTAAATACATTTTATATTTTTAAATATGCTACTCATTCAATAAATACATTTTATCTCTTTAAATATGTTACACACTCAATAAATACATTTTATCTCTTTAAATATGTTACACACTTAATAAATACATTTTATCTCTTTAAATATGTTACTCACTCAATAAATACATTTTATCTCTTTAAATATGTTACTCACTCAATAAATACATTTTATCTCTTTAAATATGTTACTCACTCAATAGATACATTTTATCTCTTTAAATATGTTACACACTCAGTAAATACATTTTATATTTTTAAATATGTTACTCGCTCAATAAATACATTTTATCTCTTTAAATATGTTACTCACTCAATAGATACATTTTATCTCTTTAAATATGTTACACACTCAATAAATACATTTTATCTCTTTAAATATGTTACACACTCAATAAATACATTTTATCTCTTTAAATATGTTACTCACTCAATAAATACATTTTATCTCTTTAAATATGTTACTCACTCAATAAATACATTTTATCTCTTTAAATATGATACTCGCTCAATAAATACATTTTATCTCTTTAAATATGATACTCACTCAATAAATACATGTTGTCCAACTCTGTAATTAGACTGCACAAAATGTTTATGTTGATATAGCGAACAGTTCGGAAGGTAGGGCTGCCGCAATCGCGCGGATAATTACGATAGGTAGATAGGACGGGGTCGGATGGAGAAGTAGAGAGAGAGAGAGAGAGAGAGAGAGGGCTAAAGGTAAATAAAAGAGAGCAGAGGATTAAGGTTGAGGAATGGACCGGCTGAGGGGCCCTTATCCTTTGAAGGGGAGCCAGCCAGCGAGGCTATATTTTGGTCACGTCGGCGACTCTCCTTGTCAACTGGAAACAGTTCACTTCTTCTTATGCCTCTTTTTCCTCATTCTCTTTCTCCTTTCCCGACCGTCTCTTGTCTCTGTTACTTATGAAGCCATTTCTAACCCGCTCTCGTCCTCCTGACTGCCCTACGGTAAAAACTTTCATTGCTTTTATCACTAGGTTAATTACCATTAATTGCGCTATATATCGTCACCCTAAAGTAGCTAGAGGTCTCTACAAATTAACAAGCCTTAAAAACAGTCAAACCTATCTCGTGTATTTTTAGTAAATAAAATATGAGTAGTTTTTATGATTAAATAGTATTGTAATTGTTGGAGATTCGTCCAGTTTTGAACCATCGACCTACCTACTTTTCCATGCATAATTTTCGATGAGTTTCAGTAAGATTCTGCACCATACAGTTGCCCGCTTAGGATAGTGGGCATAAAAATGACCCAATCATCTTAAAAAAATGTTCGAAAATACCTCAAACATAATATCTCCCAAGACCCTGCTAAGCAGAGACCAAGTTCCTGTTATGCAGGCGAGGGAGATAGCAACCATGTGGATTAGGTCTCCGGGCTGTTTGTAAATACTGAGCAAGTCAACGAAAATTGTAAATATGGTATGAATGAGAACATTTATCACTTTTATTTATTTTCTTAAGTTTTCCTCTTAAATTCCTATTTTACCGCCACACCCGGTCGTTCCGCTATTCCTTACATTCTCAGCAATAATCATTGTATAACTTTTATAGAACTTGATAAGAAAAATGCAATAACTCTGCTTTCCGCGTCGTATGTGCCAAGAAAACCCGTTTTGCTCAACTCATAGCAAATATCGTCCTATTTTTGTATTCCCCCAAGTTATTTGTTTCTTTATTCCTGTACTGTAAATAGCAAGTCAGACCGCTAATATTACCAATCTGAGAATTCGAGTATGGCAGTATAGGCTAATAGTTAAATTATTACTTAAATGTGAATAAGTAAATAACTTCTGGGAAGACAAAAAAGAACGCTATTTACTGAATCTGAACCTGTAACCTGTAAATTTCGTATTAGCCTAAAAAATGGAATTAGTTGATAGAAGAGATTATTATCTGTTTCTAAAAGTTCATCTCAGCCATTTTAAAGCAAAATAATATAACACGCCCTATAATCTATAAGAATCAAATATAATAAAAATGCTTTCTCTGATGAACTTTTTCTCATGTAGTTTCTCCTGTGGTAATAAGATGTTGCATAAGCATAAGCATGAGCATATAAATAGGGTGAGTCAAATATAACGATTAACTGAAAAAAATTATAAAAATGTAAATAAAAACCATTCACACGCTAAGACTCAAACTTAATTAATCATTCTCGTTATGATCATGTCGTATATTGCGTTAGAAAGAGCAATATGTAGTATAGAATTTAATAATAAAACATAGAATTACATAAATTGGTATAAACACAGATTGACCCCTTACATTATGATGCATCAGAAATTAACTATTAAACTAATTACAGAAAGTATTGTTTCTCAGACGCATGATGAATATAAATGTATCCATTTCTAAGACAGAATCTAGGCTTTTGTGTTTCCAATGTTCTCTCTAAATTGATTGTACGTTTTATAATTGCGTCAGAAACCTATTAAAACATCTGTTATTGTTACTTTGCCAAGAGAGATTTTATTGTTTGATGCTGGCTCCCGTAAGCACGATACATCGACAAAGCGCATCTTAATAATCTAATACTTACTATATAAGCTCCGGGTACAATGTCCTTGGCTTGATGTATCTGTAACCGTGAATAAAACATTGACATAAACAGTTTATCACGATCCGATAATAAACATAAAGATGTAGAACACTAATAGGAACGTTTGTCTTAGCAAATCAATAAATTTTAAAAGGCATGATTTAACTGCTTCATTTCACATTGTTACAGCCGGAATGAGTTCTATTAGGTTCTGAAGATAATCTCCAGGGATACAAAAGGCTGCATCATTATCCCGGCCTTTGTCCTTTATTTTCTTAAAGATAATCTATACTTTATATATTGATGTATTCATTGTGTTCTTATCAGCTGTCTGTAAACCGAACCCCACAACCAAAAGAAAGCTGTTGCTAAATTGAGTTGTTGTGTTTTCAAATGTGACTCCAATTATAGTTCATCATTAAATTTTAATGATTCAAACTATATTAATGTAAATTTAATGTATAAGCAAGTACATATGTTTACATTAGACAGGGAAAAATTAACTGTACCTCTCGAAAAAATTGTTATCGAAATGAACTGAATGAATGTCATCAATTCTTTTTGGATATGTTTCTACTTAGAAGATTATAATGAAATCGTGTAGTATTGATGATTCAAGAAGAGACTATAGTTTAATTTTTACCTTTTTTAAGGGTTTAGTAATTTATTTTTCATTTTAAAGTCCATCCTAATCCCGTAGCACAGTCGTTACACTGCTCCACTCATCCCTATAATCCTCCTCGGAGACTAAAACGGCAGTGGCCTCGTGACCTGCTATAAATGCGTAACAGTGGGAGTCCTGGCAATGGACAGTATCTCCAATCATGAGCGTATGTGGCTCCCGCGCTCTTCGTTAGCCTCCACTGCTTGTATCCGGTGACGCGGCTGACGGATGAGCGTGTGTGACTTCCCAAGGCTTCCTCTTTCGCATGCGAGGGAGTTGACAACCATGTGGATTTGGTAGGTCTCTGGTCTCTTTGTAAATACTGTATGAATGAGAGAGTAAATGAAAATTGTAAATATGGTATGAATGAAAACATTTATCACAACCACTCATTGCCCAATGAGGCAGATTGTAATTTTATCATAATAAAGTTGTTTTTTAAAGTGCCGTTTAAGACAGTTTCTTCACACATTACCACTGTTTATGTTCATAAGATACTGTAGTTGTTCTCTATAATCTAAATCAGTTATTCAGTATGTACAAAAAGTTTCACGAAATGTTGTTCCTTCACGTCTGAAACTTTATAAATGTTAAATAATTACACCGTTTCATTCGGATCGACATATTATTTGCATAATTCATTAGAAGTATCGTTCAACTAAATACATATTTTAATCAGTGTTATAATGTGCGTTAGTTTTTTTTAATATTAAAATAGATATGGTTGAAATGAAATAAGTTTGAAAAATAACAGTCCGAAAAATACCTTACAGAATCAATGTTGTATGGTGGATTTGTACGTTTAATATGGAACATTTCATTTAAGTTCCAAATAATTTACAAAGTGTGAGTGTTTTTTTTCTTTTTGATTGTTTTCTATGGTAGTAGTATTTTTAATTTTGTAGCAGGGAATCCTATCCAGGAGTTAAAATGTTACATTCACGATTCTGGAGGATGATTTGTAGCTTTCAGATGTCTCTTACCGACTAAGATTCTCAGACCGGATATTGTACATGTTAAAATTTAAAGAATGGGAGAAGGATTAGGTAGAAAAAGGAGCTGTGCCCGTGTGAGTCAGGTTTTATTAAGATGGATACCTGGTAAGGGGTTTTGTTGGAGGGCTCAGCCTGGCCAATCCATTACTTTTGATTAATGCCATCGTGTCATCAATAAATCAAAATACCCAAACACTAACTTGTTCGGCTACCTTTACATATTACTCCACTTATAGCTCTCATGCTGCTAGGTCGTAGCAACTTCTACTCCCTCTACGCTCCACGTCAGTATCCGATGTTACGTATTAGTTATTGTCTTGAAATTATAACTTGAATTGAGCCGTAATGGCCTTTATATGTTAATGGAGAAACAGAAAGTCATCCTATGAACATATTATAGTTATACACTTATAGTTAAGTCATCGATAATTCTAGTGTCCAGTTTGAGAATTGAAAGGTCCCGTCTGACTACTAAGCCACACGAAGGACCATAGGTATTTTTAAACTATATAATTAAGCTAACAGATAGTAGAATCGATAACAGATCTAATTTATAATTATCATGAAACTAAAATTATAACGGAAGGCTGTTAGATACCCTCTAAAGTTTAATACAATTACAACCTGCACGCGAAAATAATTAATCAATAACTCATGAGATTCAGTTTCTTTTTAATACGAGAAAAATAAAAAAAAAAAATATTTAAAAACAATACTATATTCAAGATGGGCTATTCGCCATGAGCTTTTCGCTCATTTTTGTGTTCAAATGATGGGTAAAATTGAATTATTGAATACTGTACCACTCATCCCTATAATTATCTTTGGAGACTGAAAAAGCAGTGGCCCCGTGTCCTGCTATAAATGCGTGACTGTGGGATTCCTGGCAATGGCCAGTTTCTCCAATCATGTCGTGAGCGTATGTGGCTCTCGCGTTATTTGTCAACCTCCACTGGCTCGTATCCGGTGACGCGGCTGACGGAGGAGCATGAGGGACTTCCCAAGACTCCGCTACTTCTTTCGCATGCGAGGGAGGTGGCAACCAAGTGGATTTGGGGGGTCTCTGGGCTGTTTGTAAATACTGTATGAATGAGCGAGTGAATGCAAATTGTAAATATGGTATGAATGAGAACATTTATCACAATTAGTTATTGCCTTAAAAGGAAGATTGTAAGTTTAGCACAATAAAGAAGTTTCAATTAAAAAAATATAGTTTTAATGTATGAAGTTATTTCGTTCAGCACCGAAGCATTCCCCTTTGGGTTCACGCTAATTTAATATTTCTCTAACCATATTCTATCAGCATGCTTAAGAGGTTCGGTCAAAATTAGCCCGCTCAATTTTCAAAAATTTGACAGGACAAAATACCAATTAACCTAAGCTGGCTTTGATACGAGGATGCACTTTTCGTGTTATTCAACTTGAGGCGGAGCTGATTTTCGTCAAAATCGCTCGATGCAACAGCATAACAATGGAATAGGAATAATAATTTAAAAAAATACTAAAATAATTTAATTTTGGAAAAAGGTGGATCAAGATGGTTTTAATAATTAACGCCTCGTATTAATTACAGTTGTCTATGTATTGTAGTCCTGTCATAGTAACCAATCTCCACAATTTTTTTAAGATGTAATTAAAAACAAAGTAACACCGAGAACAGTCTTTTCCCACATATCTTATATGGTTGTAAACTTTATTTTTAGAAAGTGTATAATATTGAACCTGAATTTAATTTATAACTGCAGTAAAAAATAAGAAAGGTAATTTTGAGCCATCTCGTAGGTGCAAGATTTTGAGCCAGCTCAGAAAAACGTAGAAATCAGGAGTAATTAAAAAATTAAATTACTATAGGCGAGGGAGGTGGCAATCAAGTGAATTCGGCAGTGTTTGTAAATACTGTATGAATGAGCGAGTGAATGCAAATTGTGAATATGGTATGAATGAGAACATTTATCACAATTACTTATTGCCTAATAAGGCAGATTGTAATTTTAGCACAATAAAGAAGTTTCAATTAAATGAATTGAAAAAAAATTACTATAGTAATTAAAAAACGATAGTTGTCAACAAGGTTTGTTTATGACTATAAATAAACTTCCATCGTATGTTTGAAATTAAAGATCAAATCAATGAGCAATCCTTAAACAGAATAGTGACAATGACTCTCAAGCTGTTAGTCTTTAGAAGTCAAGGAACTAAAATATTCAGTGTAGTTTTTACTCTATATTTTTTTTAAAAGCTATAATATTATTCATCCTGTTGCCTGGAGGAAGAATCAGGTATAAGGCATGAGAGGGAGGGGTGAGATGAAGGAGAGAATGTCATAATTTATTATCGTGGGAGTCACCGAAACCTCTAACACATACATCTTAATACAATCCTCAGGCAGCTAATTATAGTAAACTATTAGCCCCAAGGATCAGTTGTCTCACCGTTCATTATTGCTGTATGGACAGATGATTACTCATCCCTACTTTTAAAAAATACGTCGTAAATATTTTTACATTGAATTATTGCCTATCTGCACGGTAGTCTCCAGTTTTTTTTAAATGAAACATGAACTGTTCAATATACCATTGAAGGATTTTAAGCAAATAATGAATATAAACATAAACGTTAAGCTTTTATTTAATTAAAAACATAATACTACTCAAGTTAAAAAACAACAACAATAACTTTATTATGATAAAATTACAATCTGCCTCATTGGGCAATAAATAATTGTGATAAATTATCTCATTAATACAGTATTTACAATTTTCATTCACTCGCTCATTCATACAGTATTTACAAACAGCCCAGAGACCTCCTAAATCCAAATGGTTGTCACCTCCCTTGCAATGCATAACAGGAAGCGAAGTGTTGGGAAGTCCCCCACGCTCCTCCGTCAACCGCGGAGGCTGACCAAGAGCGCGAAAGCCACAGACGCTCAGGACATGATTGGAGAACTGACCATTGCCAGAACTTCCACTCTCACGTATTTATAGGAGGTCAGGAGGCCACTGCCGTTTTAGTCTCCGAGGAGGATTGCAGGGATGAGTGGTGAGTGAAATGACTGTGCTAGGGAATTAGGGTGGTTGGATAGATTACTATGGTATTTTATGAACTTGGAAGGGATGAGTTCAAGAATGTAGGGTATATTAAGATCATTATGAAGGGTTTTGTTGCTGACGTAATAAGGGGCATTTACTATTGTTCTCAGGACTTTTGATTAAAAGGATTGGATGCGCTTGATGTTCGACTTTTTTGCTGTCCCCCATAGCTCTATTCCGTACGTCCAGATTGGCTTAGGTACAACTTTTAAGTTAAATTAAGACTGACTTCGGGGGCTAATCCACGGATCACAATATTAAGGATACGAAGCTCAGGTTGCTTCAACAACATTCTAGCATCCACGAGGGAAGGGTTGAGAAGGTGTTGAACATTGGGTTTGTCGGGTGGTTCAGCGAATCAAAGGATAAGTCATATGTCCAACCTATGAAGTCATGCTCCTGAACTACTTCATTTATCCTGATCAGGCTGTTATGCTATATGTTTTCGCAATTGGTTTGATATATTCTATTCAGTTAGGCATATAAAGTCAAGCCTCATTTCGTCTGTACTTTGATTATACAGGAGCTTAAGTAGAAAGAAAGATAATTTTAAAGTTAATATATTTTCCTCAAATAAACAAATAGAATTGATTACACTACTTATAAAGATATATAACCCTCATAAAGGTATGTAGCATAGCTTCGATTTAAGTCGAACATTGACCTCTTTTATTTTAGGACCCAAAGGTTTTAATTCTGCTAAAAATTTCCGAAGTTTTGGCCTTTCCTCTTTTAAAGTGTATAACGTTCACTTCAATTAGTTACACATTGGTTGGAAAAATTGAAATTATAGAAGAGACAAGTGTGACAAAAAATGACCAACACACCAGCACCCATGTGAGAAAGGAGAATGAATTCTTCATCTAAAACCTGTGAGACCATTAAGGATTTGCCTCAAGTAGTATATGTTGTGTTTACGCGCTGGGGGTTGGCTGAAAGAAATTAAATGATTATATTTTAGGCATAACCGATAGAGATATCGGGGGTCGGCCGACGATATAATTAGCAGAGATTAGATAGTGGTACAGGCCCATAGTTAATGACTTAATAGTTGGTGGCTGAGAGAGTGAGATACAGGTAGGGACGGGCAGCCCAGAGGGACAGAGATACCAGGTGTCTGGCCATTAGGTGATTACCACGCCTCTACCGCCCGTTCCGAAAACATGAGCCACAGCCTTCATTATCCCGGCTCAGCTATCATCGGCTTCCCAGGCCCGGGTTCTCCTCCCGATAACCGTCAACTTCCTGGAGAGAGTCCTGGAGGAGTTTCGGCTCCCTCATCAGGCTCCGGGAGCTGCCGTCATCAGCGGTCCAGGTCATCAGCGGCCGCCCTTGTCGTAATAAGAAATTACATTAACGCGATTGGCTGAAATTGGTGGATATCAAACATGTGACTGATGAGGCCTATTTTTTAAAAAAGTATATGAACGCTTGGATGTATATAATTAAAACCACTGCTTGTCCATTAAATCAACTGCTCAAAATTAAGGTGGTCATCTAATCATGTTTGGAAGCGATTTGCCTGCTTATTAACCCTTTAATCAAGGAAACTCACGTGATGCTGAACGGTACCTTCATTGATAGCTATTTCAAAATACCTCAAAGTAAAAAAAAAAAATATCGAACCACCTATCAAATCTAATACAAATTATCCTGGTGTGGGTATTATCTGATCAAATTAAATGAAACAGGACAGTCTTACTACTCTTAACTTTGCTAATTGCCTACCACCAGAGTTGACATTCAAATTGAGACCATCTGCTGGATAAGATGCTATGCTATTAAGCCTGGTATTAGATGATTAGCGAATAAAGTGTTTCATATAATTAGGCCAGAAAATCGTGCAGACCATTGCTAAAGATATCCATTTGTTTATCTACCTGTGATTGCTATAGATGTCAGCTTAGAGTTAAACATATTTGGGCTGAATTCCGTAAAATTTAAGGAATAAATTAACTCATGTAGTACACTCTTTCTTCACTTATATTCAGAGGAATTTGACCTTCATGTGGTGTAATACTTTTTTTTTTGGGTGTGTTTTTAATATTTTTTTAAAACATTTTGATAGATCAACACTGCCAATTCTCTTCTCTTTGATCTTACGTCTGTGCAACATTCCAGTATGTTGGCATAAACACATCAGATATTTATCTCATAAAATTATTTTCTTCAAGCGGTTGACGCAATAAAAACCTCTTTATGCGGACATCTTTAATAATTTTACATTGCTACAAAGTAAACTGACCTATATTAAATGTGTAAGATTATTGCAATTTTGTTTTTAGCAAAACTTTTATAAATTGTAACAAAGCAGAAATAAATAACTGTATCCCGAAGGGAGGTGTTATGTATCGGATGGCATTCTACCCCCTTCTTTTTCCCTTCTCTTTTTCCCAGCCCACGCTCTGTGTTCTCATCAGCTTCCTCCGTTGATGGAACTATTAGAAACTAAGGATTCCTCGGCCCCATTAATGCGACGATTGACATTTTGTTTAGCTGACTCACTTCTGATGCCATTTCATCGAGAGGCGGTGGCTACTTTCACAAATAACAGTATCACCAGCTGTTCTTGGAATCTCGTTTGTGAGTTATCGACTCATTCGAAACCATACCCGACTCATGTATCCCCTTAAGCCTTTCCTACTTGTTTTGGCTACTGTTTGTAATCATTGAGGTGCCCATCAAAGTAACTTACAATATATTCACCGAATAATTTCGAGGTTGTGTTGAACAAATTTATCGCTTGATAGCTTAAGGATTGTCTTTTGGTTTCCAAGACTTGTGTAAAACACTAACTGTCGCATTTTTTTCGGAAGATATCTCAGCTTTAAGCATGCGTTAAACCCACTTACAAGAAGGAGAATACTTTTCCTAGGTAGTTTTGTCAATATACCATTGAAATAATACAAAATTATACGCATAAAGCATTAGGTAATATTTTTGATCAGGAGTGCCATTCCCTTCCCGAGGAATGCTTTATGCGTATAATTTGGTATTATTTCAATGGTATATTGACAAAACTTCAAATGGGGGACTCCCCTTAGTGAAAGGCACTCATTAGCCCAAAATAATTTTTCTTTATTTTTCCCACATCCTATTTTTATAAGTTTGAGAGCTGAGGAAAAAAAAAAAAAAAACTTCATCAGGTCTCGATGAAAAACTAAAACCCTTTATGAAATGTTCAAGTGGCGCATTTCGCATTGAGCTGTGTAAGAATGGTATTCCACTAAAACCCGATCTAAAAAATATATATATATCCTCCTCCACCTTCTATGTATTCACGCAACACTAGATCTCGCTTATCCGACCTCTACCTCCTTTCTCATAGCTCAGCTTCCTTTGATAGCTCCTCTCTCGTCCATGCATTCACCCTTCAGAACTCAATATTGCCATTCATCCGCTATTACTTTTCCCTCCTAGATTTCAAACCCCGTCATTTTAAATTTCTTATTTCCTCTCAATCCACCACTTTCTAACTATTTGAGAGTTATCCCAGTAGCGAGTTTATTTTTTTTTTGTTTTTCCTGTTTTATCTAAAGCATAATTATCTGTTATTATGTGTATACATAGGCCAGACTATGACCTTATATTTGTATTATTATATTTTTGTTTTTAGTTCTCAGGGGACTAATGTACTATAATAAAGTTTATTTTTCAATTCATCTCGTCCTTTTCATGATCAACATTAAAGACATATATTGAAGAATGTTATAGATATTGAGAAGAACTTTCAAAGAGACTAATATCAACTCCCGGGTTGAGGTTATTAACTTTTTTATATTGAAATTTACAGCAATACTTATTAATAACCAAATTCGACTTAATTTATACTTACTTATATATACATTTATTCTCTTTGACTTCAAGTATCAATAAGTTTCAAAAGTTAATTTGAATTATAGAGACAGAATCGTCAACGATTGATCCTTGCCAAACGAACTGTGACGGGCAATCTCGATTCGAGTTAACTATCCATTCTGGGTTTGACCAATCGAAACAATCAGACCTTATATATAAGGACTTTATACAAACTTTTCCGTCGGATTTGTTTTTTGCTCGCCTCCCTAAACAGCCGTTATCAAGTTGTTTTTTTATCTTCATCTGGACCCAAAGAATTCCTTTGGGATAATAATGAGGAAGGAAGAGGACAGGTTTTTTGTGAGACGAAGAAGGTAATAAAAAGTTTCATACCTCTGTAGGATGAAGTTTTGTAAGATTAACTCATGATAAGCTTTTGTTAAATCCAAATAATATTTATGCTTTGAATTGATCAAAAGAATATTAAGAATAAATATTTTTTTCCTCTTCTAAAACAATAGTCACTTTCATTATTTGTTTTTCAATAATCTAGTAAACTAGATGTCAGATTTTCAAGACCTAGAATAAAACAAGATCCATGGTTTTGTCCTTACGTGGATTACACATTATCCGTCTGCAGAATCCCGAAAGATCCGAAAGAATCCGTCTTTCGGATTTCAAGAATTTTCGGATTTTCGGATTTTCCCGTAAGCCTTCAAATTATTCAAACTAGTTGAAATGACTATTCGCATATACGATAGGACTGGTGCAGTAGTGTAATCTAAAATAGGGTGCTTACAATGATGAGCAATTCCTGTGTCCTAGTATTCCACTACGATTTTCCCGTAAGCCTTCTTTTGCGTTTCGACTCGCATTGTCCCCTTTCTATTGTTATTCCCTTTCTTATAGATGGGATCATTGTCAGTCATAAATCACGATATTTTGGAATGGGTTGCTTAGGTAACTGCCACATTTCTTCTACAATTTCATCAGAAGAGTACCATATTCAAGCACATTTTTGTTGCTCAACTTCTCAATTTCCATTTTGTATATTACCTTCAAAGTAAGTTCATGACTCAATTATGGTATATATTCAAGTGAAGATCTCTAATCTATTGTGCTTGAATTTAGTGCTTCTTGAGTTGTGTACTTGCATAATATACTTTGAAGTTACCACTTGCTGTTTGTTTTCGGTTTATCCAAAGATGAAGCAAATTTTATTATTAGTAAACTTGACGTAAGATTTTCAAGACCTAGAATAAAACATCATCCCTAGTTTTGTCCTTACGCGGGTTACGCATCATCCGTCTACAGAATGCCAGAAAATCCGAAAGAAACCGTCTTGATGGATTTCAAATTAGTCAAACTAGTCTATTAACTATTCAATCCTCTAGTCTATTTATATATTCAAGTGAAGATCTGTAATCTATTGTGCTTGAATTTAGTGCTTCTTGAGTTGTGTATTTGCATAATATACTTTGAAGTTAAGAGCAAATTTTCTTGTCGTCTCGTTACTCGTCATAAATGAGACCTCAGATGGCGTTTCCTTCCAAGCATATTTTTTTTTTGTTAATTGCTGCTAGCATGACTCCAGCAAGACCTGTTGAGGAGCTTAGGTTTTATTGTAACTAGATTTTCAGCATCTGTGTATCCCAATTGATACTTACTTCCATTCAATAAAAACGACTTATGTATTTCAATGATCGCATCGCCTGCGCTAAGCATATTTCACTTAAAAAATGAACTTTGTTAAGTGTGTGGTCTCTTAGTTGTTAATCCCTAAGACACACAGGAGTGATTGACCGGATTTATCAAGGTAAAAAAAAAGTTCGTCCATTTCCCCTTTTTCCACTCATTTCAACAATTTATACAGTTAAAAGTCACTTTTTAGTAGAGTTAACGCTTCCACCTTTTAACAAGCTCAAGGTTTATTAGGATCAATTACGAGGCGAGACTTTTATTGTGTCCTAATTAAAGTTTATCCTAAAAAAAAAAAATAATAAAATGTTTAATTTAAATAACTAGTTTAATTTGAGAGGAAGAAATGTCTCTTAATCTCTGAGTAGAGAGATGGCGCAGGTATAAATAAAACATTAAATTGAAAAAAAGGTTTTAATGCTAATGAGACCATTTTCGAGCGGCGAAAAGAAAAAGGGTGGCTTAAGCCCTTACACAAATCCACGGAGGGAATTTTGAATTATTTCCCAAAGTGTTGGATTGATAGGCATAAAAAGTCAGAAGTGGTGAACGGTTCCAGAGCTCATAAAACGGCTCCTAATTGGGCTGGGTCCGGCCCGGCATAATTCTAAAAGAGTTATAAAAATACTTGCTTAAAGGCCAAGCGGTGAGAGGGGGCTCAGAGTCACTCCCCCTCACATGTATACACGATCAAGTCGTTAACCCGAGAACTGGTAAGGATCCTAATTATTTTCTTTTTATTGCCTTGATTGCCTTCTTCAATCGGGATCGTTTTTTTTTTTTATATTGGCTGCCAAATCTTAGTTTCGCGAAAGGTTTGATTTATAAGGAAAAAAATATTCTAATATAAAAATCTAATAAAATATAAAAAAATTTCGCCCCCGTTTGAGTTACAGGCATAATATACCACCTAAAAAGGCATTAACGTTCCCATTCAAGTAGAAAATGACTCTAATTATAGTTTTATAAAAAATGCTTCAACTGTTTTCTTAATGTTTTCAATCATTATATAAAAAAAGTTGGGTTACCTTTTAAACACCCCGGTTATAGAAGAAAAAAAATGTCCTAATTCATCAAACAAAAGGCTCCCTGTGAAAATTTATTAGTAAAACAGCTTTACTATGATAAAATTACAATCTGCCTTGTTGGCCAATAAATAATTGTGATAAATGATCTCATTCGTGACATATATACAATTTTTCATTTACTCTCTCATTCATAAAGTATTTACAAACAGCCCAGAGACCTCCCAAATCCACATTGTCGTCACCTCCCTCGCTTGCGAAAGAGAAAGTCTTGGGAAGTCCCCCACGCTCCTCCGTCAGCCGCTTCACTGTATAAGAGCCAGCGGAAGCTGATCAAGAGCGCGAGAGTCACAAACGCTCAGGACATGATTGTAGAAACTGGCCATTGCCAGGAGTCCCACTGTCACGCATTTATAGCAGGTCACAAGGCCACTGCCATTTAAGTCTCCGAGGAGGATTATAGGGATGATTGGTGCAGTGCAATGACTGTGCTACGGGATTAGGGTGGTTGGACTTGGAAGGGATGAGCTCGAGATTGTAACGGAAATTAAGATTGTTATGAAGGGTTTTTGTTGTTGATGTATTAAGGGCATTTACTATTGTTCTCAGGACTTTTGGATTGATACGCTTGATATTCGACTTTTTTTATGTCCCCCATAGCTCTATTCCGTATGTCCATTTGGCTTAGGTATAACTTTGTAAATTAGTAATTTGTTTTCTATTGAGAGATGGGATGTTCTTTGAAGTAGTCTGTACAGTTGTCCAAAACGTCTGTTTTGTTCTTGTCTTTTTAGCCTCGTATATGAATTCCAGGTCATCCGAGATGGAAGCCTAAGTACTGTACTAACTCAGACATAGGGAGAGGAATGGAATTAAAAGAAACTAGTGGACAAGACTTGCGGCAGAGGGTGAAGGTAATGTGGGAACATTCCTGAGAAAATAAGTATTAGGAATGTTCAGTGAGAATATCGTCGTTTGAAGGACCAAATAACCATAAGAATGTTTTTTTTTCTTGCTTTCAATTGCTGTTAGAAACGGATCCAAGGTCCCGAAAATTCACGCAGAACAGTTTTCTGTAATTTTCCATACGATAGTTTATAGGGATTATACATGACTCCAAATCCAAAAGAGAGATGCTGGCTAGTCCTCTCATGTCACCTTCATCCTCCCTCGCTCATTCTGGTTTTTCAACCAACCCATTACAGCTAAATCCCAAAACACATACCTAGGAGTTATGCTAAACAAGCTACTCACATGGAGGCCCCACATCCGACATGAAACTGAAAGAGGATTTTTAGCTATTTCTTCACCTCATGAGCAGTTGTTCAAAAATAACTATAGACAACAAGAGACTGATTCACAGAACGATAGTCCAACCTGAAGGATATAAGTCAGGGGGAGTTCCAAGCCCTCCAATATTGTTACATCCAATTCTTGCAATCCAGAATCCTCCCTTCTATATCAGCGATTGTACCCTTCAAGCTGATCTCAACATCCCTTCCATTCGAGACCATCAAACCTCCACTAACCAAACTTCTATTCCCACCGCTCTGGCCATCCTAATCCATACCCTTATGTCATATACTCACTTATAATCCTAGGCAATCCAGACGCCTAAGGTAGAGGCTGCCTCGCTTCCTTCTCCATAAAGCAAGTTGTTATCGCTTTTTCCCACAAAGTAACAGGACGTTAAAAACTGAAGACCTAGGCACTGCTTAAAATGCTTTGTACTTATTACAAGTGATGATTTCAATTAAGGTATTTAACGAAAAAAAAAACAAAGATGGACAAAATGAATGATTAGAAATAAATGCTATCTTTCAATCTGCAATTCAATTATTCCATTGAAGCTCTTCAAATGGTTGCATGATAGGTTGTTTTTCCTTTTTCGGTTTCTTATTATGTTACGCCATAATGTTGCCCATGGTTAGCGGAAACGGCAGGAATGCTGTATCGATTGCGTCCAACTCTCTTTACATTTTTACTTTTCTCCAAAAGCTACTCCTTTTTTTTGGCTTCTCGCCCACTATTACCAACCGTTTATTAGCTACCACCATGGACTAACTAGATCCTAGGAAAGGACCCAATTCGCACCGACTCGTGCTAAGCATACAATTCTTTCCATCTAGAGATCTCAACCGTTTTTAATTGTCTGATAGTTGGTACCATGTTGTGTGCTCTTGGGCTTGCTCAACGATACCCTTGTTTGATCAAGGCATTGAAACATGACTGAAGGAGAAGACCGGTTAAAATAAATGCTGGTGTGATATTGATTATATCCACGCTAGGTCTCTAGCTAATAGTGTTGTTTCAAAGGGGCTCCCTTAATTAAGTGTCATAAATCATTTGAAAAGAAAAACAATATTAATTTAAGCTGAACCAGTGCCGGCCCGCCACTGATGGATGAGTACCCGGTGTACCTGGTCCGTGGTCAGGTGATTTGTCTTTTGTTGTGCCTAGTTAATGTGTTTCCTGCCCACTCCTTTCCGACGATTCGGGCCACACTTCAGGTAGCTGGCGAGGGCTTCACTTTTACTGCTTTATGCTCAGCATCCGTGAAATTTCAAGTTGCACATTGACGTTGAGTGCTTTCAGGTAGCTAACTAATCGGACAAATCAGTAGAACCAATTTATTCCAAAAAAAAACTATTGAGGATTAGAACAATTTGAGGTTAGTCAAAATCTCATCAAAATTATATTACAAAACATTAACGCTTAACACGTATGCAAGAGTACATTTTTTTTTAGATAAAGATAATTGTGATTTATTAATAAATTTACAATAATCGAAAATTTAATTGAAATAAAAAAAATTCTTTATTCTGAGACACTCTTCTACGAATTCAAATGTTTATTATTGTGCTAAAATTGCAATCTGCCTTATTAGGCAATAATTGAGATAAATGTTCTCATTCATACATACTTACAATTCATCATTCACTCGTCGCTCATTCATACAATATTTACAAAAAGCCCAGAGGCCTCCCAAATCCACATGTTAGTCACCTCCCGCACATGCTAAAGAGGAAGCGGAGTCTTGGGAAGTCCCCACACGCTTCTCCGTCCACCGTGTCACCGGATACGAGCTAGTGGAGGCTAACGAAGAGTGCGAGAGCTACAGACGCTCAGGACATGATTGGAGAAACTGGCCATTGACAAAACTCCCACTGTTGACACCCGCATTTACAGCAGGTCACGAGACCACTGCCGTTTCAGTCTCCAAGGAGGATTATGGGGATGAGTGGTGGAGTGCAATGACTGTGCTACGGGATAAGGGTCTTTGGAGAGGCTACTATGGAATTTCATATACTTGGAAGGGATGACATCTAAGAATAACTATGAAGTTCAAATAAACAAGCCTAGATGACAAAACATGCAAAATAAACATCTCTGTTGTAGTTAGCTTATAGTTCAATTAAGAATATTTTTATATGACAAAAAAATGGTGACTAAATGATCCAACAGTATAATATTAAAACAATAAAATAACAATTGTAACGAGAAAAATTATGTAAAATGCAACAATTGTGTCCAGGGGGAAATGAGTGTGAAAGATTGTCAGAATAGAAAATGGAAATAATTATTGAAAAATAATCATAATGAATTAGGAATTGTCAGATCAGGTCGGGTGGGAGGTTTGAATTAGAGAATGTTTTAAAGTTAAGGAGCATTTTTAGCTGTCACCTAAGAGGGGTAATTATGAGAAATGCCACAGTCTTTAGCGATCTCGAATATTAACCATAGAACACTATTCGTCAGGCCTCGAGATCCTCAGATAGGCTACCACACATCACACAGCCTTACTCAAAATAATGAACGTGATTGATTCTGCGTAATTGTTGAAAAACGAAATGATAAGGATGTAGGCACAAGACATGGAGTAGATGTCCATCAATGCTGCTCAATAAGATAACTGTGCAAGAGTTATCTTATTCATCTTACACAATAGAGCATTTTTTTTTTTTTTTTTAAAAAACACGTTTTTGATTATTTTAAAACATATCAACTAATAGGGTCATTGATGCCCATGCATGCAAAAACATCATTAAAGGTATTAACTTATATTAATAAGAGAGAGAGAGAGAGAGAGATTTGTTAGAAAAACAACCCCAAAACAACTTTATGTCTTGTGAACGAAAGCCCAAAAGCAAAAATAAGCCCTCCTCAGAGGCCCAAGCCAAGCACATGCGGCACCCCAGCCCCTCATTTGCTGCTGCTTTATAATATTTTACGGTAATGACAGGGAGATAATTTGAATCAGAAAAATTTCTTTCGAATTTCATTTTCAATTTTTTGGCGAGGTGTTGAGAGTTCTGTCCCACTTGGCTTCGGCCAGTTTAGTGTTAGTGTTTTTTTTTAAACAATCCGTTGTCCAACCTTGATCGATATGGTTATCCATACTCAAACAAAAGGAGCATTAGGTCCTTTTGTCAACGAGTCATTGTGTGTTTCCAGCTCCTAATGCACAGCTCAGCCTAAGGTGCGCTCCAGGTACTGGCAATGGGAGCCTGAAAAAAACTGAGAGCCATCAGCAGCCGGTGCCGCTCACAGCAATGCTCTTTATTACATTTATCGTTTTGAAACCTAATGACTATTTTATGAGTGTTTCTGACTCTGGGAGTATCTGCGCTATCTCATTTCTCGCTAGAAAATAATTTTCAGACAGTCAGTTCCTTCTGTCTCATTAAGTATCAACGATCTAGCAATGGTATAAATACTCAATTTTGTAAAAATGTCTACTTAATTTTACTTTCTTTGTTACTTCGCATCGCTGTTTAGTTATCTGACGGAAGCGACAATGTCAAAACGGGATAATTATGAAAGTGGTGCGAAATACTTCTTTCCGGCAGCGGAAGAACAGTGAGCTCCATGAAGATGTTGAGCTGTCTACAGTGGATAAGTTCATTCAAGCCGTATACATATAAAATTGTTTGATTAACAGATAGTCTTAAAACCTGGATGTGATGATTAACAATCATCATTTACTTTACAAATGGAACTAATTTTTAGCATAAATTCAATAGAGGCTTCTCTCAACCTTAAATCGGAGTTTGTTGTCCTAAAAGCCTAAGTATAAACAGTACATACAAATTGGGGTCTCATTTAGGGAGTCATCTGCTTAGATTCTGTTCTAACTAAACTTTTTAAGTTAAAAATAGGTGTGCCACAATGTTCAGAGATAAACTCAACATTATTCAATATCATCGTTATACAGTCTCACCAAACTGGCCAAACCTTCCCCATCCCCCTTTTTCTCTTTTGCAGCTGACATCCTTATAGCTCGATTATGGAGTTGAGCTAAGCTCTGCCTGTAATCAAATAGTACAGTTAATAGTAGCATAGTTAAACATTCAGTAAATCTAACAGTTACAATAATTTATTAAAAATTAAGTGAGACAACTTAAGTATGGACCCATGTTTAACACGATTTCCCCATCGATGGCAGCAGGCTGTAGAGGCGGGATCGCTTAAGTATTAAGTTAGTATGTATGTTAGTTTTAGGATAGTTATAGATCCTCATATGTAGTGCGAAGTTGAACCCCATCACCTAGTCCTCTTTTCACTATGAAGAGTTTTAACAATAAAAAGCATTTTTTAAATTAAAAAAACCAAAAAAAAACCTGTTACTAAATTTTTAGAGTTCAGTGACACAAAAAAAATCAAAATAGAAATTTCTATATAAGTTATGTATTTTTCCTTTATGTTTATAGCCCCTTATCGCTGAAAACGTTTAATAAAAAAGAAATGAAAGCGGAAATAATTCTATAGTGGAGTAGTGCATATTTAAATATTAGATCCATATAATTCCGTTAAAAGGTAAAGAGCTTCTTTGAAAGACTTTCTCAGGTTTATAAGAGCTTTGCAAGAGAGATTAGCTCAGTAGGTTGTTGAGCTTGGCAGCATCGACCGGAGATGGTCAAGTCTTGACTTTGTTTTTGACTAACAATGTAAAATTTGAAATTATTTAACCCTCTAAAGCTTATTTTTATATGTTTAAATGTCTGAGTAACTAGAATTATTATATTAAATTGATGTACATTTAATTGACTTAAACTATCTTACTGGTATCTTTTCTGTTTTTAGTGCATCAAGATGTTACCGGTATAGGGCTGGAAAACGTTTCTACTATAAAGAAATATACTGCAGAAATCTATGTTCTACACTGAGGCTGACTACGGCTACACTGACGAATAGCGCGAGAGCCACAGACGCTCAGGACATTGGAGAAACTGGCCATTGCCAGGACTCCCACTGTCACGCATTTATAGCAGGTCACGAGGCCACTGCCGTTTCAGGATCCGAGGAGGATTATAGGGATGAGTGGCGCAGTGCAATGACTTTATAGCACTGGAAAACGTTTCTACTATATAGAAATAAACTACAGAAATCTTTGTTCTACGCGCCTACCTTCAACCCGCGACCGGCAACCGAGACGTACATGAAAGGCAGTCGCCTAACCGGTGACTAAACGGAAAAGTGTGTGGAGAAGAAGCGTGAAAAATGGCGGTACCTGTGTTCAATTTGAACAGTTCCCAGTTAAAATTGGATCCGGGGCTCGTTTTCCGGCCATTACCCGACCCGTGACATCACTGCCGGCGGCCGGCCTATCTCGTACCAGATCTCACTGATTTGTGGCCTTCCACTTTCTTGTCAACACCGCCACATTTTATACCCGCCCCAACTTCTGTCTTCCACACTTCTCCTTTTTCTCTGTTACCGTTGTCTTCTTTAGCAGCTGCCCCGGTGCAAGGGGAATCGTTTATTTACGAGGTACCTTTGCCCTTTTACTTGTGGCTGTCCGTAGGGGGGGATACACTGCCTCCTTATATAACTAACAAAATACATTTATGTACAATGTTTCTGTCTATGTTTTAGCTTTTCACTTCTGTATTATTCACAGTTTTTTATTCAAAATTCGTTTTTCCGCTAAATTCAAATTTCCTGTTTGTTTCTTCGTTTTTGCCCAAACCAGATATGACGTTTCAGTATGAAAATCCCTATTACTAATATTTCTCCACTGACTCGTATCCGGTGACACAGCTGACGGAGGAGCGTGGTGGACTTCCCAAGACTCCGCTTCCTTTTTCGCATGCGAGGGAGGTGATAACCATGTGGATTTGGGAGCTCTCTGGGCTGTTTGTAAATATGAATGAGAACATTCATCACAATTGCGTATTGCCTTATAAGGCAGATTGTAATTTTAGCCCAATAAAGAAGTTATATATATTACTAATATTTACCAGCCACAAACCGAACACAATGGCTCAACCGAGAATCGAACCCTGGAGGACACCCCAATATCCAGTCGAAGACTGCCAACTGTCAAACCGAAATTTCTTTTCACTAAATGTAGACCCAAATTAATTTAGAAAATAGCAAACGTAAACGGAGCCAGACTGTTAAGAAATTAGACGTAAGTTTAGATATAGGCTTAACGTTTACACCTTACAACATAAATTCTATAGGAGCAAAAGGCAAGGCTGCCATTTTATTCCCGTTTCCAGTTTTTCATTCGTTTGCAAAACACTTTAACTCCCGATAAAAATATGAATAAATTACTAAGTTCTTCTCAGACCTCTAGTAGCTTATGTATGACCTGCACTAGTAGCCTCCTTAAACTGCAGACAACACAGAACATATTTCAAATAACAATAACAAATTCGCCTTGGCATAATACCAAAAAGTGTTGAGCATAATATTTCAGCCAGGAAGATGATACATCAAGACATTCATTTTATCGTTAAAGGCTAATAAACGTTGGTCTTTTAGTTGTAGGTTTTATTACTAAATTGTACATCAAAAATTTGTTTACATTAACTATAAACCGAAATATATTTTTGAAAATGTATAAAAACAAAAGTAACGACGTAGAAACCACGAATGAACCATATATCGAGATTACGGCCGGGGATTCATCAATTTTCAAAAGAATGCTATGAAAATGTCGTGATATTGCTATTTAAATATGATAAAGCTTACCGCAGTATATTTCAAACCAGCCTCAATAATGAAAATTGTATATAAAGTGAACATATGTTAGATAGCATGTAACAATATAACTTTAAAATTTTCTATCAAGTATCAAGCAAATCGAGTCGTTAGAGTGCAAGGGGGAAAATGGAGGATGAGGAAGGAACAAAATCCGAAGGTTCCTTAAAATCCTCTAAACAGGCTAAAGGATCGGCTGATGGTTCTCAAAAGTCACCAAGAACCTCTGGAACAAAAATTAAGAAATCTCCAGCAAAAAAGAAACAGAAGAAAAAGCCTAAAGGAAAGGAGCTAGTACGGTTGCCACGTTGCGGGCATGGTTGGTGCTTAGGTGAAGTGCTCAAAAAGGCCGGGATAGAACCAGGGGTATGCTGGCCAAGACCTCTCCCTTGGGCGCTGACCGGGAAACTGCGCTACCTGCCTGGCTGGGAGCAGCAGTGCAAGGACTACAAGCTCAGCAAGGTCTACTACATGGTGAAGCCGAAGAGGAAGAACCAGGACAGGGAACGCTACCAGGCGGAATTGAGGGAGGCCAAGTTGCTGTGGTCCTATCTCCGACCCGCGCTCATCTACCCGAAGGGTCTCACCTACAGCGATCCGGAGCCGGGCGTTCTCTGTAACTGTGAAAGTGGTACTTGCAAGAGAGATGATCAGTTAGAACCTGAAGAATCTTGAAATGGTACTGTTTACTGGATACTTGTCATGGTCCTGTTTTGTTTTAGCACAAATAAAGTGAACAAGCTACAGATGTTTTTAATTTTTAACCCTTGGGTGGGAGAGTCCTTCGCTCAACAACAAATATGAAACCAATGGTTTCGATTAATGACAGCAAAAAGAAGTCATATTTCTCAAATAATATGTCAATTGGAAATGGGTGCTTTGTAGGCCTGGCTTGTATAGGAATAATGCTTATCCACTTTTTCCAAATAGTTTTTATTTACAACCATTTTATGCTTTTTACTATGTTGTCATCTTCAGGTTACAAGCACAGAACAATATTAACACAAAATGAAACATTTTGAAAAACATGCTTGAGTTATTCTAAACACTAGAAATCAAATTAGAGAAAAAAGTTGAACTCGAAAAATATCAGCATGCAAAGTACAGTGCGTGCTAGCCCCATCCCTTTGCAAGCTAATGCTTCAATTGTTCCAAGAGTGTATGAATATATCCTTCATTGAGGTATATATACATATATATTTATTATTTCTTTGAGTGTCTTATTGCAATGTTGGGGAATTATTTCCACATCAAACTCACCTTCTAGTTTATGTTGTTTAGCTTGTATTTGGGAACGCCAATGAGTGGTTTATACGGATACCAGAGTCCACAAATCCCCCAATACGATAGGGCAATAGACAATTGTATCAATACATCAGCAAATGGAACTACTTTGCAAAAGTATCAACGTCAAAAATGAGTTAATGTTGCGAACACGAGTTTTTGTAATTATAGCTTACTAAGCCTCAACACGCTCTATCGATCAGGGCTTAATTAGATGCCTTGCTTAATATGATAGCATAGTGTATATAATTTTAGGATAATTGGACTTTTATATGGTGCTACTATGCAAAAGTGAAATATGTGTCCGGTTGAAATTTCGAAAATGATTTTAGTCAGAGTTATTAATAACGTTTAGCTATTAAGAACATTCAAAGCACAAATAACATTTTGTTATCCAGAAAGTAAAGATATTTAATATGATTGCCTAGAAATTTTTATTTCATTTAATCAATAAACGCCTAATTATGTTTTATAGAATTGGTGATATTTTTCTTTTCACGAGCAGGACACGATCTGCATTATGTTTACACCCCTATATGTATTACCACATCGGAATCTGAGCCTCATGAAAAAGTAACTTAAGCAATACACCGTATGATAACCCCAGTAGAAGAATTAGCCAAGCTTCGTTGAGTATTGTGAGCCCTGCCCGTTTAATGGTGGGGCACTTCCATATTCCAAGAAGACAAGCCGCGCACATTACAACAGCTGTTATTCGACGAGGGTCGACCATCGCTCATCTGAACAGCGCACTAACGATTGCCGGCTCACCATAACTTTCTCCACAGCCCCTAACTAACGTGAATAATGAAGCAATTAAACAGAAAGACTAGCAATTAATTCTGGATTTACGATCTCCGCTAATGACAACCGCAATCTGACGTCTGTAGTCTGTAATAAGGGGATGCTTTTACGTCAGTGCAAAATTAGCCCTCGGACAGTTACATATTTTACAGCTAGAAGTGCAAATTGTTTTAAAAATGATTCAGCAATGTGTACTTCGAATGAACTGGTGCATGTCCCATGAAATTGATTTATTTAAGAGATGTCTTGATAATATTTTACCCATAATTGATAGACTGCTTTCCTCCTTTTCGCTGAAAAAAAAAAAATATATATATATGAATATACGATAAGAAATAATTATATGGTACATCCATTTAACAAAATAAATGTTAAAATCGATCAAACTCACCCGTCGCCCTCATCATCAAACTAAATTTTCCTCCTATCTCTGTCACTCGATCCATCTTCTGACCTGGAACATTGTTTAAAAAATAAAATCAATAATAATAATTTTATAAACATAGGCAATAAGATAAAAAATAATCATATGAAACTAAGTCAAGTGTAAACTGCTATAATCTTTTGTGAAACACAGGGGGGGGGGGGTTAAATTATTGGCGATTCGGTAGGTAATAAGTTTTAATACAGATTTATATAATTAAATTTCAAACCGACTACTGACTCTTAACCATCACAATTTGCTAAAAGAGGTATAATTCATATATGACGATAATAGCTCTCCTGGGAAGTTAAGAGCTAATTAATGCTCAGGATGATAGGTGATTAAGGGCAGCGACAAGTTGGTTACGATCGGAAAGGAATGTGTGGAACCATAATAGTGAACTTTTGGAAAAAATGTAGTGATTCAAGTTTGGACATGAGAATAGATATAAGTCGACAGCTGTGGAGAAATTGAGGAGTATCAGAGCAGTTAATTTTTTGTTATCCACGGAGCTTTATAAAGGTTATTACCATTAGTTGATAAGGTTGTGTAAGGGGTCTAAAATTTCAAGTCGGGATAGATCGCCAACAGGATCATAAATTTTGTTCGTATTGTTGTAATATTTAGATGCTTTGCCTTTGAATCTTCAGAGCATTGAAGTGGTATCAGAAAAGGAGCTAATTCAGCGGAGTAGTTCATAGCTCCCATTGATTGCTTGTGTCGATATAAGCTCTAAGACTAGTGTTTGCACTGCTTTAAGTTTGGTTCCGTTTGAGTACACCATATTATCAGGGGACTGGCTATATTTAGATTATTGCAAACAATAATGATAGGCGGAAAAAAAAAACGAACACACATTAAAAATAAATAGTGGAGTACGTGAACATCTCCGGTTAGAATTTCATAAACTCGGCCATACGTTATTTTGTTCTCTATAAGTTCAGATATATGAACATATGGCACCCATAACATAATAACTATATAACTTCTTGCTCCAACGATGTACCACACACGAAAATAAAATGGTACCAAACATCAAATAAAAATACTACCGTACAAAGTAGTAATAAATTTGATACAGACTAATAAATAATTTTTTTATAGAAATAATAATGTATATAGAGACGACAGGGCCACGATAGTCTGTTTATTGAGTTTCATCATTTTTTGAACTCTAAAGATCTATTTAAAACAAAAATGAATAGTCTAAAAGAATGAAAGTGTATAAAGTGAGTTTTAGGGTCTCAGTTCAACGTAGGCCTTGACCTGATCTGGCTGAAATACGAACTTCAACTCTAAGGATTCTGCAAAACTTGAAAAATGTTTTTTATCAATCAGTGATTCATGGATCAAACAAAATAGCAACAACAGCTGTTTTACAGAAATTAGTCAATATTTTTCGTGGAAACACAAAAAAAAAAATCGATAATAATAAGTTATTAATGGTTACTTCAAAGTTAGTAATGACATTTTATAATTGAAAATATAGGATATAATTCTCCAAGCAGGTTGAAATAAGAAGCAAGCTATAAAAGGAATTTTGAAGGAGCCGATTAAGATGAAGTGGAAGATGACGTAGGGTAATGAAGACATTTCAGGCTCGGTATCTTAAGAGCGATCAGTTTGCGGGGAAAGCTCTGGCCACGCCTACGAATTGTCTTAATCAATTCTCCCACCTGATGAGCATACTTATTAAGTAATTTACATTAAATGTGTCCTCCCACTTCGGGTCATTTCGATGCTAAGTGCTACTTTGCAGACACTTAATTATTCATCAGTTTGCATATCCAATGTATGCCGAATAATAATACTGAAACATATCTTATTTTTAATGTAAAAGAAATGGTATGAAAAAATTCAACGATTTTTTTTCTTGTGATTGCACTCAGTGTGAGTTTCATACAGTAGCCTATTATTAGACAATAGCCGGTACACTCCCTTCAATATCAAATTATAATTATATACTATAAAAATAGCAGTCATTGCATTCCGCCTCACATCCCTATAATCACAGGACAGTGGCCTCGTGACCTGCTATAAATAAAGTCCTGGCAATGGCCAATTTTTCCAATCATGTCCTGAGAGTCTGCGGCTCTCACACTCTTGGTCAGCCTCAACTGGCTCGTATTCGGCGACGCCCATGATGGAGGAGCGTAGGGGACTTACCAAGACTTCCTCTTTCGCATGCTAGGGAGGTGACAACCATGTGGATTTGGGAGGCCTCTGGGCTGAGTACTGTATACTGTATGAATGGGCGAGTGAATGAAGAATTGTAAAATATGGTATGAATGAGAAAATTGATCGCAATTACTAGTTAATTACCAAATAAGGCACATTTATTTAATTATGGCATAAAGTATAATATTTAACGCAAAAAAATCCACGATTTGTTTTACCTATATTCTTGAATTTCTCAAAGCATCTTATGAACTATATATTATTTAATGCTTTAAATTATAGGTAAATTACATTGGCGTTAATATTGGTTGTAGGTTTTTGATTGATAACATACAAAGTTGTTGCCTTCCCACAATATTTTATTAAAATCAAAAGCACTTCCGATCGACTTACGCTTTCATCTGGCGATGTTCAGAGATGTATTGCCAATCTATATTACACTCTTCTAGAGTAGACTGTCAGATAAAGATATCAGGCAACCTTTTAAAATAAGAAAAATTCTTGCCTTTTAAACGCACCTCAAACTGCATCTCTGAACAAACAATAACAGCACAAGTTTGTCGAAAGCTCTAGTGCTTTTATAAAATTCTGTTGGTTGACAAAAAAAATATATTTTATTAAAGTTAAAGTAGGTACGGTACATCAAATTTACGTTAAATTCATTATTTCTGTTGTTTTTGTATTTAATAGTAAGGGGTCATGAGATCAATATATGTTGGTTTTATTTGTACATATATATATTATTTATTGTTTTATATTTTTTATAAATATTTGGCTGTACAGTGACTGTACAGCTGTTCATTTGTTTTCTCTTTTTATAAGTATAGGGGCAAAGCCACCTAGTTATACAATATGCTCAAGAAACGAAATTAATAAAACTTTGGTGTTACTTTGGTAACTATGGTAGTGGGTATGTTATAGATTAACCAGTCAATGGTGTAATTAATGAAAACAGTATTGACCTTTCCATTCACCATAGAGAGCATAGCCTACAACTAGCACACAGGTTCAAACGTTTTTTAAATATTATTTATCAATTTTAACTAAATTAATAACCCCAATCAGAAAGCTTTATAGCACTGAGGATGCTAAAATGGCGCAACGTTATATAGTTATCATTTGCATACAATGATTCCCTTACTGATTATTGACTCGGTCGATTAGAAATCCAAACGCAGACCGGCAGTAAAATAGACCTGAGCTTGAATTGCAAAGGGATTGCCCAAGGCCGTTACCAAAGGATTCACATGTCCATAACAAGGACACAGCATGATAGATTCATTTCAGATTGTTCGCCATTTGAAGAGAAAAAACAATTGTTCTATTGAACCTTTTTTGCGTGATTGTTATTCCTGGCCCATTTATGCGATGATGTGTGCACGCCAACGCAAAACCTCACCAATGACAGTTAAGACGACCGAGTCCGGCTACTTTAGATTCCTTCTCGGCAACTTGTGTTTTGTTTTTTTTCTTTTTCCCCCTGTCCGTTCTGTTGATTTTCTCTAGAAAAATAATCTTACCGATAATTTATATATCAGGGAAATCCGTGGAGGTGAAGCGACCATTTGGCGATATAAAGAAAGATTGGAGGTACAAGGGAAACAAATTAAGATAAGAAACCGGTGAGGTGAAATAAATAAAAAGTTGGAAATGGCCGGAGCTGGACAGGCAGGTACCACCCCCCAGTGGCATACTAATGCCAATCCTGTCACCCTTCCTCTTTTTACCATCTACCGCTTTCAAGAGAAAAAAGTCAACAGGCTCAACCCTCATATTTCACTATTAAAATCTCTTCATGGCTTGAGAGTCGAAGACATTTGATCATCCTTTGTGGAGGATTCCAGTCCCTGCACTTTATCCGTTTTTACCCTATTCTTCTTCTTCTTCGATAGGGAGACCTTCCCTTTTGTTTCCAACGCTTCTGTAGTGTGGGATATCACTTCTTTTCATCGCTAGCCGTGAGGCAATAAGTGATTGTTAGGTTTCATCAAATTTATTAATGTTTGCATCATATACTAGTGTGAGATAGTAGGGGATGTGCCCCAAAATATTTTAACCAGTCAACATCCCCTAAACTAGTATCATGGTAGTTTACAATGTACTCTTGCGGCAACGTTTCAACAATTGAGCGTCAAGTAATGCAAATATGGAAAATACAAGAAATAAAAAGTTAATCCTCCAAGAAAGCATTTACAAACAGTATATAAAACAATCATTCTGCCCACTACTCAGTTTTGTTTTTATTATATCAAAATGATAACCTTTACAAAATTGCTAATATTACCATTATTGTAGAAATCATTCTATTATATTAGTTAGTATGATTCCTGGATACTTGGATCTAAAGAACGAAATACGTTAAGGGCAACAAAAATGTATTTTTTGGACAAGATACGAGCAAAAATCTAGGCTTAAAATATGACTCTTAACCAATCGAGGTCGGAGTCAGCTGTGGGGGTAGCCATCTTGCTGGAGTAATGAACCCTCATTGATGATAAAAAGTTTCCGACCTTTTATTTCACTAGCTTTTATTTATTTTATTATCACCTTCATGTTGAGGTTGGAAACTTTTCAGACCACCTGTGTATGTATATAGAGACCCTTATTCACGCGGTTCCCCTTTTTCACTTGTTCACTGTTTTACCTTGTTATAATAGCACTTGAAGGTGGTGTCAAGCGGTGCTAACAACAACGAGAAGTCAAGAGAAACATTATTGACAGAGGTACTAGACCAGGTGAGTGGATTCTCTCTGTCTCTCCGGGGTCGAATGATTGTGTCAATCCCTACTATACAGTCCACTTGTTGCGGTATTGCGAATTTTAGCGGGTGTACACTAATCCAATCCAATTGATTTGGAATGGTATGGCGATGTACTCAATATGGATGATAGGGAAATACTAATGTCCTTAACTGTGGCCTACTGATAGCGTCTCTGGTCCAGAATTCGTGCGTTCAAGCTCTACCTCCAATTTGTGCATGTTATTGTTCATTTGTTTGTAAAAATTTTTTTTATAAAGGGGTTTTGAAAAAAAAAAAAAATAAATACCAATGACGTTATGAAATATGACCAAACGGCAAGACGACAGAAAGAGAAAGGAGATCCAAAGCGTACATTAGCTTCTCTCTCTTCGGGCTCAGCTACAAACTTGCCATAAGGCATTGTCACGATCAATGACTTACATATACGTGGACGTTTTCGCAGAAGAAAAGAATTTTCTCAGCCCTGTTATTTTCGCATGTCTGACTCCAGACGGCTATTAGCGCTCATTGGGGTGACTTGCTGGGTTTTTTTTCTTACACCCCAACGACCTTAGAGACCCTTAAATCCGACAAGGGGTTGTTTATTTTTTCCACGGCTGGATGCTTTCGGGGTCGCCCTGCGGGTTCCCTTAAAAAATACGGTAGCCCTGCTAAGAGCCGTTGTACAAACAATAAACACAGTTTGAGTTAATAAATGGTGTTTTAAATCCATTTAATAATTGACCCATAAACTTTTGGAGGAGGAAATCGCTCATTATATTCAGGTTCTTTTTTTTTTTTGGTCTTTTTCCCTTAGCTCTCAAACTTATAAAAATAGGACGTGGGAAAAATAGAGGAAAATTATTTTGGGCTAATGAGTGCCTTTCACTAAGGGGAGTGCCTTTCACTAAGGGGAGTCCCCATTTGAAGGATGTATGAGAAGGATATAGAGTGTGGATTGCCTAAAGGAGGCGGGTGGAATCGGGAAGGTAGTGAGAGTCTACCAAGGGTGGAGCCTAGGAGTACCTAGGCAATGGTTTGTAGTCGGCCAGGTCAAGCCTTATATTCAGGTTGAGCAGTTATGCATTATGGTAGAAATCGTGCGAACATAACCAGCGGGAGAGGGGGTTAATTTTTGGTTCTGATTGCTTATAAAATTACGAATAAAGATCATAAATAATGCACCTTTAAGAAAATTAACAATGTCTATGCTAATGGTCCCATCAGACCTAAATAAGGAATACTCTCCTATTCTAATTACCTTTCCTGTGTACTGCTAAGGGTGGAGGGGTATCCTCCAAAGCCTCTTCTTGCCGATTCGGGTCTTTCTATACACTAAGCATTATATAGCTTTCAGAGTTAACCTTGGTTTGGCTCCATATACCAATAGTATCGATAGCATTCAAAATCAAGAGTGATACTTCCTCTTGTAGATATAGATAAGAGATTATAAGATATAGAGATAACAGATAAGAGATATAGATAAGAGTACTACGTCTCTTATAGGTCATGTTACCCTGCCTGATAGTGAATTGACCGGATACGCATGCCTCTCAAGGACCATTATCGTGACTGGCCTGGCCCATCCCCGGAACCTGTGGAGGGGGTCATGGAAATTGAGAGAACGCATGCGTACTGGCCACCCTACTATTAACTAGCTGAAATTAATCTACAAGATACATGAGCTTTGGATTTGGGGTGCTATCCGTGCTATTGATATTCGATAATATTCGAAGCCAACTAATAGAAGATGAATGCCTCGGTGCTGACCCTGACAGCTATATAATGATTATATAGAAATATTACACACACTAAATATGTAAGCCCTTGTAGAATAATACATTTCAATAAGCGAAATTTCAAACCACAGTCCGCAAATCACTGGAAGCTTACTCACTTGACCAAGCCTTCATCAAAACCGCTATGAGTAACAGATGAAAGAGACGTCAGCCGGCAGCAGGCCAGAGGTAAGTGATATTTCTGGAACAACGGCCGCTAAATAGCCGGCCTCCAAAGCCGACACGAGATCAGAGATTTCACTGGGGATGGATGGAAATAAATTAGACAGAGGGCAGCCCCTAACTGAGGGGTGCTGTACGCAGCACTACCTGCTGCCCTTCCCGGAACGGCTCTATTCCAGCTGTCCAGCACCAGGTATCTACATCATCGCCCCTGTCTGTTCGGTCATCGTTGCCAGCCTGCTTCTGCCCATCCACGCCTTCTCCGCCTTCACTTATCGCCGCAGAGGCTAATTTGTCCAGGAAACAAATAAACTTGTAGTCTGCTGAGCCACGACCATCCCTGCTCGGATTATTCTCTTTAAAGATTATCTTCAATAAGACGTTTTGAAGAAAACAAAAATTCACAAGTACGTAAGTAATGTGATTGCATCGATTAGAAAGATTGCTATATAGGGAATTATTTTACTCAGCGCCGATATGGTTATAATTTTTCAGAACTTCAGGTCCTTAAAGCATGATCCTTGCGGTTGCGAGGAATCTTAAGCCGTTTGTTTGGGGAAATGACCTTTCTGTCATGACAAGTGTCTATTTTCTCAATGTATAGTAACCTATCCAACCACCCTAATCCCGTAGCACAGTTATTGCACTGCACCACTCACCCCTATAAACCTCGGGGACTGAAACGGCAATGGCCTCGTGACCAGCTGTAAATGCGTGACAGTGGGAGTCCTGGCAATGGCCAGTTTCTCCAATCATGTCCTAAACGTATGAGGCTCTCGCGCTCTTGGTCAGCCTCCACTGGCTCGTATCCGGTGACGCGGCTGACGGAGGATCGTGGGGGACTTCCCAAGACTCTCCACTTCCTCGTTCGCATGCGAAGGAGGTGAAAACCATGTGGATTTGGGAGGTCTCTGGGCTGTTTGTAAATATTGTATAAATGAGCGAGTGAATGATGAATTGTAAATATGGTATGAATAAGAACATTTATCACAATTACTTATTGCCTAATAAGGCAGATTGTATATATAATGAAATATAAAAAAAACAAAATATATCTAGTTCTCTGTGAAAGTTGCGGAGTAATTTGATAGGAGAATATTGACCTCTTTTTGAGAGCCATACTCTACACCAGGTATGGGCAACCTTTGACATGTTATGGGCCAAACTTTAGTGTGCAAATACGTTCGCGGGCCGCGTTTAAAAGTAGTGCATTTTAAAGTAGTGTTCATAATTTTTAGCGATAGATATCAGTCAGCCATGAAATAATACGACAATGTTATTACAACACAATTTATTAAAATAACAAAATGAAATGAAAAAATAGGTACCTACAGCATTAAATTAAATCGTTAAATTTAGAATTGTTACAAACTACGAAAGTTAAATAGTGACACCGAAATCAATGAGACACTTGAGCTTGAATTTGGGAAACTAATTCATCGATGTTTGGATTAATTCCACTGGTACAAAGACGTAAAGAATTTTCCAAATTATCGTCAGTCAGCCTTGTACGATGTTTTGATTTATTAACTTTCATCAATGAAAAGAACTGTTCGCATTTATAAGTACTGCCAAACGCACAAATCAATCTTCTTGCAAATTTTCTAAGCTGCGGAAAATGGTCTTCTTCGAGGTATTTTTTGTAGAAATCGCACAACTCCACGTCTTCAAATTTAGATTTTAGGAGTGAGTTTTCTTGAATCTCGATCAACTCCATTTGCAAGTGTATTGGAGCATTTTGTACATTACTTTTTGTTGGAGTAGCAAATAAATTGAAACAGTCTTCCATGTGTTTGAAATCGCTAAATCTGATCGAAAATTGCTCCGACAGTAACTTGAGTTCTTCAGCATATTGAGCGTAAGCAATATTTTCATACGCAGAGAGCGTGGTGAAATGGTAACTGTTACCAGACAGCATATGTGCCTCCCACAAGCGGATTTTGTTCTGAAACGCTTTCAAATGGCTGTACAAATCATTTACTAACTGTCCTTGTTTTTGAAGTTTCAAATTTAAATCATTCAAATGGCCTGTAAGGTCGACAAGAAATGCTAAGTCACATATCCATTTTGTGTCACTCAATTCAGATAGTGGTTTATCTTTTATTTGCATAAATTCTGCTATCTCATTTCTAAGCTCGTAAAACCGTTTCAGCATTTTCCCTTTGCTTAGCCATCTGACTTCACAATAATATGTTACGTCGTCATACTCGGCTGATATTTCATCCAAAAACGCCTTGAACTGACGATGGTTAAGCCCTCGGGATCGAATAAAATTGATGGTTTTTACTACCACATTCATAACATTCTGGAGTCGAATGGACTTAGAACACAAGTTCTGTTGGTGGATAATGCAATGAAGGACTATCAAACCATCTTTTTGCACATTTAATTCAGTTGCTTTTTCATTCAAAATTCCGATGAAACCTTTACGTAAGCCGACCATAGAAGGTGCACCATCTGTGCATACTCCAACTAATTTCGACCATGGCAAGCCAAAACTTGTGAATACCTTTTGAACTTCATTAAAAATGTCCTCTCCTGTAGTGGTTCCTTTTAGCGGCTGTAAAGCAAGCAATTCCTCAGTAATAGTGAATTCTTTATCAACACCTCGAATAAGTATAGCCAGTTGAGCTATGTCAGACAAATCGGTGCTCTCGTCTAATGCTATGGAAAATGATTCAATACCAGTCATACGGCCAGTCAATGTTGTTTTTATATCATTAGCCATCATTTCTATACGTCGTACAACGGTTCGTCTTGACAAACTAATTTTTTCAAATTCATTTTTCTTTTCAGGACACAAAACACTGCAAACTTCTGACATACACTCCTTGATAAATTCTCCTTCGGCAAATGGTTTCAATGACTTTGCCAATTTTGAACTAACTATAAAACTAGCTTTCACAACATTATCAAGTTGTGTTCTTTGTCTATGAAATATTTGCTGCTGTTTTTCCAAATTTGCGGTAAGTTTCTGGATTTTGTCTTTTCTTATTTGTCCTGTCAGTGAGAGCAGCGTAGGATGCTTAGTTGAGTAATGCCTCTTTATATTGAATTCTTTCATCACCGAAATGGATTCATTACACATCAAACAAATAGGCTTACCATTGTGCAAGATAAAGAAGAATTCTTCAGTCCATTTTTCTTGAAACTGGCGACCCTCTGCATCTACTTTTCGTTTCCTTCCACCAGACATCATTTTCATTTACTTATCGTTCGATAAACTTAATAAGAAAATAGGTATAATTAGTAAGCACTCAAGATGCACACAAAGTCACAAAGCAAACTTATCACCACGGTAGCTCGAATAGGACTGAACTAAGTTCCGGCCATCCACCCGCTTATATAGGCAAAATGAAGGAATGATCTAGAATCGTCTAGTGTAGAACAATACAATTGCGAAGCAATAATCCTTTGTTGCGCCGCCAGTGTGGCGGCAAACATCAATGGCTTTGAACTTTGATGTTTGCCGCCTCACTCTTTGATGATCACCGCCACTCGGCTTGCTCGCTCACTTGATTCCATGAGTATGAGTAAGTAGTGTATTTTTTTTTTTTTAAATTGGGTTTTTCAAAATGTCTCGCGGGCCGGATCAAATCTTACAGCGGGCCGGATCCGGCCCGCGGGCCGGCTGTTGCCCACATACGCTCTACACCATAATACTCTTCACCATACCATCTTTTTTGCTGACATTTCATGATGGTAATTACGGTTGATCAAAAAAGTCAACAGGTGTTTATATTTGCTACTGAAGGGTTCCTTCTGTAATGAGAATAAAGCAAATTGGAAGTTGGAGAAAATCTGTCGAGAAAGCGTAACGTGTATTCCATGATAAAAATTACGTTTTGTTGCCCAGCTTAGTGGCCGACAAGACGGACTTTAAGTACCTGACTGAAGTGACCTGCTTTTAACGTACAATCAGCACCCTGCTCCATACCCAGCTATGAAGGTTTTAACATTATCCATGAATACATTCTTCTCTTTTATCAATGAAAATATTTTAGATTAAGAGTCTACAATAATATATATAAACTCCACAGAAATCCATAACGAACCTTAGAGTCAAATTCAGGTCAAGTTTGTATTTCCGGTCACGCAGTTTAAATTCTTTTTTTCCCCTAAAACTTTTTTTTTGTCATTTTTAGACTGTAGGCTTTACATTACAATACTTTACAATTCAACTTTAGAATGACCTATTCTTACGGTACTTTACTATTCGTTGATGGAACGATTTTTATTAAAAAAATTCAATTTGTGACTACTTATTGTTCTGCTATATCTCTTCACTCAGGAACTTTTCTAGACCTGTGACCATCCTTAAAACACTGTCGCGTGATTACTCCTGTTATCAAACAACAAATACGTTAAGATAGAGGGAAATCCTGTAGCCTTGCCATAGGCTAATATCCGTCTTCATTGCATGTTGGACACCAAAAGTCAAATGCATGTCATTGCAACAGGATATCTGGTCTATGTAATCTACTGCGGTATATCAGGTGTGCAGATTATAAGGTTCGTGCTGTGGTCAGCGGTAGACTGTAAAACTATTTTAAATAGTGCGTAGTCGGGAAATCGGATAACAACCCATCGACAATTATCGATTTTATCAGTAAAATACATCGATTTATCTGCGCACTCCATATGCTTCCTTGCACCATAGTACACCATTGTAGGAAAAGGGCTATTTTACGTAATTAATAAAACCCAGTGAATAGAGCTATGGGGATCAGCAAAAAAGTCGAACATCAAGCTTTTCAATCCTTTCAATCATAAGTCCTGAGAACAATAGTAAATGCCCATTACTATGTCAGCAACAAACCCTTCATAACGATCTTAATATACATTCTTGAACTCATCCCTTCCAAGTTCATGACATTCCATAGTAACCTGTCCAACCACCCTAATCCCATAGCACAGTCAATGCACTGCGGCACTCATCCCTATAATCCTCCTCGGAGAATGAAGTGGCAGTAACCCGTGACCTGCTATAAATGCTTGACAGTGGGAGTCCTGGCAATGGCCAGTTTCTCTAATCATATCCTGAGCGTATGTCGCGCTCTTGGTCAGCCTCCGCTGGCTCGTGACGTGACGTGATCCGGTGACGCGGCTGACTGAGGAGGAGCGACTTATGCGAGGGAGGTGAGAACCATGTGGATTTGGGAGGTCTCTGGGGTGTTTGTAAATAGTGTATGAATGAGCGAGTGAATGAAAAATTGTAAATATCGCATGAATGAGATCACTGATTGCCTAATAAGGCAGATTGTATATATAATGAAATATAAAAAAAAAAAACTATATCTAGTTCTCTGTGAAAGTCGCGGAGTAATTTGATAGGAGAATATTGACCTCTTTTTGAGAGCCATACTCTACACCATAATACTCTTCACCATACCATCTATTTACCAGCTTTATCTTGTTCCATTACCATAATAAAGCTGTTTAATAAAACCCAGTTGAGTCAACGCAAAATGTGTTTTTTCTATTAATGGTGCCTCTTAATCTACTGTAAATCCTAATTAATAACACTCTTAATACTGTTAACATTGCTAAAACCATGTTGGCTTGCAACACTATACGAATATAGCCCGGAAAGTATAGAAATTAAATTAGATTCCCTAACATCTTACATCATTAGAAAAGTGTAAAGAGTGAATAGACGAATGCTAAAAAACTCTCCCCCTCCATACTTCTAAATAAAGCCAATCGTTGAGACAGTACTTTTAAAAATACTGTTCAGTTCTTAAAAAAAATTTAGAATGTTTTGAAAAAATGTTATACCTTTTGGGTTTGCAGCCATAAGATTAAAGTTATATGTATTTTTTATCGTTGTATCGAATTTTTTGTAGTATTATATATGAAATGGATCGGGTATTTCTTACTTAGAGTAAGTAAGTTTTATTTATTGTCGCTTGTAATGATTGATTTTTATTGTCTCGGCAAGCACGACCGATGTTCTTATTACTGAAAGTGACAGATTAGAGTTGTCGAAACACATTTGTGTAGTATAAATTGTACTGCGGAGGGACAGAGGAATTATTTAATTATATTCTTCCACAAGAGGCACCATATTGCTAAAAGAGTGTTACTTCATCAACACATCCACCATATTGCTAAAAGAGTATTACTACATCACACATCCATCATATTGTTCCACAATATAGGCAGCCAAGAACGCAAGAAATGCGCAACCAGTTTTCCATATTTTTTATTCACTAAACTAGCATGGTTTCTACCCACTTCGTTAATCCCTGATTCGGTTTTGTTCTCGATATTGTGCTCACTTGGATCCATAAAATACATAATCGCTGTTTTTATAACTCAAAAACAAGTTTAAAAAAATGCAAACTTGCCAAAAAGGTTTTTGGCTTTTACTCTAGACCATCAGTTTTACCGCAGTATCCGATAGCACAGTCAAAGAAACAAGATTTTAAACTGTTATTTTATGAATTTAAGACCTTAACAAACAATAGGTGTGCTTGATGACTGTACTCAATCTTGGATTATACCGTAGAGTGATCACTTCTGCAGGTAGATAATGACAGCGGTCACATTTAACGACCCCCATTAAGAAGTACTGTCAACTCATCTACTGTTGATCAATCTCTCTTTCGACACCTATTTTATCTGCCCATTCTTCGGGACGGTGGGTATATGTGGTGTAGGGATCGTGTTTGATCTGTCCGTATGTAGTATAGAAGGAGTCAAATATTTACATAACTGCTCTTAAATTTTAAATCAGTATTCCACGACCCTAAGGATTACTGTTATAACCGGCCATTATATTATAATAGTCAATATGACGTTATAATAGATAAATAAACGTTTTATAATATCTTCCCAAGGTGAATTTCATTGTCAGACAGCTGTTTCAACAGTATAACCAAATGCTAAAATATATAGTTTGTAAAAGCAAACAGTGTATTTCATGAATTTCTAAAGTTATTTAATTTCACGAGTGGTCACAATTGGGTTGATTTGCTCGAAACTATAAAACAAACAAAAACGATCAGTCCGCAACTGTGACTTCCTAGCCAAATAAAAAAATATCCCGGTCAGATAATTATTGAACTGATTTTTTTTATATTTTTCTACTCTCAACTCTAGTAACATACGATATTTAAACTTCTGACCCCTCAAGGAAAGGAAACTTCATGTTAAGGATTATGAGACAGTAATGAAATTAATACCATTTAAAGACAAATAATAATTTTTTCAGCCCAATAAACATTGATTTGTTTAGTTCTAGTATCTTTCTATATCCTAAAATAAAGAAATGTTTCCTTCAAGGTTTTTAGGAATACAAAAATGTTCCAGCCAACAAACTAACCATAAGCATAAGCACATATAATAATACTCTGATCAAAAGAACAAATACCGATTAGCTTGAGGCAGAATGCAAATTTTCGGGTATCATACCTAAGGGACATATCGATCCCATCATATATATCATACCTAAGGGACATATCGATCCCATCATATCTATCATACCTAAAGGACATGTCGATCCCATCATATCTATCATACCTAAGGGGCATATCGATCCCATCATATCTATCATACCTAAGGGACATATCGATCCCATCATATATATCATACCTAAGGGACATATCGATCCCATCATATCTATCATACCTAAGGGACATATCGATCCCATCATATATATCATACCTAAGGGACGAGTTCTGAATTCCATTTATATATCCACGCCTAAGATCCATATAACAGGGGGAATTCATAAACAACAACAGATTTAGCCCTGGCTGAGACGAGGACATTCCGTAAGTGGCGTGATAACAGGAGTAAAAAATTGCACAATGGCTGTGTGGAAATAAATTCTCCCCGGTCTAGGTATGGGCAGCAGGGGTTGGTTCAAAGCCCGAAGAGGGCTGCAGGTGCGCCTACCTCCGCCTACCTGAGGTTTCCGTTTCCAATTTTACACCTCCCCATTCACAAGGGCTCACCGACCAAGTGTAAGCCTGGTTACGGTGGCCAACCGATTCAATGCCGCCCTGCCCTCTCAGCCAATGAATAGACATCCAAGAATATAGACGTCAAAAGAATTCCTAATGCTTTCTACACGTCTTTTAAGTTGACCTTAAATGGCAGCAGCTTACTGCCCTGATTCCACCCGAAAAAAGAGATGTCATGGTGAAATATTTTTTACCTTAAGTAGACATTATAATACAATGTACAAAACGATATTTAGTCACGGATAGGGGTGATTTCTACTGTGGGCTACTAATATCTTGAAGGGTATAACTACATTCACAGTATTGCTGAGCATCGAAACCAAGTACAAGTGTTAAATCTTAGCTTGGTGTATTACGGAATCATTATTCACAACGACGAGTACTTATTTTCCATATAAAACACCGAAAAACTCTTTAATTTTCAGAAGACCCGGGATCACGGGTCCCAATAACGGAAAGAAATACTTACTTTAGTTAAACCGCGAAAACATATGAAGGTATTGATATACGATCATCCGAAAAATCTTCACAATAAAGAGATTACAATCCAAAGTATACGACTACCCATACGTAAGCAATTGAACACTTAACAATAACCTACAAGTTACATACGTAAGCAATTGAACACTTAACAATAACCTACAAGTTACATACGTAAGCAATTGAACACTTAACAATAACCTACAAGTTACATACGTAGGTAGATGACAGATTAGAGTACATACAAAAAAAAACAATATGGTTATATAAATCCATTTATTGTCCACAATTGACTAACCAAACACTCCCCGAGGACGTGAAAGAAGGTGGAATTGTGAGCTAAAATGGCGGCCACTCCTAGAGGATATAAGTAGCTATCACACTGTTTCGTGGGATTCCATTTAAAAGTTGTGAATCGATTAATAAAGGAAAAACAAAATAACAAATAAATATTTAGATCATGTTCTACCATCACTGTGAACACTGGGTATGCCAATATAAGTGGATGTGACCACCTCTCAAGGTGCTCTCAGCTCCTCGTCCAATCCAACTTTTGCATGACTTTATGCGTACCTCATCAATTATTTATAAAACATAAGAAGAATGCCATGAACTCCAATTTCTTTAATAAGTAGGATGACTATAAATGAACCAATAAACATAATAACTGTTTCATTAAAAGATCGCAAAATTATTCACAACAAAGTGGAAATTGTAAAGTTATACATGTAAGAATCTACAAGATATACTGAAGTATTAAACAAAAAGATACATTTTTCAAGCGTGTAAGCTATACTCGGGACGACGAGAGTATTGAGACAATTTATTTATTTAATTTACGTATTGTAATAAACTCGGGTTAATACTCTTGTCGTATCGAGTATAATTGGTCAATCAAGAAGCTCCACATACCTTCTGTATTATCCATTGCACATCAAATAAACACCTTGCCAATTATTTCAAATAAATTTCCTTTATAACAAGGGGCTTCAACTGAACTCCCTTGCTTTGAAATCTCCCCTCATACAAACTGAACAATAAATTATGAGATAATAGTATGGATCAGACCATGTTCATAAATAGAGCATTGCATTTCTTTTTATTTGTATTTATTTTGGTCCAAAAAAATCTGATTTTGCTTGTGCTTAACTAAGAAAAAATTGTATTGCCATGCTAGACGTTCACTTTATCTACCTAGATAGAAAGGTGTCACCAGCATCAACCACGGTCCTCAGAGCCATCTACTAACTACGCTTGGTAACTTATGTCTTCTCTACATTACGTCCCACCAATTTTAATATTTTTCTATTTAAGAAAGATTTAAGAAAGTCTCTCTTTTATCTTTTTAACAAATTTATAAATACGTATTGCATTATTTATTTAATAAAATGAAGAGCAAGTCAACCTCAGTGGTAATTATTGTACATTATACTCATTTACGTCACTTACCGAGTTATCCAGTCTTATGTTTCTGATACGTTTCTTCAATAATGGTTGGCCAAAAAAAAAAAGTACGTTTGGTTTATGTCGTCACGAAACCTCAAGCAGTCTAATATGTAGCTAACTTCAGTCCGTCATTTGCGTGTGTGCTCTCGTCAGATACTAGACACTTCAACGTAGTTTGACGCGAAATTCCGACGAGACTGATTGTATTTAGGATCATCCTGAAAATGGAAAACCAAAACGAACATTATCGACACCTCATGCTTTTTTGTTTTTTTAAAAAGGCAAGAAAGCAGTGGAAACTTGCAGGAAGTGGGTTTCAAGATTTGGATCGGGAAATTTTTCGGTTCAAGACGCACCTCGCTCTGGCAGGCCAACTGAGATTAACAGCGACAAAGTGAAGGAATTATTCGACACCAATCCCCGTTATACAACTAGGGAGATCGCAGTTATCCTCAAAATATCGAAATTGAGTGTTGAAAACCATTTACACCAACTTGGCTACGTGGGCAGGCTCGATGTTTGGGTTCCCCATCAACTTAGTGAGGCTAACCTCGCCCAAAGGATTTCCATCTGCGATTCGTTGCGGAAACGTGAAGAAAACGATCCTTTATTGAAGAGAATGATGACAGGGGACGAAAAGTGGATCATCTATAACAATGTGGAGCGCAAACGCTTATAGGGGAAGCGCGGCGAATTACCACAAACAACCCCCAAAGCAGAACTTCGTCCAAAGAAGGTTATGCTCTCGATTTGGTGGGATTGGAGGGGTGTTGTCTTTTACGAACTTCTTCCCACGAACCATCAATTCGGATGTGTACTGTGACCAGCTGGACAAATTAAATACAGCGATCCACCAGAAGCGTCCAGAACTAGCAAACCGTAAGGGGATTGTCTTCCATCACGACAATACCAGACCGCACACTTCTTTGCAGACGTGGTAGAAGTTGAGAAGAACTGGAGCTTGGCTGGGAAGTTTTGCCACACCCTTCATATTCGCACGAACTTGGAGCTTCAGATTTCCACCTGTTTCGGTCTCTTCAAAATTCATTGATTGAGCAGACCTTCAACTCTGAAAAAGATGTAAAAATCCACTTGGAAATTTTTTTTGTCAGTAAAGACATTCTTTGAGCATGGAATTATAAATCTGCCCATGAGATGAAGAAGATACTGGAACAAAACGGCAATTGTATCATTGACTGAATAAATCGCTTTGTGTTTTATTTTCGCTTAAAAAACGGGACTTTTTGGCCAACCTATATACGCTTCTACGTTGTTTGAACTCCACTTTCAGCTTACTCCTTTTCATAAAATTACCCGCTCTTGGATGCTGTGCTCTTTGAGTAAATCTGGATCAATACGTCCGGTGTTTTGTATTCCCTACTGATAAAATCTTAAAAACATTTTCTATGGAAATTCCCTATTAATGTCAGCAGGGAACTGGTTAGGGAATGCCTTGTATTTTGGCATTTTCCTGTGGCTTCCTTGATGATCATGCGGGTATGTCTCTATTATAGCGATTATGTACCATACACCAGAATTATTCAAGTTTAATCATTTCAAGTTTACTTGTCCCTCTGGGGTGAGTTAAGCTAGAGTTAGTTAGCTCCAATTCTAGGTATTCTAACTCGTCTGTTGAAAATTATTTGAATTTTCAAAACGAATATAAGTAAAGGTAAATAACCAAAAAAAGTTTCTGTGTAATATTAAAGAGAACAAAAATGTTTTGGTACTATTTTAAGCTACTTTTAATTCAGCACAAAATAAAAAATCTCTAAATTGTTAGCATACTTGTCTGTAAGGTTACACATATGCAATGAGCTAATCCAATTGTGATTCTTTACTATTTTATTTTACGGTAATTTACTACTGATACCTCAGTTGATTGTGACAGGTGGTGGGAATATTGTAAAACCATTTTTTTCCCTGAACCGAATACAGTACCAATTAAAGGGAGCGAAGTAAATTATATCTACCATTGAGAAAAAAAGACCATCAGACAGTTGTAGCTTTAAAGAAGAGTGGGTATATTTTCTGGGTAATTCCTTCCTCTTCGGTTCAGAGCGAAGATAATCCTGTTGAACGGATAAAAAAAATCGAATCCTTTAGGCGAAGACCGGCTCTGCCCTGGTTTTATTGCCCTGTTAACAGTGCACTGAATGGAAAACATTCTAAATAGCCTTAACAAGCCTTCTAATTAAAGAAACATTTTGTGGGTCAAGCAATTAAATCACATTCGGAAATGGGGGTAGGCCGAAGAATTGTAGGTAAATAATCGGATTTTTTTTTTTTTTTTTTAACGAGGTTAACAATATGCAATGTAGAATATTGTATTCGATGTATGTTGATACGTTCGGTCTCCGGGAAAATATATTTGGTTCAATTTTTATAAATACATAAAATAAAAATATAAGTATGAATATATATCTGTCGATTCATGTATACTCATCTACATTACCCGATGAAATCTCCCCTTACGCAATACTCAAACAACTGTCACTTATTTATTGAATTTATCTTACATTATTGAACACATCCCTTCCAAGTTCATGAAATTCCATAGTATCCAACCACCCTAATCCCCTAGCACAGTCATTCTACTGCACCACTCATCCCTATAATCCTCCTTGGAGACTGAAACGGCAGTGGCCTCGTGACCTGCTATAAATGCGTAACAGTGGGAGTCCTAGCAATGGCCGGTTTCTCCCATCATGTCCTGAGCGTATATGGCTCTCGCGCTCTTGGCCAGCCTCCGCTGGCTCGTATCCGGTGACGCGGCTGACGGAGGAGAGTGGGAGACTTCCCAAGAATCCGCTTCCTCTTTCGTATGCAAGGGCGGTGACAGCCATGTGGATTTGGGAGGTCTTTGGGCTGTTTGTAAATACTGTATGAATGAGCGAGTGAATGAAAATTGTAAATATGGTATGAATGAAAACATCTATCACAATTACTTATTGCCAAATGAGGCAGATTGTAATTTTATCATAATAAAGCTGATTATATTAATTATTTATTGAATCTACCTGGTTACTTCCAGCGTATTGCATTGGCTTGAAGTTATAATAGATTAATTGATTAATATCGATATTGATCTTGTCCCAAATAATAATATTATAATTTAAGTTAAGATTAGTGATGTATTTACATGAATAGAAATTAAGTGAAATAAAATAGAATAAAATAATGGATATGATTAAATTAGACTGATAAACTAAATATTAATCTACATTAGTTTTTATAATTAATAATAATAATAATTAATTAATTGGTGTCTTGAGGGCTATCTCTATTGAAGCAATCCAGCCAGCCTAGCCCTGAAGCCTCTGTGCTCCTCCCATTCTCTTCTTCTTTCTCAAAAACAGATCTCAACATTCCCTCCTCTCCAAGCATTTTTCTTTCTCAAAAAACTCATCTTCCTCTATTCCTTCTCTCCCCCCTCTCCGAGTACTATCTGGACGCATCTGTGTTCGACCGCATGTAAGATATGTCTCACGCCTCCTTTTCGTACGCGCTTCCAATGGAGGGATCATATAATCTGCACACCTCGCCGTCAAAGGCGCCTATAACCTATAGTAAATTTCATATCTTATATCAATTATATTATAAATTATATATTATGAGGTGAGTCACACATATTATACTGTAATTACATTAATCCGGGGAATCTGCCCGATAACAAAAAAGTTGGAAACAGTAGCAGAAGTACAATAGGGACGAAATTGAATAGCCCAGGTTCGAATGTATCTATTTTATTTGGCAAATAATTAACCACATCAAAAAATTCCCATTTATTATTATTATTCATCCTATTTGTACTATTTTTTGCAAACATTACAAAGTTATCAGCGCACAGCCGACATTTTATAAGCTTACTGATAGCAGGCACGATGTCATTTATGACTTTAAAGAAAACAATTGTGAAGTAGTGAATTCTGGGAAGTATAATATATTGAGAATAGTTCCTAAATTATAAAGTGTACTCATTATAATCCGAAAAGATCTCTCCTAAAAAAGGCTTTTAATAATATACATTACTACAATGTTATTTTTTAAGATTCTCTATAGTACACACCGTTATGATATTTTGAGATCCAATCTATCTTTGTTTTATATTGCTACATACGGCGAAATGGTGGTTTTTATTTTAAATAGACGGGTAATTACTAGCGTATTGATATAATTATATATCTGATATACAGCTGTATCCGAATACATAAACTGTAACGCAATATATAAAGGCTGTATCTTTTCTACGGATACATGCATCCTTTCATGTATTTCCCTTTTAAGATGGAGGTTTTTCTCATTATGACCCTTTGTGTTTTTTTACACCATGTTCTGACTAAGTTAGGACGTGTCTCAAAACCCATGAAACCTTGAATGCTGAATCCCATATTTTTTATGGTACACCCTTTAGCAAGAAGAAAAGGAAGGGTTGTAAGCTGTCAAATCCTCCTGCCTTTAAACGACACTCCACTGTGGATGGCACCCTTGATTGCCTTGGTCGAAATCGGCTTACGCCCAAAAGTGTTCATTGCATGTAGACTTCCCACTTGGCAGTCAGCACCTCTCCCACAAATACCATCTCTATCTTTTAACCTATGCTTAATATAATAATAGACTGTGTACACAGCGAGACTCCAGCCTATCTGATCCTGCGGAAGTATGGGGGTATGCCAAGCCCACTAATATTCTTGGCATTCAATACCAGAAGTCCAGAATCCTCCAGAACAGATTAGTTTGAAAGGCCAGTCGATGCCATTATGTATGGAATATAACATTGTGCAAATGTTCGTCAAGGCTTTGATGGGTGGCGCACATCCGAAATGTCAAATTTTCCATGACTCTGGCTCATAAATCAGGCTGAATTTGACCGATGGCATAGGTTATGTTGGCTTTGAGGACCGCTGTGATTTTTGGCTTATTCGTATAGACCTGCGACTTCTGCAGGGCGACAAAAAAGTCTAACGGGTCAAATCGCACGATTTCGGTGGCCAGTTCACATCACCTCCACGTAAGATGACCACACGTCGTTGTCTATGGTCGTTTACCTTCAGATGCTGGGTCAGTTGAATTTTGTACGTGTGCAGGCCCAAGCCACGACGCAAAATTCACCAAGTTGTGGTCTGCGAAAACGGAGCTCTTGCGAGCGACGCGAGATCGACTGCCTCGGATTCTCCTGCACACTCACACGCACAGCGGCATTGTTTTCGGTAGATCTTGCGGCGCGTTGACTTACGGGTGTTGTTTGATTGTTTACTGAACCAGTGAACTCAAATTTATCCACCACACTGCGAATAGTCCTCTCGGTAGGACGCTTATGGCGACCACGGAACGTTGCCCGAACAGAACACCCATATTGATAAAACAATTTTATCATTTGCACGTGTTGTTGAACGCTATATGCGTCCATGGTGATTCGGCAAAACAGACTGAATAAATGACAGCCAATTCGACGGATGCAGCTTCAACAATATGGCCACTATCAACTGTCAGGTTGGAAGTCCCTATTGAAAGACGCTATATAACAACTGTACCCTTTTCACTGATCTTGATGTCCTATTCATTCAAGATCTAGCCACCTCCCGCTACGAGAACGTTTATTCCTGCCTCCCTGATCATACTAATTTGTATGCTAATGTTCTCTACTCCAATCTTATATCCGGCAACCCAGAGCGACGCCTTAGGCGGACGAGCCCTCGCCAAACCAACTACCGATTTGTTCGCAGAGTGGTGATTATGAAAGTGTCAAGTTAACTGGTTTGGCACTCATGAGCCTTTTTCGACTAAAAAAGTAACAAGACTGAAGTCCTAAACAGACCTTAAAATACTTTGTAAAGATTGCATGTTATCATTTTAATAAAGATATTTCACTATGTAAAATAACTAAAAACTTAGCGTTATAGATTAGTTGAAGTATATTGTGAACTGTACTTACATTTCGTGTTTCTTGATAACTCCGGCTGTCCTGACAGCTCTCATACTGGGAGAGAAAAATATATAGTGATGAATCCAGCATGTTTCATTGCAAAACAAGTTAAGACTCGAAATAAAACTTATTATTTTAACAGATAATATATTACACAATGAATTTATCACAATACACAATAAACCTAACACAAGATCGAAGAGTGAACTGGCCGCCTACTAGGATAGACTATTATTATTGTCACATTTATTACTCAACTTTTTAGTTGTTTTTTTAAGTACTAATCTCCTATAATGTATTTATTTAACTACTGGTAACCTCGGGTCAACCACCTTGCCTTTTGTATTTTACTACATAAAATAATTTTTGCAGATTAAAATTTATTTTCATCGAATATGATATAAATTGTATTTTTTTTTTTCATGAACTAACAAAAGAAAAGACGTAGAAAGTGAAGAAAGAATATTGAGAAATGCTTGTGGCACTCAGTCTGTGTTTTTTTAAGTATGAAATAATTGTGAAAAACGACTTGATATTTGGTGATATTATAAGTGCTACTTTTATTTTCTAAGTAACAACTTAAAACGTATTATTCATATTGTTGAAGTTTAAAGCTTTTTGGATTATGATTCATTTTTTCAGTGTCTGTATTTAATATATGGGGAAAATCATGAATTTAAACCTTTAATAGCTTCTGAGCTTTGGTTTGAGAAATCTTTTTTAGAAGAGAAATCTTTCTTTTTCATACTTCTTGTTATTGTAATTTAGTTTAAATCCAATCAGCATATTTTATAACCTGAAATTTTTCGAATATTTATATGCAAGAAATATATTTATTTCCAACAGTGTTAATACATATTTCAATTATAATTCTGTAATTATATTATATATTAGTTAGAATAATACCCCCCAAATACTCAATAAACCCTACTCATGCCTCTTTTTGAAGGATATATTATGTTATTGCTGTTCTTAAAGTTAATAATTATCATCAGTAAAAAAAACTCTCATTTTACTTATTGTTACTGTGACAATCATAAAAATGACGGCTCGTATCCGGTGACGCGGCTGACGGAGAAGCGTCCAAAGACTCCGCTTCCTCTTTCGCATGCGAGGGAGGTGACAACCATGTGGATTTGGGAGGCCTCTGGGCTGTTTGTAAATACTGTATGAATGAGCGATTGAATGATGAATTGTAAATATGGTATGAATGAGAACTCAATTACTTATTGCCTAATAAGGCAGATTGTAATTTTAGCACAATAAAGCCAGAGACGCGGAGCCCCCCCCCCCCGCCTCACTCTCCGACCGTATCACTCACTACATGGCGAAGACGAAGAAGAAGGAATGCAAGAGAGCGACGGACAGGGCATGAGTGGGAACGGTAGCATCATTCTCATGCATCCACTATAATACACACCGTCGCTTTAGGTGGCGAGCAGGAGTTTACGGATGAAAGTTACTTCCTAAGAAAGAGTTAACAATAGGATTTGGATGTCCAGAAAAGCTTTCCTATGCTATTACTATTGAAGTTATAGGATCAAGGACTGTAGGTACACTCAGATTACTGTGAAGGGATGTGTCTGTGATGTAGAAGGAGGGCTCATAGTAGTTAGGATTGGAATGATGCATGGTATGCGTTTGAAGTTCGACGGTTTTGATGTACCCCACAATTCTAGTGAGATTAGTGTTTCTATTATGCAGCCTGTAAGGTAGCCCAACAGTTCTGCTTAGCTTTTGTCTGTTAAGTCATGGCAGCTAAAGTCTTTAGCCCGAAGATAGCTTAGGCATCTAAAGATGTGAGAAGCGAATCGAAGGTGACTCAATAATAAGCGTGAATATGATGTCATGACTTGTCAAGGTGCGGTCCCTGTAGCACACCTTTTTGTAGAACGTTCTCATGAGGACCAAATGAAGCTGGAGCTGTGATGAACGGTGACATAATGAGCCGCTATTGGTGAGATATGCAGGCTATATCCTCAGCCCAGGTGGAGGCCGGCAGAAAGTTACACAGTCATGTTCCTCGCATTGTTCCTCGTGGAAAAAACTGGCCCACAATGAGGGCCAGGTAACCCGGAATCCCACCTTTACGGCAGCCATTGGTCAGAGTATTTACTTTTGAGTCGGGACTGGTAAATTACATGAGACCTATTCTTCCTAAGCCCCACTTCCTAAGGACAAGCATGAAATTCATTGTGATCGTTAGTCAACTGGACCAATTCAGCTGTTCCACAGGAACGAAATCCCCTGCGCCGGAATCCATTTGTAGGGGTTTTGTATTTCTTCACCGCTCGTTAATACTAGGCCACGTGTTGAATTAGGTTGAAATGTCTCACAATGAAATCAAAAACTGTATAAATCGATTTTACAAATCTGTCCCTTTAAAAATAAACAAGCAGATTTCCCACAAGCTTTATAAACTATCAGAGTTGCTTGTGTTTTACATCTTCCTTTTACCTCTTTTTTACTCTATTAATAACCTATATTAATTACCTCTATGAATAACTAATATTAATAATAAATATGTTTAAATGATCAGATCAGAATTAGAAAAAATTGACATTATAAAATATAATAAGACTCTGTAAGATATAATAATAATAAAAGTATTTAACTGGATTTAGCAACTGAATAGAATAGGAGTGTTTTATAAGGGTAAAGCATGGGGGATATTAGAAGATCGAGAATTCTAGAGGGTAGTAGAGGGAGCAAGGAATGGCCGATCGTATACTGCAGTTTCGTGGGCAGGAGTACAAAGGTAAGGGACTAGAACTCTAGAATTTTGTATATATTAGAAGGGTGGTAAGAAATGATGGTTTGGAAAAGGAATGAACCGAGGAAACATTGTTCACCAAAAGGGGGGAAGAGCTACTCTAACTTGGCCTTATAGACACGTACAATAAAATAAAATCAGATTTATTTTGGGCAAAACTTGGGAATACTCAAGAGGGAGTAATTAGTAAGTGTTGTGCCATACTTCATTGTGTGATAACAAAATTTAGATTGACGAGCACAGAGGTCTCTCAGATCCGGTCTCATTAGTGACTGACGACCCAGTATCGATGCTTTTCCTACATAGAGCCTCAAGCGATGATCTAAGACAGGCAGAAGTAGCCTGTAACCAGATCAGTGAAAGATTGGGTAGATTCAATATCTCTGTAAACGCGGGTAAGACTGACTGCATAATTTTCTCTTTTCAAAAGGGAAAAAGCCCGCTACCTACCAGTTACATAGTAGGAACGGAGGAAAATTCACCAGCCAACAACCTAGTATATCTGGGAATTAAATTGGACAGACACTTCCGTTTTAGTAACCATTTTACGAAGAAGTTGAAGCAAACAAGCACGAAGTCTTACCGGCTTACGCATTTATTGACTTCCCCCAATCTATCACTGCGTCTCAAGCTATTGATCTACAAGAGCATACTCAGGCCTACTCTGCTGTATGGTGCACCGCTTTTTCGTCATCTGACGTATATGACAGCTCGGCTACTCCAACAATTCCAAAACTGTATACTGATGAAAGTGGTCAGAGGTACTCCATTCGAGCAGCGAAGAAACAGTGAGCTTCACGAGATCTTTGAGCTGCCTACGGTAGATGATTTCATCCAACGTAGACATATCAAATTTTTCGACTCACTGCAATACTTGACAAACTTGTTTAACACGATAACCCCCGCTCCGTTCCCCCGTCGATGGCAGGACACTGTCGCGGCAGGAACGCTTTAGTCTTAGGTTCTAGGTTTAGGTTTTAGTTTTTTAGTTTCCACGGTTGCAAGCAGAAGGTTAGCCTCATCACCTAGTGCGTGTATGTGATTTTTATTGGACTTTTAACTTCAAAAAGAATGTTTTATATTTATGCACTCCTTAGAATGCATGTGCGTTTGCAGCACGAGGAGAAAGATGTAAATCCAAAATTATTTTTTTATTTTTGTTCATTGTATACCTATTAATAAAAAAGTCATGAAATAAAAATCGGTAAAAAGCGGCTAAAGCGGAGCTATTGACGTGAGAACTGGCAGATAAGAAGGAGGCAGAGACAAGGGCCAATTAGAAGAGGGGACAAAGAATTGAGCAAAGACCGTAAACCGTTCTGGTATATAAGAGGAGGCCAATAAATATAAATAGCGAAGGAGAGGGCATAGGCCGCTACTAATTGGACAGGGAATCTCTTTTAGCCCCTAATAGAGATATAGTCTCCCACCACTATCTTCTCATAGCTTGCCCACTCACCACCCTCCCAGGATCTCCTGCGAACCAATCCCAAGCTCAACAACTTGGGACGAAGATCAAGGTTGCTACTGTAGTAGACACGTGGTGCCTTGGTACTGAGGCTACGTCAGTTCAAGGCTATCAAATCAACCAGAGGAAATTAAAAATAAATATTGAAAAAAAAAACCAAAGCTTTTCTACTCACTATACATTGGCCGGAATCAATCTCACGCAGTCAAGGAAATAGTGGACCTAATGGTCCCCGCCCGTAACGTACTTATGGCGTAATTTTCGATAATGGCTTAACCTTTAAAAGTTTACGTAAATTCTATTAGATCAAAAAGCGAGGCTCTACTAGCTGTTTCCACTTCTTTCCAAACACCAAACCAGTAATTGGATATGATGCTTCTCAAACCTTTCATGTCGAACTTTTTGTTTGTATGGCCTGTAGAAATAACTTCCTTAAACCGTAGAAAATATATAATAAATTGCTAAGAATAATAGTAAATTCACTTAAGCGTCCAAATGACTTCCGACTACCTGATACCATCGGCATTGACTTAATTTCTAATATAGTAAAAGAAAGTACTTCAAGGTTTCCTGAAAATTGAGTAGCAACAATAATTTAAAAAGGCAATGTCTCATTTAGGGAGAAAATACATTAAAATATTCATTTTATACTCTCTCTCTCTCTCTCTCTCTCTCTCTCTCTCTCTCTCTCTCTCTCTCTCTCTCTCTCTCTCTCTCTCTCTCTCTCTCTCTCTCTCTCTCTCTCTCTCTCTCTCTCGCTCTCTCTCTCTCTCTCTCTCTCTCTCTCTCTCTCTCTCGCTCTCTCTCCCTCTCTCCCTCTCTCCCTCTCTCTCTCTCTCTCTCTCTCTCTCTCGCTCTCTCTCTCTCTCCCCCCTCATATTACATATTATAGGAATGTTCTGAACTGTATATATTAAGTAATGTGAAGGTATGAATGATCTCTAAAATCACAATTATTATCGGTCAAAAATTAACTTTTTATTTTATAAATATGTAACTTTCTAAAAACAATTAAACAAGAATTGATTCATTACTGTTATGTACTTGCTCTACTTTTTTTTAAATGTTTTTATCCTGTTTAACTTTATATTCCTGTGATCACCAAGTGGATCTGATAACGAAAGAAACACTCATAAACCATTATATTGAAAAACAATTTTATTTTTATATATACTACCATTTAAGAATTATGAATCTCTGGGCAAGAAAAACATTATTTTATTTTTTTTTGTAATCTATAAATCGCCGATATCTCTACTACAACGTGTTTCTTCTAGAAAGTGAATAAGACATGATTGACGACTGAATAATGTTATTCCATCATAAAAAGTAGTCCCCGCGATGATTTATCTCTCTATCGGCCCAAAACCGGCCCTTCTTAAACAGGAGAAGGGAACTGGAGATATTTTATGATGTTTAACAAATCAAGTGAGCCTGTTAATAGCAGTAGATGGTCGCAGAAATTAAAGGGTTCTAGAGCATAATTCATGGGCAGGGTCTAACGGGCGGTCCCAAAATGAGAGATACCGCAAAAGAAAGACCGCCGGCCTCACCGCTGAAATCTGATAGATTTTTTTTGGTACACTCCAACCAAGTCCCTCTAATCTTGATTAACGTGTAAACTGGTAGTCCACTACCAAATACCATAATTATAATGCAATTTTTTTTTTCATAATCAGTTAATTTCTTACCGAATCAAGTAATCAAATATATACTACAGTCGGGGGTCTCTCAGATGTGAGTAAATTATGTATTTCATAATTTAATATTTTGTCTGAGATACGCTAAAAAAGAGACTAGACTGGTTGGAAAGGGAATATTTTTTGAAAAACCTAGAAAAGCAAACAAAGGTAATAAAAGAAAGTAAAAGATCCAATGTAAAGAAGAAAAGATTAATGCATTTTAGTTTATTTTATATTTGCCTGTTTATAACATACTTTAATACTAACTAACACTTCTGAAACGTCTATTTTTAGTTGTTTAGTGATTTACTAGTTAGTAACATAAATGTGTCAAATTTTCTGTATACATACCTGTTTAATGTTTTGATACCCACATACTAGTCATATATTAGTCGATGATAACCAGTGCCCTCACCAGATAGATGGAAAGATGTTTTCATATTCTTTAAAAATATTAAATTCGAAAAAAGGTTTAACATTAGATGCAGAATTATTTTCGATTTAATTTTTATAATAATTTGATTATTCATTGATAATTTCCAAAGAATTTTAACAATTAGTCTTGTTATTTCAAAAATAAAAGCGAGCAAATGACCGAGTAATTTTCAATGATAAGTTGTGAATACGCGAAAACGGCTATGACTGACTACCTGAGATGCTTTAAGTAAGTGCAAGTAATTGAATATGTATCATTATGAGTATGAACCATTTGTATGTAAACAACTTGAGTAGATCAAGAAAAATAAAAAACATGTTCTATTCAAATGTGCAGTAAACGTTTTCTATATGTTTCTTTCTTTTAAACGCTTTCACTTTTCCAGAAATTATATCGTCGTTTTAATCATAAGCACTTTTTTGATAAAAAAAAATTACTTTAAACTCAATAAAAAAAAAAGTTCCACACAGAATTAAAAGTAATAAATAAGTGCGTTTTCGGGAAAAAAAAAACCTGTTTTGTTTCTGTTAATATCATTGAATACTGAAAAATCCAATCTTACATCCCACTGAATGTTGAACCGATCTAGTGTTTATTAGGACAAGAGAGCCACAGACCCTCCGTTAGCCAACAGTGGACTCTCACCACTGTACCGAAATAACCAACCTCCACCGAGGCTTCCCACACCCCTTAATCCTCTCACACCACCTTCAAGCAGGTACTCCTAGTATAAGGATCCGATTAACCTAAATATTCTATATTTTTCCCTCATCCTGAATTTCTAACTAGAGAGCTTAGAAGAAAAAAGACCCTCCGTCTGTGGGTGAGTTCATCCGCCGGAGACACATTAAGTTTTTTGACTCGTTGCAGCACCTGACAAACCAAGTGTTTAACACCATGACCCCACCACCCTCCCACATCGATGGCAACAGACTGTCGGGGAAAAATTAGGTTAAGAATTAGTATGTAAGTTAGTTTTAAGGTTGATCAAAAAGGTGAGACCCATCATCTTTGTAAAATAACAAAACCTGTATATAATGTAGCGATGCTACAGGAAATACAGAAATAATTTGTAAATAGATTCGCCTGAGGATCTATAATTATATATGTAATTATCTGTAAATTTAAAGGGGCTATGAAGAAAAAAAAAAAAAAAAGACCCTCAAGATATGAATAGGGATTTTAGCCAGTGCCGTACCTTTGGCATACTTCTCAGATCGCGAGGGCACTCCTACTTGCGACGAGGATGATTGTATGGATGTGTTACTGGAGAGTTAATGCTTAATATAAGGACGAGTTTACTATAGGATTCGGATGTGGGAAGGGGGTAAGTTTTCATGGAATTTGGTAAATCTTGAGGTTATAATATACAAGGACAGTAGGTACATTGAGATCATTGTGAAGGGATGAGTTTATGACGTAGAAGCGTTGACTATAGCAATGAAACGTTAATTCTAAAGGAATACATTTGCTCATAGTACGATCAAACGTGAGTATATATGGTACAAAATTGAAATATGTTTCGTCATCAGGAAAACAGCTTGAACAGAAAGCCACACCCAACGAGCCTGCCCGATACTTTTCTCATGAATAAAATTCATCAATTAACATAGATTTTTTTTCCCCTCCTTCGCTCCTGAGGGGCTAGGAGGTCAACAAATAGTGTTTTAATCACAGGATTCACCTGAAAGACGTCAAGTTTGTTTATTATCGCCTTGTGTATAATCACTTAATATGTAAATAAAGTCATCTTTTATAAAATGATGTGTGGAAGAGAATCCATTTCCTAGCGGTGAGTTTGACGATCCCTCACCCCGTTTAATGTGTCGCCTATATTTTAGTTTTAATTATAGTACGTGCATTTTTCATTTTATCAGTTTGATAGCTTTTTAATTTAATTTTATTCCTCGGCCGGGTATAATAGTAATTTATTGAATGGAATTAATAATTTCGATTAATGTAAACATCATTTCTCAGGAAGGAACACACTTTTCCTAACCGGCTTCTTGGATTAAATACTTTACCTTTATTTTTTTTCCGGCCCAGCACCCCAGTTCTACCCAGTCTACTTGCATTATTCGTTCCCATGTATATGTTATTATTATTATTTGTTCCGGCATTTGTGCACCGCGGCCTCACTGAGACCTATTGTGCGCCGTCCATGTCCCTGTCCTATATATGTGACAGGCCCACGGCCTTTGCAAATCTGAGGATACTGAATGGATCGATCAGTTCACATAGTTTGGGGTCTACAATGCGATCACTACCAAAGTGAAGGTATCGCTTTCTAGCTAAGTTATCACAGTCACATATTATATGACGTGCCGTTTCTCCCTCTTTCTTGCAGAATCTGCAGATTGGTGATCCCACTATCCCCAAATTAAAGAGGTGTTTATTTAACCGACAGTGACCTGTATAGAGTCCTGTCACACTTTTGAGTGTCCACCTGTCCATTGATAGAAGTACTGAGCTTCTTCTCTTACAGGGTCCATTAAGAAACAGTTTCGAGTGTTCCTGTTTCTTAGTTTCTCTCCAAGAAAGTCTTGCCTTGTCCTCTAAAGCTAATTTTATACGCCTTTTAGCGTAGCTGAGGCTGATACCACATATGGGTTCAGGTGCAAGAGGTGTCTGTTCTGAGCCCACCCTTGCAAGGCCATCTGCCTTCTCATTGCCTGTGATGCCTGTGTGTCCTGGCACCCAGTCGATTCTAACCTTATTGGCTAGCGAGAGTGTGTTTAAGTTGTTTTTACACTCCTCAACCAAATAAGATCTGGTCGTATAGCTTCTCAGGGCGCCAATGGCTGCCTGGCTATCCGTGAAAATTGTGATCAGTCTGTTTCTTACACCCTCCCCAATTAAGGTTTGGGTACAGACATTGATCGCCATCACTTGTATATGTATATGTTACGTGTTAGTTTTCATTTTAGCAAACATGGGTATTAGATCTTATTTGATAGTAATAAAAGTAAATAATCTGAAAAAAACCTAACCGGTTAAATAACGTCGCAAAGTAGGACTGTCAAATAAATGATCTATTGAACTCTTAACTCTGTTCTGTCCTAATGTGAATAAATAAATAGCATTTCACGTAAATCCAGGCCACGCTTACATAAGCTGATATGCCAATCATTTTATGGTGTTCGTTTTGGTGGCGTAATTTGACCACAAATACATGCTATTAACTATTAACTTCATCTATACAAATGGTAGATTGCCAGACTTTTTCAATTTATAAAGGATCAATTCAGTACTCACGGTTATTATTCTAAAAATTATCAGTTCCATATTATTTTGTTATTAGTAGATGCAGCACTCATCCCTATAATCCTCCTCGGAGACTAAAACGGCAGTGGCCTCTAGCCCTGCTATAAATGCGTAACAGTGAGAGTCCTGGCAACGGCCAGTTTCTCCAATCATGTCGTGAGCGTATGTGGCTTTCGCGTTCTTGGTCAGCCTCCACTGGCTCGTATCCAGTGACGCGGCTGACGGAGGAGTGTGGGGGACTTTCCAAGACTCCGCTTCCTCTTTCGCATGTGAGGGAGGTGACAACCATGTGGACTTGGGAGGTCTCTGGGCTGTTTGTAAATTCTGTATGAATGAGCGAGTGAATGAAAAATTGTAAATATGGTATAAATGAGATCATTTATCACAATTACTTATATCCCAATCAGGCAGACTGTAATTTTATCATAACAAAGCTGTTTTAATAATAAAAAAAATTGTTAGTAGAAAACAAATGCTATGGATTCAGGCCTGAATCTTTAAATCAGATTTGCACATCAACAGGTATTCATTTCAAATTTGTACTTTATTGTTACTCCATTATTTAATGAAGAATAAAGGAGTCCTTTGCTTGTGGAACTTGGAATTATCATCAATAAGATGATAGTGGGGGCGCCCCCTCACCTATGTGGCAACACAAACAAAACAGGGACCGAAATTGTCTTCACTTTCTCAACTGATTTTTTATGCATGACCCTTACAATTAGAATTTTAAATCCTCCAGTTTCCTGCAGCCCTACCTTTGAAAGAGCAGGGCCACCATATTGTAAACTTCATCCTTTGTAAACTCCCCATGGCGAAGCATAATCTAAATACATAAGCAGGATGGAGTTATCTGGCAAAACATTCACAGGATTTAGGACATATTAACTTAGAATATATTACACGTACTGCATACAGTTCAGTCAAGTCCAATTCAATACTACCGATCTAGTGGGTCTGAAATGTGTTTTGACCATAATATTACCGGGAAGATATTTTTGGTTTGATGTTTCATCGTTTATGTTGCATAAGGGAGGTTTACATTTAAACATTACTCCATAGATGATACACAATTCAAATATATTTCGTAGTCAGGAAAACAGCTTGGACATAAACGAGTCTGCCCGATACCTTTCTCATGAATAATATTCTTTAATTAACATAGATTTTTTTTTCAATACTTTCTATATAGAGGGTCTGAAAGAAATGTGCGTTGACCATAATATTACTTGGAAAATTAATGTTTTTTTTGTTTTAGTTTACGTTGTTCTCAGCCGTAGTCAGTCGGTTAACATTTTTCTGAAATGGCCTTCACTTCAGATTTCGCAAAAAAAACAAAAACAAGGAACAAATATTTACAAAATTGAACTTGAAAAAACACCGCTGTGGCAGACTATGATGATATACGAACTGAATATCTGGGGTTATCTGTTTATATCACGACATTTCCCAGGAACGCTGTTGTGGTGGACTCCTCAACCGTCGGTTTGTGGATACGTGTTGTTTATTTGTTTGGGATTTAACACCCTAAGGCATTTGGACTTACGGCAAGGGAAGGTGCCATTCCCACGGGTACTTAGCTACTTACAATGACTTCTTGAGCTACTTAGACGGAACAATGTATTGATAACAATTTTGACTTTATTACCTGACCAGGCTGGCCGAAAATTGTCCTGTAGCTTCTGTATATCTCAATGCCAATTAATCAACTGTTGCAGCGCTAATTTTTTGAGATTTTTCGTTTTTGCACGGAATTGGAAACACGCTTGCATTACATTCTAAGAAATACTTAAATAAGAATCTTTGAAGCCTGATTAATTAAAGTACTTTGCAGATCTTTGTAAAATGAAATCCTCCAAAGTCTTGCATTAATATCCATAACAAATTCTACGAGAAAATTTGACAACCAATCAACCGTTGTTGTAGTTTTTTGAGATTTTTCGTTTTTGCACGGAATTGGAAACACGCTTGCATTACATTCTAAGAAATAATTAAATAGGAATCTTTGAAGCCTGATTAATTAAAGTACTTTGCAGATCTTTGTAAAATGACATCCTCCCAAGTCTTGCACTAATATCTATAACGAATTCTACGAGAAAATTTGACAACCATCAACCGTTGTTGTAATTTTTTGAGATTTTTCGTTTTTGAACGGAATTGGAAACACGCTTGCATTATATTCTAAGAAATAATTAAATAGGAATCTTTGAAGCCTGATTAATTAAAGTACTTTGCAGGTCTTTGTAAAATGAAATCCTCTCAAGTCTTGCACTAATATCCATAACAAATTCTACGAGAAAATTTGACAACCAATCAACCGTTGTTGTAGTTTTTTGAGATTTTTCGTTTTTGCACGGAATTGGAAACACGCTTGCATTACATTCTAAGAAATAATTAAATAGGAATCTTTGAAGCCTGATTAATTAAAGTACTTTGCAGATCTTTGTAAAATGACATCCTCCCAAGTCTTGCACTAATATCTATAACGAATTCTACGAGAAAATTTGACAACCATCAACCGTTGTTGTAATTTTTTGAGATTTTTCGTTTTTGAACGGAATTGGAAACACGCTTGCATTATATTCTAAGAAATAATTAAATAGGAATCTTTGAAGCCTGATTAATTAAAGTACTTTGCAGGTCTTTGTAAAATGAAATCCTCTCAAGTCTTGCACTAATATCCATAACAAATTCTACGAGAAAATTTGACAACCATCAACCGTTGTTGTAGTTTTTTGAGATTTTTCGTTTTTGCACGGAATTGGAAACACGCTTGCATTACATTCTAAGAAATAATTAAATAGGAATCTTTGAAGCCTGATTAATTAAAGTACTTTGCAGATCTTTGTAAAATGACATCCTCCCAAGTCTTGCACTAATATCTATAACGAATTCTACGAGAAAATTTGACAACCATCAACCGTTGTTGTAATTTTTTGAGATTTTTCGTTTTTGAACGGAATTGGAAACACGCTTGCATTATATTCTAAGAAATAATTAAATAGGAATCTTTGAAGCCTGATTAATTAAAGTACTTTGCAGGTCTTTGTAAAATGAAATCCTCTCAAGTCTTGCACTAATATCCATAACAAATTCTACGAGAAAATTTGACAACCAATCAACCGTTGTTGTAGTTTTTTGAGATTTTTCGTTTTTGCACGGAATTGGAAACACGCTTGCATTACATTCTAAGAAATAATTAAATAGGAATCTTTGAAGCCTGATTAATTAAAGTACTTTGCAGGTCTTTGTAAAATGAAATCCTCTCAAGTCTTGCACTAATATCCATAACAAATTCTACGAGAAAATTTGACAACCAATCAACCGTTGTTGTAGTTTTTTGAGATTTTTCGTTTTTGCACGGAATTGGAAACACGCTTGCATTATATTCTAAGAAATAATTAAATAGGAATCTTTGAAGCCTGATTAATTAAAGTACTTTGCAGGTCTTTGTAAAATGAAATCCTCTCAAGTCTTGCACTAATATCCATAACAAATTCTACGAGAAAATTTGACAACCAATCAACCTTTGTTGTAGTTTTTTGAGATTTTTCGTTTTTGCACGGAATTGGAAACACGCTTGCATTACATTCTAAGAAATAATTAAATAGGAATCTTTGAAGCCTGATTAATTAAAGTACTTTGCAGATCTTTGTAAAATGACATCCTCCCAAGTCTTGCACTAATATCCATAACAAATTCTACGAGAAAATTTGACAACCAATCAACCGTTGTTGTAGTTTTTTGAGATTTTTCGTTTTTGCACGGAATTGGAAACACGCTTGCATTACATTCTAAGAAATAATTAAATAGGAATCTTTGAAGCCTGATTAATTAAAGTACTTTGCAGGTCTTTGTAAAATGAAATCCTCTCAAGTCTTGCACTAATATCCATAACAAATTCTACGAGAAAATTTGACAACCAATCAACCGTTGTTGTAGTTTTTTGAGATTTTTCGTTTTTGCACGGAATTGGAAACACGCTTGCATTACATTCTAAGAAATAATTAAATAGGAATCTTTGAAGCCTGATTAATTAAAGTACTTTGCAGATCTTTGTAAAATGACATCCTCCCAAGTCTTGCACTAATATCTATAACGAATTCTACGAGAAAATTTGACAACCATCAACCGTTGTTGTAATTTTTTGAGATTTTTCGTTTTTGAACGGAATTGGAAACACGCTTGCATTATATTCTAAGAAATAATTAAATAGGAATCTTTGAAGCCTGATTAATTAAAGTACTTTGCAGGTCTTTGTAAAATGAAATCCTCTCAAGTCTTGCACTAATATCCATAACAAATTCTACGAGAAAATTTGACAACCAATCAACCGTTGTTGTAGTTTTTTGAGATTTTTCGTTTTTGCACGGAATTGGAAACACGCTTGCATTACATTCTAAGAAATAATTAAATAGGAATCTTTGAAGCCTGATTAATTAAAGTACTTTGCAGATCTTTGTAAAATGACATCCTCCCAAGTCTTGCACTAATATCTATAACGAATTCTACGAGAAAATTTGACAACCATCAACCGTTGTTGTAATTTTTTGAGATTTTTCGTTTTTGAACGGAATTGGAAACACGCTTGCATTATATTCTAAGAAATAATTAAATAGGAATCTTTGAAGCCTGATTAATTAAAGTACTTTGCAGGTCTTTGTAAAATGAAATCCTCTCAAGTCTTGCACTAATATCCATAACAAATTCTACGAGAAAATTTGACAACCAATCAACCGTTGTTGTAGTTTTTTGAGATTTTTCGTTTTTGCACGGAATTGGAAACACGCTTGCATTACATTCTAAGAAATAATTAAATAGGAATCTTTGAAGCCTGATTAATTAAAGTACTTTGCAGATCTTTGTAAAATGACATCCTCCCAAGTCTTGCACTAATATCTATAACGAATTCTACGAGAAAATTTGACAACCATCAACCGTTGTTGTAATTTTTTGAGATTTTTCGTTTTTGAACGGAATTGGAAACACGCTTGCATTATATTCTAAGAAATAATTAAATAGGAATCTTTGAAGCCTGATTAATTAAAGTGCTTTGCAGGTCTTTGTAAAATGAAATCCTCTCAAGTCTTGCACTAATATCCATAACAAATTCTACGAGAAAATTTGACAACCAATCAACCGTTGTTGTAGTTTTTTGAGATTTTTCGTTTTTGCACGGAATTGGAAACACGCTTGCATTACATTCTAAGAAATAATTAAATAGGAATCTTTGAAGCCTGATTAATTAAAGTACTTTGCAGATCTTTGTAAAATGAAATCCTCTCAAGTCTTGCACTAATATCCATAACAAATTCTACGAGAAAATTTGACAACCAATCAACCGTTGTTGTAGTTTTTTGAGATTTTTCGTTTTTGCACGGAATTGGAAACACGCTTGCATTACATTCTAAGAAATAATTAAATAGGAATCTTTGAAGCCTGATTAATTAAAGTACTTTGCAGATCTTTGTAAAATGACATCCTCCCAAGTCTTGCACTAATATCTATAACGAATTCTACGAGAAAATTTGACAACCATCAACCGTTGTTGTAATTTTTTGAGATTTTTCGTTTTTGAACGGAATTGGAAACACGCTTGCATTATATTCTAAGAAATAATTAAATAGGAATCTTTGAAGCCTGATTAATTAAAGTGCTTTGCAGGTCTTTGTAAAATGAAATCCTCTCAAATCTTGCATTAATATCCATAACAAATTCTACGAGAAAATTTGACAACCAATCAACCGTTGTTGTAGTTTTTTGAGATTTTTCGTTTTTGCACGGAATTGGAAACACGCTTGCATTACATTCTAAGAAATAATTAAATAGGAATCTTTGAAGCCTGATTAATTAAAGTACTTTGCAGATCTTTGTAAAATGACATCCTCCCAAGTCTTGCACTAATATCTATAACGAATTCTACGAGAAAATTTGACAACCATCAACCGTTGTTGTAATTTTTTGAGATTTTTCGTTTTTGAACGGAATTGGAAACACGCTTGCATTATATTCTAAGAAATAATTAAATAGGAATCTTTGAAGCCTGATTAATTAAAGTACTTTGCAGGTCTTTGTAAAATGAAATCCTCTCAAGTCTTGTACTAATATCCATAACAAATTCTACGAGAAAATTTGACAACCAATCAACCGTTGTTGTAGTTTTTTGAGATTTTTCGTTTTTGCACGGAATTGGAAACACGCTTGCATTACATTCTAAGAAATAATTAAATAGGAATCTTTGAAGCCTGATTAATTAAAGTACTTTGCAGATCTTTGTAAAATGACATCCTCCCAAGTCTTGCACTAATATCTATAACGAATTCTACGAGAAAATTTGACAACCATCAACCGTTGTTGTAATTTTTTGAGATTTTTCGTTTTTGAACGGAATTGGAAACACGCTTGCATTATATTCTAAGAAATAATTAAATAGGAATCTTTGAAGCCTGATTAATTAAAGTACTTTGCAGGTCTTTGTAAAATGAAATCCTCTCAAGTCTTGCACTAATATCCATAACAAATTCTACGAGAAAATTTGACAACCAATCAACCGTTGTTGTAGTTTTTTGAGATTTTTCGTTTTTGCACGGAATTGGAAACACGCTTGCATTACATTCTAAGAAATAATTAAATAGGAATCTTTGAAGCCTGATTAATTAAAGTACTTTGCAGATCTTTGTAAAATGACATCCTCCCAAGTCTTGCACTAATATCTATAACGAATTCTACGAGAAAATTTGACAACCATCAACCGTTGTTGTAATTTTTTGAGATTTTTCGTTTTTGCACGGAATTGGAAACACGCTTGCATTACATTCTAAGAAATAATTAAATAGGAATCTTTGAAGCCTGATTAATTAAAGTACTTTGCAGGTCTTTGTAAAATGAAATCCTCTCAAGTCTTGCACTAATATCTATAACGAATTCTACGAGAAAATTTGACAACCATCAACCGTTGTTGTAGTTTTTTGAGATTTTTCGTTTTTGCACGGAATTGGAAACACGCTTGCATTACATTCTAAGAAATAATTAAATAGGAATCTTTGAAGCCTGATTAATTAAAGTACTTTGCAGATCTTTGTAAAATGACATCCTCCCAAGTCTTGCACTAATATCTATAACGAATTCTACGAGAAAATTTGACAACCATCAACCGTTGTTGTAATTTTTTGAGATTTTTCGTTTTTGAACGGAATTGGAAACACGCTTGCATTATATTCTAAGAAATAATTAAATAGGAATCTTTGAAGCCTGATTAATTAAAGTACTTTGCAGATCTTTGTAAAATGACATCCTCCCAAGTCTTGCACTAATATCTATAACGAATTCTATAAGAAAATTTGACAGCCAATCAACCGTTGTTGTAATTTTTTGAGATTTTTCGTTTTTGAACGGAATTAGAAACACGCTTGCATTATATTCTAAGAAATATTTAAATAGAAATCTTTGAAGCCTGATTTCCTAACGATGAGTTTGACGGTCCCTCACCCCGTTTAATGTGGCGTCTATATTTTAGTTTTAATTATAGTACATGAATTTTTCATTTTATCGTTATATTAATTATTTACAGGTTCATATTTACACCTGTGTACTCTATATGTCTGCTTGCAATCGACCAGCCATTCAACGAACGATTAAACTATTAATATATAATAAATATTATTATATTACTTGAAATAAAAAATGCTGATTGTAAGTACGCGATTTATTCATGGACTTTGTTATTCTGGAACCCTAGAAGATGATAACAAACACCTCTGCAAAATCTATGTGGACCTTTGCCAACAAATAAAAAATATATTAACGTCTTATTTGAAGTAAACAAAAACCGCAACAAAACTGTATTCTGGCTTATTGCCGAATGTATCTGTGAATGCGTGTTCTCCACCAAAGATCTAAAAAAGATCCCATATATCTAAAAATATTAAAACTATATCCAACGATTCCCCAGATCATGTTGGTTTTAATATTTTTTATAAAAATATGTAATTAAAAATTAAACTCGAAACAGTGCAAAGCTGTCAGTACTGGCTGATTTTACTGCTTTTATTTGTCAATATTTTAGTTTTTTTTATTAAATTAGTGATAAAGGTGGTTTAACCAACAAAGTACTGCGTAGTTTTGTTGATTTGCCCAAAATCAGAAAACTTCACAATTCCTCCTGTGTGTCTGTCTTTCTGTCATCGATATTGTCTTAAAATCCCTTTTATAACTTGGTAATCTATTCAATTACCCGACGGAATAAAAAATACTTAATACTACATAAAACATATTTATAGATTGTCATCAATCAATTAAAAAAAACATGTTCCTAAAATATTGAACATCAATTAAAATTCTCGTTGGGATTATTGACAATATCTGTATTTGTTTTTTATTGTGATTGTAATAGGTCAATAAAAATTCAACCCGTGTATTACAAGAGACGTGACATTTTGCACGATAGATCAAATGTGCCCGATGCTGTTAAAAATAAAATCAACCACATTGGACCTGTCATAAATAATTAACTACTTGGTAATTTTAAAGAATAATATGTGGTATGAACCTTCATAACGATCTTAATATACCTTACATTCTTGAACTCATCCCCTCCTAATTCCCTAGCACAGTCATTGCACTGCACCAATCATTCCTATAATCCTCCTCGGAGACTAAAACGGCAGTGGCCTCATGACCAGCTATAAATGCGTAACAGTGGGAGTCCTGGCAATGGCCAGTTTCTCCAATCATGTCCTGAGCGTATGAGACTCTCGAGCTCTTCGTCAGCCTCCGCTGGCTCGTATCCAGGGAATGGGCTGACGTAGGAGCGTGGGGGCTTCCCAAGACTCCGCTTCCTCTTTCGCATGCGAGGGAGGTGACAACCATGTGGATTCGGGCGGCCCAAATACTGTATCAATGAGCGAGTGAATGAAAATTCTAAATATGGTATGAATGAAAACATTTATGACAATTAAATGAGGCAGATTGTAATTTTATCATAATAAAGTTGTTGTTGTAATATATGGTAGGATTTTAAATACTAAAATTACATGAAATCTTTTTCGTAGCAGTAGTAAAACGCTTAATTGTATGATGCAACACATGTTTTAAATATTTTTGGGCCAATCATATGATGATATATAATATTTGAGAACATCGGGCCCATATCGAAGGATCCCTTTCACTCCAGTAATATCCATTTTATTTTCCCCCATTCCGATGTTTCGATGAGAATGGAAATTGAGAGCTTTGAAAGAAAAAAAAGGGCCAGATCGGTCTAGCTACCAAGTGTGTGGTGAATCTATTCAAATCACCTGCTGCATCCTTTCATTCGTATGAATGTTGATCCAGTGCTCTCAAACTAATTCCACATCCTGGGAAAACCTCTGCCGTAAAATCGGAAGACACGTGAGCCTATTGAATAGAACGTTGGGCTCTGGAGGGAACGCTTGCCCGAGTTGCCCAGCGTTTAGTTCACGGGTAATCCGGCGAGCCCGGAGCGGCTATGAGGAAAACATCCATCCCTAATCTAATTACACAGTACGGGAGAGAGAGGAAGCTTCCCGGCTATCTCACCTCGACCCAAATTTATGATGACTTAATTAGCCCGCTTGGGCCTCTGGGTCGTATCTCTTTGGTAAACAGTGCTCGGCAGTGCGGTTCATCTCAAATGTCGGTACCTGTTAGCGGGCTTGATCTAGGCGAGAGATAAGCCTCTTAGGAATATGGAAAAAAACACATCTGATTTCATGCTCTTGCCCAAGTCATATCTTATGAAGCTGAAGGAATTCTCTGGAAAAAAAGTTGCCCTCATCGTCGGACCTTGTGGTGCTTCTGCCGTTAGTTTGGGGCGCTTACTTGGTACATTTCAATCTGGATCAAGTGAGCGCTTGTACCATTATTCAGTGTGGGCAAAACATGGCACGAGTTGGCAACGATGCCTGAATCATGTTCGACTAAGGGGATTTGAATTGAATTGTATCATCAAGCCAACATCATCGCGATATCTGTTGGTTTGAAGGGATTGTATCAATCCCAAATCTCTGACAAGACGTTCATCCATTAAGCACAGAGTGGAACCTAAATGAATATTTTAGAGTGTGAATCTACACTCTAAGAAAATATTTACTTGAATTAATAATAAACACAAACGAATTCGCACTAGAGTCCCTAGTAAGTCTGTACAGTGAAAGAAACATCTTTTTAGAACTACATTGAAGTTGGATCGATTCTGAAAATAATGATACCAAGTAAAATTTAGAATACACCTCTTTAATAAAATAACATCTCTTTATTATTTTTTCATCGACAAATTTATAGACAACGTTGCGACATGCCAGCAGGTCCTGGATAGCAATTAAAAAATGTTCGGTTTGAATATGAGTGGTAATAATTAGTGTGGCAATTAATAAACTTGATGAAATGGATTTAATATCTCTTTTTCAACAAATCAAGCCAATTGACCAATAAACGCTTCAGCTCATTTAAAATAAAACATGGTGCGTTTCGTAAAATTTATTTAATTAGAAACACTATATTTCCTATTAACATGCATTCTGTACTCTGCTTGGGTTTTTTAAATACTACAAACTATATAAGTGATTGTGAAATAACTACTTACTATATTCAATCTAAAACACTTCAATTTATTTGTTAAACTACTACGGTATCTGAAAAAGGCGCTTTTAACAGTACTGTAAATACGAGGTGGTCTGAAAAGTTTCGGACCTAACAAAGCTTTTATTTCACTAGCTTTTATTTATTTTATTATCATCTTCATCTTGAGGTCGGAAACTTTTCACGCCACCTGTGAAGCTAAATTATCGAATGAAAAAAATTATTGAAATGGAGTAGAACTACATTAGAGACGAAATTTATATGGTGGGTTCCCAAAACTGTATTTTTGGTATATTCCCTGATATTATAATTGTAATAGGTCAATAAAACAGCCATTATCCCCGTGTATTAGATAGAGACGTGACACGTTTGCACCATAGTTCCATTAAATGTCCCCGACGATGTTAAAAATAAAACCAACCACACTGGACCTGTCATAAATAATTAACTACTCGGTAATTTAAAAAACATAATATTTGGTAGGATTTTAAAGGCTATAGTTACAAAAAAAAATTATGAAAATTGTATGATGCATCACATGATTTAAATATTTTTGGCCCAATCATATCTTTCACATTACATATCTTTGAATATATATATATTTTTTATTATTTGTTTTATATAGCTCAATGTTTTCGTAAAACTGATAAACCAATTAATTGTCGACGTGACTAAAGACATAAGGGAGTTATCATTCAATGGGTGATCCTCGAAAGGATATTTGTTCCAGTAATCAAGATGCCCGCAAAAGAACTGGAAGATCTATGCCCTTTACACCGAGTGATCAAGATGGCCGAAATGAAAAAAAAGACAAAAAACTTGGAGGTATTTCCTGAATATAACAGAAAAGCTGGTGGACTCCAGGAGCCTTTTGTGTGAATAAGTGACGAGAGTTGAACCCACACCCACCGTTACCCACTAACGAAAGTAATCCGGATGAAAAGCTATCGTAATCGATTTGTTGTAAAGGATTTGTTCATGTCTAAGGACGAAATCAAACTTTTTATAGTTCGCTGACCCCACTAAAACCGCTTATATTGTGTTGCACGATGAATCATTTTTCAGTGGTTATCAAACGCTTAAATGATTAAAACTATCAAACAAACGAAAATAGTATAATATCATTGGCCAGTTCTGTTCGGTTTCAAGAATGTGAGAGTTATATAAGGTACATCCGGACAGCGGTGAGGAATCTATCATGGCCTTAATTATATGCGGGGATGAAATTTCCATTTAAGCAGATTATGTTATTAAATCCTAATAGCCCTTGTTGTGTGCTCTGGATTAAAAATGCCTATGACCGGAATTTTATAGATTTGAATACTGTTATTTTAAAAATATTATTTAAAATCATTAATTCACCCAGAATGGGCCACACTCTCGTAAATCGACGGAACAAGTCCGAGCACCATAATAGAGATATCATGTATATGGTGTAAATTAAGATGTGAAAGCTCTTTTGTCGTGGCGTGTAATTACATTAGTGACGGCATGTTTTCACAAAGGCTAGTAGCCAGTGGCCCACATATTAACCGCCCCCCCCCCTTTAGATCATCTTCATTTAAAAGTAAAATGTAGCGATCAAATTTCATCCTGCATCAATTTAATTTTAAAGATGGACCGTTTATGTATTATTAAACAAATTTATTTATTAGTCACATGTTTTTAATTGATTATTAATAATCTTCTAGCCAGGAGGGAGATAATTAATTTTGAAACGGGTTAGGCGAATTGTCTGGTATGTATGCGCGCATGTGCAAAAATTCACTATTCGTTATACAATTTTGATCGAATAATCATATACATCTTACTAATAAGTGTTAATATTTCGGTTAACATAGACCAACGAAGAGTACATGAAAAAATAAATAAATACAAAATAAGTTGGAACCCCACTGACAACTTTTTTTTTGTTTAGTGGAATTATTTTGAAAAAATGATATTATCTATGACCTAGTAAATTTAGTAGTTAAATATTTTTAAGAAAAATAATTATCAATATTTTCACGTCAATATGAGTTTGGAGGCTTGTTTGCTTGGTACATATATTTGATCCAATAGGCAAAGAATTTTTTTTCTTAAATCTGCTGGCTTGAATCTTAACTATACTTGTTAACAACTTTATTATGATGAAAATACAATCTGCCTACTTAATAGGCAATAATTGAGATAAGTGTTTTCATTCATATTATATTTACAATTCATCATTCGCTCGCACATTCATACAATATTTACAACCAGCCCAGGGGCCCCCCAAGTCCACACGGTTGTTGCCACCCTCGCAAGTGAAAGAGGAAGCGGAGTCTTGGGAAGTCCCCCACGCTCCCCCACCTGCCGCGTCACTGGATACGAGCCAGTGAAGGCTGACGAAGAGCGCGAGAGCCACATACGCTCAGGACATGATTGGAGAAACTGGCCATTGCCAGGACTCCCACTGTTGCACATTTATAGTAGGTCACGAGGCCACTGCCGTTTTAGTCTCCAAGGAGGATTATAGGGATGAGTTGAATCTTAACTGAAATTTCAATGTACTCAAACGGTCACGAAAAATTGCTTCAAAAAAAATCTAAATATTATGTGAAGTCCTAATAAAAATGCAACTTTCCTTTAAACCATGAGTAGATGTTTTGTAAATAAAAAAATAAAAAATTGCAAAAACATTATTTAAAACTTCTTTGTATTTCTTTTTGTGTTACCGTCTTTAATGTGTGTCTGAAAGTATAGGTAAATTTAAAAATCTCCAAATCTTAAATTTGTTTTCGCTTCCTTTTGCTTATTACATCGTATAGAGGAGTGGTTGTAAACTATTTTCCCCGGAGGTCCATTTCAAAATTTAGTAAAATTTCCGCGGCCAAGAAAACTTTAGTCTACCCACTCCAGCTGCCTGCACCCCCCTTCCCCCCACCCCTGTATTTAAATCCTTTTTAAGAGTAAAAGATCTGATTGCGTTAGAGTGAGAGACATTATTGAACTTCTCACTTTTTATTTTAATGCTTTTATCTTATTCAATCATTTAATTTATGAGATACTTGAGAATGGTAGTAAAGCTGCCGGAAGCACTTGTATCATTCTAAAATAAATTGTGGGTAGACCAGAAGGACAGTATGTTTATTAAAATGGCTAACCCAATATAATTGTTATTTTCTGCTATTTGCAATTTTGTCGCGGTGGGTACAAAACTAGCCTCCAGTCAGCCATGTAGTGGCCACTGTGAAAGAGTGTGATTTTGTTGAATGACCTGTCAAATTGCAGCTAGAGTGGGTCATTTTGTGAGCACTATTGTAGAACAAGTTTAGAAAGTAGAAAATGCTCTTTTATTAAAAACAATCCTTGATTCCACTAGGTCAAACTGCTAGTTTGTAAAATGCCTCTAAGTTTCGTCCTTAGCCCCTTCACTGGCATTCTTAATTAAGGTTATATAAGAGTAAATTGCAAGAGAACGCCTGGATACGCAGCGGAAACGTCTTTGGGTGAAAGACAGTTAAACTTTAGGGCTTTCTCAATTAAATTAGTGAGTCGAATCCTCTGGAGAGGCTCGAGCCGCCAACTCGAGTAACAGATAAGAAAGGCAAAAATCAAGATGAGAAACTAGAGAGAGAGAGACTGCGCAGAAAGAAGTCACTCGCAGGGAGTGAGTGAGAGGATGTTTTTTCTCCCAGTGCCAGTTAGCGCGGACGGGGATTAGACAGTATATCGCTGGCGGCGAATGTGCTTTGTGGCGCTGTATCAAGTATAGGAGTCGGGGATAGTCAACGACGTCCTATCTCAGCCTCAACAAAACCGCTGTCACCTCGACCCCGACGTCATACTTTGTCGGCCACCATCCCCTCAATGGGCACAAAAAGAAAACGTCCAATGCTAAATGTTCCCAGTTAGGGCTTTATTCAAGGTGTCACAAGGCAAGGAGAAGAGGGGTCTTTGTGGGCCTCTTGTAGCCCGCAAACTTTCCCACTTGTATCTCTTCAAGGCTACCCTTTTTTTTTTTTTTTTAATTCCGAGAACTTTCACAATTCACCAGCTGTTTTACTTTATATTATAATTCTGTGTTGAATCAGTGGAGTACCTACAAATTTACCTGGGATGGTCCCCAATTTGCCACCCTTTTTAAGTCAATCAAAATTTCAACGTCTAATCGGGTAGCCGTTGCCAGCACGCATGGTTGCTATACTATCCAATTTCATAGTTACTATACTCATTGATTCTGTTGATAACCACATTTTTTTTTTCATAGCCCCTTTAATAATTATATACAATTATTAAACCTCAGGCGAATCTAGTTACAAATTATTTTTGTATTTCCTGTAGCATCGCTACATTACATACAGGTTTTGTTATTTTATAAAAACCACCTTAATATATCATTTATTTTCATATAATTTAGATGAAAATATATAAAATAGCACCCGGAAGAACCAACCATCACCCCCCACCCACCCACCGTGGGTAGGCGTCTGTGTCAATATATTGTTTTCTAAACCGGCTTCTTCTTTATTTAAATAGCTATTCGTGAGGTTGAGTGGACCCCGACCAGATTCAGGGGTCGAAGCCATCCCTCGGCAGGTGGAAGTGATCATGCCAGGACTCAATCATTGTGTCCAACTGGGACTTGAGAAATTTTAATATTTTCACTATCTGAAATTGTATTTTTATCCAGTGTTTAATCATTACATTTCCAGCTATTTGCTATATATATCTGCACAGATAGACAAAAGACCATCGCCTGTTTGAAAGTAAAGCTTAGCCCAAGACTAAGGTGTGGGAGACTTTGCAGAGTAGGTTCGAGTCCTTGAGACTGCGTTTCCTTTTCAACGGTTATCAATGTATAAATCTTTTATGTCAGCAAATGAGCCCTATAATTTATGAGATATAGTTATTACCATCCGGTGATAATGTTACGAGTGAGGGTGGGCTTCTATTTCGAAATATTTCAGAAAGGTGACATTTGACTGATGCTTTGTCAGTCAAATTGCTTAAGAGGAAATAACTAAAGACTATTACTATTGATATTTATTACAATATTACAGAGGACATTGTCAACAATAATGATAATATTTATTTATAATTAATATATTTATAATAATATTTGATTGCCAATAATAATGGCGGAATTGAAGTTTCTGTTGTCATCATCTTCAGCTTCGCCTCTTCTCTCAAATTCCTCACGGTCTTCTTACTAATGCTACCTTCACTAACACTCAGTAATGGCGTCAGTCATTTTTATTTATATTCGTCTTATTATGTGGATGTTTTCTTCCGATAATCACAGTTCTTTATTTCACATCTATAGTGTTATGTTTGGGTCTGGTGGGATTCGCTCAGCCTAGCAACTACTTGAATAAGTATGCAGTAAATCCGGTTTAGAAAACAGAAACTAAGGTTGAAAGTTAACAACACAGTGCCAACCACGTTAATCACCTACTAACTACGGTGTCAACCATCATACCTCTTAGACTGCCACTTCAGAGCAACCATAGCTATTTCCATACAATTCTGCCATCGTTTTAACTAAACTGTGTGGGATGTGGGCGTCAACCCATGGCCTTCCCTTCTAAAAAGTTTAGGTTCAGAAATAATTGATGAAAGCGAGGGTAGGATGAAGGTTTGGAAATGAATTCCCCGGAATAGGATGGGGGTGAAATCAGGAGCTTTCAAGGGAAATATTTCTAGCCCTTATAGTAGATCTCCCCTCTACCGGGATCGTAGGAGATGGTTTACCATTTTAAACGTCGTACAAGTTCAGCCCCTAATTTCCTTAGTTTTCGCTTTTCCTGAATTCTGAATGTAGGGATGCTCCCCAAAGATCAAATCTTCCTCTAAATTCCTAAACAAAGCAAGAGCAGGCTCCGGCGCCAATCCAGCTAATGACTTTTTCTTTTTTTCTCTTCTAAAAGTGAAATATCTCTTCCTGAAGGAGCCTGGTAGCTGGAACTCCAGAGCGAGAAGAATAGAGGGAAACACCCCCTGGAGAGCGGTAATGGTGGCTGACCTTGTTATTGTTAGGCACCCCGCCCGGTTAGGGAAGATAGACATCATCGCTTTCAGACACCGACACCCTCCCAACGCCACCCTAACACGTCTTCTCTATTACAGCTGACAACCACCTGTATTGCTCAATTCCCAATGGAATAATGATATCCTCCATAAACCTTTGTTTATCTTACTATTGTACAACAAAGACAGAAGCCTACACGAGGATTTTTATTGTGGTATTGATTCCACTGTTATTTATAATTAGTAGCCAAAGAAACAATTATTGGGAAGATCGAGACTTGGACACGGGAGATAACCAAAAGAGGATTCTTATTGAATACTTTATTGAAAGGTCATTGAAGGGAGGATAGCTCAGTTTGGAGATATTAGGGTTCCCGGTTTCGTGTCACGATCTTGTCAATAATTATTTTCTTTCCCTTTTAATCATTAACGAAATCCAAACCTTAATACAATAATCCGTTGTTAAAATTGTTCTCTATAATGCTACTGCGAAATAAAATATGCGATTTCAGGTGTTAATTTCACAGGTTCAACGCACAGGTACGGTGCACTCAGTGGCACGAAATATTTTATACTTGACTAAAAGTTTGGATTAGTGATTTTGAAAACTTTTTGTGGAGGAGAGATTGTAGCTAAAATACTTACACTGTAACATTTATAACACACTTCAAGATATTTTACAACTAAGCCTTCACATATTACGCAATATTTTTCAAACTTTTTAGTTTCAAAATTTATTTTTGGGATGGAATCCACGGTTACTTTGGTCACGTGCCAAATGTTTTTGGTTGATAATCGAATGCAGAGGCTTGAATTTATTAACAACCCATTCTCACGTTTGAACTGACTTTATGTAAGTAGAAAATCCTATATTTTTTACATCCTCCTTTAGGCAAATTCATGTGGTCCATTTTGATTTAGACATCCTTTAAGCGGACGACATTACCATGGGATTTATTTACAGGTTGTCTTTTTTTTTTTTTTTTTTTTCCTTTCATAGCCCCTTCAAATTTACAGACAACTATAGATCCTCAGGTGAATCTATTTACAAATCATTTTTGTATTTCCTGTAGCATCGCTACATTATATGCAGGTTTTGTTATTTTATAAAAATTATATAATGAATAAACAAGTATAATGATCCACATTTTATATGACTGGACTAAACTGACTATTAAAGGTGATGGAGCTCACCTTTTTGATCAACCTTAAAACTAACTTACATACTAATTCTTAACCTAATTTTTCCCCGACAGTCTGTTGCCATCGATGTGGGAGGGGTGGTGGGGTCATAGTGTTAAATACTGGGTTTGTCAGGTGCTGCAACGAGTCAAGAAACTTAATGTGTCTCCGGCGGATGATACAGGTTGACCCACCCCTTACAAACCTTGAATTCAGAAATAAAATTTCTTACCAGGTTGGAGTTTGAGCGCTCTGGAACTCCAGCCGACCTGCACACTGGGACGAAACCAACAAATTTTGGACTTTTTAACAAGCTTTGATGACCCTCTGTTAGTGCGGTACTCTTTATACGGTCTTTACCATAATTAACGTCACTCTTACTGAAATTTGATTACTGTGATCATTTTAACATGCTGAAAAAAACAACACAAAAACAATCAATGTTTGTTACAAATAAATTTTTATTGCTTTGTTTTTTGTTTTTTTTCTAATTTGCTTATTTATTTAAGTTTAATCCAACAATTCAGAACACGTTTTCAAAATTGTACTCCATTGAAAAATAGTGTTAGTTAGTGAAGGTTGTTTTTTTTTACATAAACAACGAAGATTATTGTTGTTGTGATGATTTATATTTCTTTTTTAATTTTCTTAATATTGTAAACGAAAACAGTGGTAAAATATTTTTTTTTTTTAGAAAATAATAAAATATCGACGTCTTAAAAAACAAGCTTTTGTCTCACCGAGCGCTGCTGGCCAAAATTTGAGTTAAAAACGAGGCAGATAATTTTGTTAGTACTTATTGAATGATTCAATTTTAAATGATTTTATTTGTTTAAACATTTCGGCCAGTGAAAATAACCACAAGCAAATAATCATAGCTAAATGAAATACACGATTCTATTGTGGTTTTTCAAAATTTCGTGAAGCGAACCATTCAAAATTTAAAATTGCGGAACATACTTTCATAAAGTCCAGAATAATCAAGATGAATTTTTATATACAGACAAATAGATCAAAGATGGCTCCACCATACATCAAAGTAAAACCACTCTCTTCGAAGTTGGCAACAAATAATTATTTGTCTGCTAGCAATTAGTGATGATGAGACTTGAGCTATGTGAGAAATGTGAGAACCGATTGTTATCCTTGGAGACTTAAATTCCTGCGGTGGAGCGTTTTGGAGTACAGTACTGCCATCATTTGAAATTCGGAAGAGCGTTTCTATGAGTACGTTGGTTGCTAGGCCCTTGAAGGGCGTGGACACTACTTTACAGCAATAAGACTGAGCTAAAACAGAAGGAACAAGCAGAAGTTCCACCCCCGCCCTGGAGACCGTTAGCCTTACGTTTTCGGAGCGGGGAGTAGCGGGCTATGATATAGACATTAGGGCCCGATCCGGTTTGGGGCAATCTTCACCTCCCCCCTCCTGGAGCTGGAGCTCGACGTCCGCCGGACTGCTAGTACATAATGAATATCTTAGCCGCTCCGGGGACCCGGCGCACCGATATTAAACCACAACAGACCGAAGGCCCGTCCTAAAACCGACCATCCTCCATTTACATACTTGTCCCGACCACTTCACCAGCCGCCAACCTGAGAACCCTTTCACGGATACCGTACGTCTCCATTATTACAGGATCTGTTTAGCCTTAATCGCCTCTAATGCATACACACTCCACGGCATACTATTTCCACTGGTAATCATCCTATAAAAGCCATATACATCTATATCATAATTTGGTAGGAGGAAAAGGCTTTGAGATTAAAGAAATGTCTTTAATAGTCCATCGCCAGTTCTTTATTCTGTTGAATCCGGCCACTTAGCGGCTCCTGATCTAGTATTATGCTTTGTCCACACCTTTTACCGTTTCCATCTTCCTTCCCAGTTTCTTATTACATTTAGTATATTCTCACACTAATTTTTTTTTTGTTTGCTCTCCATATTTAAAGAGTGCCTTTACCATGCGGCACAACCGGTTTTATAATTGATTCATGCTGATGACATACCACCGTGATAAAAACCTTGATTTCGTCCTTTCTTCGTAAATGTCTTAATTGATAATGTCACCACTCTTGAGTGAGCTGTCAGCTTTCATAAGGCAATTTTTTTTTTAAATATAGCGTTATGGAGTTAGCAACTTCTTACCTTATGGATCCCCCCCCCCTCTTGAGCTTCTGATCCCTCCTACCCTATGTTAAGGGTTTCCTAGATTCCATCAGAACATTGCTATGTACCTCTTTTATCCTCAAATAAAGGATGAGGTGTGTGGAGGGTTGTAAGGGGTTTACATATATCCTTGTGGAAGGAGATCAACAACAGATTGCTAAGACAGTGGTGGGATTTCATAAGACCCCGATTCCAATGAGGGTGGAGGTGCCAACAAAGCACAAAGCAGCCAACAAGGCTATCATAACAGCCAGATAAGCATGCACAATCAATGCCACGTGTCTTGGCATCTGGAATTTTGAAAACACCTTAGGAATCGGGAGCGAGTAGAACATTGTGAGGTCCAGGATGGGCATGGTGGCCTTGCAGGATATCAAGGGGAGGGATGTTGATGTGCTTAATCTTGAAAAATACTTGATCATTAACAGCCGGAATATACAGAATACCTTCAGGACTGGATTCTAAATAAAGAACTCACTTTGGAATGCATACCCTTATGAAGGAATCTGCAGGATCAGGCTGAAAGAGAAGTCCACCATTCTCAATCTGAACATCACAGTGGATGGCCGAAAAAAGTCATAGATGCTGAATACTCCAGTATACGAAGCTGTTTGTTACAAGCTTCCCCAAGTAATGTGCGCTAAAGGAAGGTGTGAATAATAGGGGTGGTTTAATTGGATATCACAGTATCTCATTACTTCCTCAGCTAAAAGTCCCGCAGAGAATTGTGTTATTCTACATACTTTTGTGGATGCCTTAAGTAGCAAGCGATGGGTGGATTGCGGTCCTTAGGAATTGAAAGGAATCTTAACAAGCTAATAAGGAAACTTGCCATGTTACTTTCAGAAGATTCATGGCTAAACTGAAATGTTTCAAAAAATTGAAATATAAGAGACCTAATACAAGATGGCCGTACTGTTCTTACGTCTATTCCAGGATTTCAACACTAGAAAGACACTTACTATTACAGAAGGGACCATATTTTTTTATGAATATTTTACCATTTCTTCACAATGTTCTGTTTACAGCATGTTACGCGTTGTGCTATCCTCAGATTTAACTTACCTTCGTAAAGACCCAGGACCTTCACGGTCCATAATGTCTATCAGTAAGTGAATAAAGAGTAATTCTGAACAATTACCTGTAGGTCAGAATCAGATAATGATAAAGATATCACAGCTACTGTTGTGGTTAGCGTAACAACAAAATAATAAATTTCCGTACCAATGTAAGTCGTGCCGAGGAAGGGAATGAACAAAGCCGTGGACAACACGCACAACTTCGTCGTTCGGTAACCTCATTGACAAAAAACTTCATGGCCTGCTGTAAAGATTGTGGTTGTAAAACATAAACAATTAAAAGTTTCATGAGAATGTTTAGCTGCAAAAAAAAAAGTTGCAAACAGCTCCCCATTTTTTCCCCTTCACCGATCTAGTCACTGGCACTTCCTTCGGACACCATTGCAATTCATCATTTCCAGGTTTTACCCTTTCATTATACCGTCTTTCTACCGTTTTTTTTTTATCGTTTCTGCTGATCGGTATTCTTGATTGAAGGATCGCATAGATTGATCACCTTCAAAAACGATTTCAGTGACTCAACGACTTACCGATGCGGTGGAACTGATACTTTTCTTTCAACAAGTCCATTTCATAATTATTTGAAAATTTTGAAATCCAAACAAAACTTGATGATGAGCTCTTCAGTTATAGAACGTAATTACTTACTTGAATCGTTACGATCTCTAGTAACTGATTATGAAACATGGCCATATTCAGATTTTATTACTAGAGTGCAATTGATTAAGGCTATGAAGAAATTTCCATAAACATAGGGGTGGGCTCCATCTTACCATCTACTCCATCTTATTAGTAATTTTGAGTCTGCAGCTGTATTATATGTTACACTAATGTAAGGGTTGATTAGGTGGCTTCTGCATATTGCATAATCGTGTATGTGCAGCCGAAACCTTTTATTATAACAGCAACCACAAGCAATTTGCTGCGTGACTCGAAATGGGTCAGTGCAGAAGCTGTTCTGCAGGGTGCCATTAATATTCTACTACTTCGCATCATACAGAACTGTTCGAGTAATAATCGTAGTTATACTTGGAAATCAGGTCCATTCCTTTTACAAATGGAGATTGCAAACTTCATACTTTTAAAAAAAAACATAGTTATGTATTCCAATTTAAGTGGTTTATTTTAAATTTAAATTAAGTAATTTAGTAGTAGTAATGATCTCAGTAGAGAAATTAAAAGTAAGTAATCATTAATGCCTATGTCCTATGACCATACCTGTACATAACAAACGCATGTTTAAAGATTATTAAAATTTTACATTGAAGTGAAAAATGTATTCAGCCTCAACTTGAAAGTACAACCTATTGATTTTAAATTTTATTTTATTTACAAAACTTTTAATGATACATATATTAACTTCACCGACTATTAATTTTAACAAAAAAAATTTTTCTTTCATAGCCCCTTTAAATTTACAGATAATTATAGATCCTCAGGCGAATCTATTTACAAATTAGTTTTGTATTTCCTGTAGCATCGCTACATTATATACAGCTTTTGTTATTTTATAAAAATTATATAATGAATAAACAAGTATAATGATACACATTATACGTGACTAGACTTAACTGACTAATAAAGGTGGTGGGGCTCACCTTTTTGATCAAAATTAAAACTAACTTACATACTAATTCATGTAGCTTTTAAGTTTGTTGTAGGCACATGGCGATGACGGTCGTATTCTGTTAAATGAGCATAAAGCTAATTTACCTAAAATAAAATTTATTATATTGCTGTTTTATCATAAATTCAGCTAGAAATATGTATTTCATATTACCTGAAATGCTCAAGGATTTGTAGAGTTTGAGGTTACTGTTAAATTTAGATAAGACACTAAGGCAAGGATTTTCTGAGGTGGTTGTCGCAGAGGTGCAAAAAGTTCAAAAGTCCTTTCAATTTGACTATTGGTGGAACTTGACGAGCAGTCCATATTTACCTTTTTAAAAAGAGTTGAATTTCAAACATGATTTCAAGTTATCGAAGTTCAATTTCCCGATTGGCTGATCAATATGTGCCATCATCCTACTTCATTATTATACTAACAATTTGTATTTTTAAGGGAGCCGAGCTGTCAAGAACTGACCACAAGTGTCACCTTACTAACTAGGAGCATAGTACAAACAGAAAAAGGGAGGGAGTGTGTACTATGAAAACACAGGAGCCCGGGGCTGGTACAATATTTGCCCAAGGTAATCTCCGCACACACTCCTTACCTCATCCCCTCAGCTTGCTGTATGCTCTGTCAACATCTATTCCTTCTCCTCCTCAGTCAGTCACTATGTTAATCCTATCCCTTTTATTGTCAGCTCCTTACTCATCACTTACCAAAAATAATTCAAGTTAACGAGCTGTATTCTTCCGTAGCAGCCGGAGGGTGATTTACTCAGGGTAGTATGCTTCACATTTTCTCCAGAGCAAAACATTTGCTGTTACCCCATTTTTAGTTAATTTTATTTTACATACTTCAGTGATGTTAGATTTCTATTTCGTGAGCAGCTATAAATGCGTAACAGTGGGAGTGATGATTCTCCAATCATGTCCTGAGCGTATGTGGCTCTCGCGCTTTTGGTCAGCCTCCGCTGGCTCGTATCCGGTGACGCGGCTGACGGAGGAGCGTGAGGGACTTCTCAAGACTCCGCTTCCTCTTGCGCATGCGAGGGAGGTGACAACCATATGGATTTGGGAGGTTTCTGGGCTGTTTGTAAATACTGTATGAATGAGCGAGTGAATGATAAATCTTTAATATGATATGAATGGAAACATTTATCACAATTACTTATTGCCCAATGAGGCAGAAATGTAATTTTATCATAATAAAGTTGTTATTAATAATAGATATGTTTTTAATATTTCAAATGTTCTTACACATTTTGTATATTGTTTTGAGTGTTACGCATTACTTTTTTTTAAACAAAAATTAATTTGTCACTTTTGAAAGAAAAGAGTTTTGTAGAAATGATAATCTGCGCGTCAGCTTTGGATCTGTCTGATCAGTTCAAGCTGTGATTTTATACGGTAAATGTGAAAAAGTGGTTTGTGGAACAATGCTAAAAGATTCAACAAAAACAAGAGACCATGTTGCCATGTAAATTCCAGATTTTCCAGGACATGAAGAAAACAAGGAAAGGAAGTCAAGGTTTTAACAGTCTTTCTTAACTGCATCTTCAAGTGATTCCAAAACTCGTGAGTTTTAATACAGACTTGTGCCTTAGGGCCGATATCCCTATTCATAAAATTAACAACCTTCATTTCAATAGTTTCTTGGAATAATATACTGGTGGAAAAATTCCTGACCAAAGCACCCTAAAGAAAAACTATTCATTGGGTCTATAAATGTTATTTTATAGACCTATTATTTTATTCATATTATTGTAAACAAAAACAAATATGCCGTTTTTATAAAATGTTGATCACTAGGACATACGGTAAATGCATTTACGTTGTTACATATTTCTGTGAATATTAATACATATATATATTTAACTTTTTTTATTATTAATAAGTTTTAATATTTTTTTGTTATTGCTTTTATTATCTTCCTATCTTGCAATTTATAAAAATGATTATTCCATAGGACTTAAGGCAACCAAAAATGACTAAAGAGACATGTAATAGGGTAATAATCTCTCTATATAAAACTGACTACGTGGGTTGACGTGAATACGTCAGCACTAGAAGACGGCCTCAGGGGCTCACGTTTATAAGGAATGCATGGGAATGACAGGGGGCTGACTCATACTGCATACATATACAAGTGATATATATGCATACATTGTGTATTTTCATTTTATATGTATATTGTGTAAAATGCTTGTATTGTTTTGTTGAATGTTATTCATATTACACGTTGGAACACTGAATTGTAATTAATCTTTTCTACCGCTTTTTCGTTTGAGGTTTTGTAAATACTATAATATTTTTAACGATTTTTCTGTTCAATATTATATATTAATTTGTAAACTTAAAGCCTACAGTTAATAATATATCATCAATAAATTTGATGAAAATCTGATATCTTTCTATCCCGATATCCCAACAATCGTATCTGCTCAAATAGGTATTAACGAATAAATATGTTTATTGAACGATATCGACAATGGGTTTGTCCTATGGCTATGTGTGTCTGGCGGATTTAAAAAATATACAAAAATCAACAAAACCCTAAAAAGGAATATTCAAGATCCCCCCACAAAAAAAAATGTAGCTAGAATAATGCCGAGGCAGTATGTCTGAAATGTATGGCTCAAGTAGAGCAACAAGCGCCAACAAGGTGTTAATTTCACAGGTTCAACGCACAGGTACGGTGTACTCAGTGGCACGAAATATTTCGTGAAGGGACAAAAAGTTTGGATTTGTGATTTTGAAAACTTTTTCTGGGGGAGAGATTGTAGCTAAAATATTTACACTGTAACATTTATAATACACTTCAAGATATTTTACGACAATAAGCCTTCACATATTACGCAATATTTTTCAAACTTTTTGGTTTCAAAATTTATTTTTGGGATGGAATCCACGGTTATTTTGGTCACGTCCATTTGGCTGTTTTTGTTTGGTAGTCGAATGCAGAGGCTTGAATTTATTAACGACTCATTCTCACGTTTGAACTGACTTTATGTAAGTAGAAAATCCTATATTTTTTACATCCTCCTTTAGGCAAATTCATGGTCCATTTTGATTTAGACATCCTTTAAGCGGACGACATTACCATGGGATTTATTTATAGGTTGACTTTTTTTTTTTTTTTTTTTCCTCATAGCCCCTTTAAATTTACAGATAATTATGTATAATTATAGATCCTCAGGCGAATCTATTTACAAATTATTTTTGTATTTCCTGTAGCATTGCTACATTATATACAGGTTTTGTTATTTTATAAAAATTATATAATGAATAAACAAGTATAATGATACACATTATACGTGACTGTACTTAACTGACTAATAAAGGTGATAGGGCTCACTTTTTTTATCAAACTTAAAACTAACTTACATACTAATTCTTAACCTAATTTTTCCCCGACAGTCTGTTTCCATCGATGCGGGAGGGGTTGTGGGGTCATAGTGTTAAACACTGGGTTTGTCAGGTGCTGCACCGAGTTAAAAAACTTAATGTGTCTCCGGCGGATAAACTTACCTACCGACGGCACACCAAGCAACGGGTGCAGATCAGCGTTCTTCAACCTCTCGAGAGAGGTATGTCGGACCACTTTTCGCATAATCCCATTCTGGAAATGATTTAATGATTTTTTAAACCTTGTATTGCATTATGTATTTTATTTGTATTAAGAGATAATATAAGATAAAATGCTTACTTTGGCAGTTTTAATGCTTTTTGTTGTTGTATAATTGCCATAGAGTTAGGATAACTGAACTGCTATTAACTCAGAGCTGACAAAATTGTTAGTTGGTAAATTATTGGAGAGAATCGAACAATTGTTGTCATTTAAAGTTTAAAACACAATAACCCGTTCATCTCTTAAGGCCATCAATTATAACATTGAGTTGACAACGGGGAAGATTAGACTACAGATACATTATCGATACAGTGCCTTTATCCAGGACAGCGCTCTTCCATCACGTTAATTAAGCCGTTACGACGAAGTGATTCGCTCCAGGCGACGCAGTTCACGGTTTGGAATCACCTTAAAATATTTGGGCCTTTCATAGGTCGGCAAGTAAGATAAAGGAGACGCAGCCAACCGTAGAGGACATACTGTGGAAGCAGCCAGTTTGATACGCTCCTTCTTCAAGGGATGAGGGATTACCGGCTTTTCTCACACCGCCGTAGCTAAACGACCACAAAAACAATAACTTTATTATTCACAGTCTCCTCATCCTCCACTCTTCCGTGATCACAAAGTTAGTCCTGCTTCATCTGTGTGATCGCTGTGTTCTCCACACTTCCGCATCAGAAAGTCCGAAGAATAAGGGTCGTAAAAGGGGAAGGATCCTCTGTTTAAAACCCATCCCTTTTCCCGGCATAAATTTTGTTCCGAACTTTTTACGGGGGTCCTAAAATAGGTAAGTCGGTCACTGACACGCGCGTCACGACTCCGTGTATTTGACGAGTCGGCCTAAAGGGGAAACTAGAGACGTTTGCCCCGGGCCCTATCGGTTCAAAGATCGAGTTCACCCCCGAGGGGCCTGGCAAAAAAAGAACCTATCGCCGGCTTATGTTTGTTCATCGTCCGCTAATCGGTGAGAATCACTTGCTGCCCGATTGGCTCACTGTCAGCAATTATGTTATCATTAATAATATTATTTAACATATAATAATATTATTTAATTTAGATTTATACATGAGAACGCTTTCTTATAGAAAAGCTTTAGGGTGTATTGGTTCCAGGCCCAAATCGCAAGTTGGTCAGCATTTTTTTAAATTTATCTTTATCGCATCATATTGATGACTATTAGTTACGATGTTATCTATTTAAATCTGATAGTAGAAGACAATTCGACCTAATAACTGCAGCGTGTTTTCGTGGAATTTCTGTTGCTTTATTCTTTCGAATCGTCCGGTCCTTTGTCAAGCAGTTCACTGGAATTCAACGAATGACTTGATGAACTCTTAATGGTGCATTAGCAGACTCCCGTAGGTTGGTCTGTCGAGATAGAGATGAAGTAACATGCGAGTCACTTTGGTGGTCATTCCATCATCGCGCCATTGTTTTCTATGATTCTATAAGTGTGTCAGTTCAGGTACGGTCATGGTCGTTGAAATTTTACCTGAATTTGTCATCAGGATAAATCCCAATTGATAGGTAATGAACGCAGTAGACAGTGAACAAAGGATCGGCCCGTCGTGGTAATTTATACATGGATTGTTAAATAATAAAAAAAATAACGACACTAGGTTCCAGTAATAAAATACCTGGACCTTCCTTATGATCTTCGTACATTTATGTATTTGATTGATATACTCTGCATTTATAGTATTGCTTCGTCGTGTTCTGATGTCAATGATCCTTAAGTCAGTTAAGCACAAACCAATACAGTATTGTTTTCTTAGAAAAGGATATCTTAATTTTGCGATTATCTTTCGGGTAATGTTTAGATTTCTTTCACTCTGGTACGTTAGAACCCTCTTCTCACCTGCTTAAGGAACGAATGGTTTTACCTTTAGCCTAAAGGTTACCAATTCATAGTTCACGACTTTCCTGTTAATAGTAATTCTTGTAGTACTGATTAAAGCATTATTTCCGTAATCTCCTTAATTGTTAAAGAGTTACGATGATAGATTGGCATGTTGCATTAACGAAATGTAAAATATACATTAAATATTTGATAATGAGCTAACTTTTCTACAGTCTATCGATTCCAGAGAAGCCGATACAAAATAGTAAATAGGTGGCCAGAATTGAGTCATGGACTATCTTCATGATCGAGATATTGAGATCGACCAACGATAATGAATGAACTTTTAAAATCACTCATGTCGTATAGGCTTAAAGATTTTCACACATAATTTCTTCTGATGAATCATGACTATTACCCGAACTTGCCCATCGGACAATGCGAGATCTCTACCCCAATCGGATGATTTTACCCGGGTGTTTTTCTGCCAGTGCTCTGTAGACCTGTAGGATGACCAATATCTGGCGCTCGTGAGCAGCCTCGACCCTTTCTCTTCTCTTAGTCACCGTGAGAAGAGGCCCTATTACCGGTACTGTTGACATTCCACCTACCATCCTATCTCAATTATCTCAGTGTAAGGAAATGTGAATACAATCACTATTAACAAGTGTAAATATGAAAGTTATAATGTCATTCCCTTTGAGAATCCCATTTACCCATATTGTCACAGCTGATAACTTTTAAAATATTAGGCTGTAGACACTATTGGTTAATGTTCGCACTTCACCACTGATAACAAAATCGTATCAATTGGTGTGGTCATGATTGCGCTAAGGATCTGCGATTGATCTTCCAGCAATTTTGGAACGTGATCACTTAAAATTGTAATGAAAACGTATTTGGAAAGGTGGAAAGACTAATTCTCTGTATGGTTATCGAAAAGATTATATAAGGTCACTAAAACGTCAATAAACAAGTAGTATAAAACTTGAGCAACCTTTACTGCACTGATTAAGATGGCGGAGATAGATATTGGAAATTCAGTTGCTTGCAGTTGTTATCCTCCCCCAAAAAACTACATTAGCAACTAGACTTCTTACTAATATCAAAACAAGCGACATCTACTTATACTGTAAGAGTTGTTTGGTTTTTATAATTGATCTCTATAAAGTGTTTGGATTGAAACAAAAAAAAAAACAACTGGCTATGTTCATTGTATTGTATCCTTTATTGTGCTAAAATTACAATCTGCCTTATTAGGCAATAAGTAATTAAGATAAATGCTCTCATTCATACCATATTTACAGACAGTCCAGAGACCTCCCAAATCCATGTGTTTGTCACCTCCCTCGCATACGAAAGAGGAATCGGAGTCTTGGGAAGTCCCCCACGCTCCTCCGTCAGCCGCGTCACCGGATACGAAACAGTGGAGGCTGACCAAGAGCGCGAGAGCCACAGACGCTCAGGACATGATTGGAGATACTGACCATTACCAGGACCCCCACGCATTTATAGCAGGCCACGAGGCCACGGCCGTTTCAGTCTCCGAGGATGATTATAGGGATGTGTGGCGCAGTGTAATGACTGTGCTACGGGATTATGGTGGTTGGAAAGGCTACTGTGGAATTTTATTAACTTGGAAGGGATGAGTTCAAGAATGTAGGGTATATTAAGATCGTTATGAAGGGTTTTGTTGCTGACGTAATAAGGGGGATTTACTATTGTTCTCAGGACTTTTGATTGAAAAGATTGGATACGCTTGATGTTCGACTTTTTTGCTGTCCCCCATAGCTCTATTCCGTATGTCCAGATTGGCTTAAGTATAACTTTGTAGATTAGTAATTTATTTACTATTGGGAGATGGGATGTCCTTTGAAGTGTCTGTACAGTTGTCCAAAGCGTCTGTTTAGTTCTTGTCTTTTTAGAGTCGTATGTGGGTTCCAGGTCAGTCGTTTGTCGAAAGTACCGTACTGTCTCGGATACAGAGAGAGGAATAAAATTAAAATAAACAAGTGTTCAAAAGCACTTTGTTGATTTCATTCTGATCATGGAAACCTTATAATTGGTTTTTTCTGTTTTCCTGAGTTGTAAAATATATGTCAGGTTGTAGTATAAAGAAATACCAAACATCAAAACGTTGCTGCGACTCCAATGAAAGTTTCATGTCTAGGGTTTTTCCTCTACCGTATGGATACAAAGCGTAAACAAAAGTGGACCCGTAGAGTGGCTTGGATAAGCAATCTTACTCCGTGTGAACAATTGTATCAATTACTTTAAATGAAGTCTGGATTATTCGTTTTGGGTTCAATGCCCGTCAATGTTCCCGGACATAGGGCAGGACGGGCGTCGTATGGCGTTGAATTATATTGATAACTATATAGCACTGAGCTGACAGAGGCCATTAACGAGAAGCCCCAGAAGGAATCAATAAGCAAATTGATAGGAGGATGAGCGTGTGTGCCGACTCACGAGTTGGCTCATTACCATGGTCCGAAGTAAATAACCTCCAGCGAGAGCCGGTGGTGATAAATGCTAGGCTAGATATCGTGAGGCCAGCTCGTGAGAGCCCTCTCTCCTCCAGATTTATACCTGTCAAAATAGGCACCGTCTCTAGGATATTGTAAAAAACCATTACATCAACACTGCCTTATCTATCTGCCACTTAGTTCGGCCCATCAGTCTTTGTGAGCCGCCTCCGATCGGATATACGTGTCTTCTTACGGCTCAAATGGAGACGTTGGTATCGCCTAAGGCGGTAAAGGAGATAACAGCTGGTGAATGTCCAATGCAGATTGAAACGATCCAGTGCTTAAATGTGAAAGCACCTTTTTTTAGAGACTCGTAGACTTTTTCTGTTCAATGAATTTATTTATTCTTGCCCCTAGGGATGAAACTAATCAAGATAGCGCTGGCATTCTTACCACTGATGATACAGCTACCCTTTTATCCCATCATGACAGCAACCCATAACCTAAAAATTCACAACAAATTGAGCATTGGTGCAACCAACGTAGGATAAAAGCCATGAAGGAAAATGTACCAACATTACATTTACCCTACGAAGCGGATCCTCCCTTCCAGTAATCTTCCCATCTTCCCACATCAGACACATGTGCAATACCCTGGATTCCACCTTGACAAAGGATTTACTTGGAACCCTCATACCTGGGTTTAACAGACTGAAACTCAACAGAAGGTTAGGGCAACTGAATATACCGCTCAACAAGAAATCCCACTGCACACTAGACAACAAAATACTCATATATAAAGTCATACTAAAACCAGACTGGACTCACAGACTTGAACTATGGGGATCAGCAAAGTACTCAAGCATCAAGCGCATCAAATCCTTCCAGTATAAAGTCCTGAGATCATTAGTTGCATACACCTTTTTATGTCTCGAATAAAATTCCTTATCTTCTTTAAATTCCATCAGAAATTACCTGAGCATTCAAATCCTCTAGAGAGATCCCGTTCAAGCACCATCCGTACAACCCTCATCGGAGATTGAAGCGGAAGTGGCCCCGTGATTTTTTAAAAAATATTTTTTGGGGGAGTTCTGTCAGTTTTCTCTCCTCGTGACCTTGATAAATTATCATGATAAAATGTTCTCTTTTGACTCGATGACTAGATGATGATCTGGCTTTGACTTGTCTCGATAGAATTTGGACTCCGTTACCATACATACTATTAGACGTCAGCTGTACCTTCGCAGTGCCGTGTGCAGGAACCAATTATGGTCTAACCTCTCGCTGTGACATTGAAAACCCCTTTTTGCTATTATCATTATCCCTATCATGACATCTTCTGCCAATGGTTTTATTCAATCATCGCGATATTTCATCTTCACCGGAATTTTCTCACTTCATTAGATATTAGAGACAGAGAATCCGTTGCCGTTGCTGTATGTACATTCAGGTTCCGTACACGAGGCCTCGTCTCGACTGCCTTAAGGGACATCGTACCTTTTGCCCTATTTACCTCCTTTTCAGTCCTCATCGAAGCTTCTCTTCTCTTGGTAAGTACAATTTACGATTCTATGCAACATTTTTGTCATGTGAAACAGTATCGAATGGCACACACCGAACCACTCATTCGTAAGATTTTTTTGGGGGTCCCTCCTTTTTTCTTCTGTTTTCTTTGAGGGAATCCACATAAATTGTATGTGATATCGCAAGCTGAAGTTGATTAGTGAATAGCATGTCATTTTTAGTCATCCTCTCTCCTTGGAGAACCTCCCCCAACATGTTGAAAAAGAAGATACCAGACCAAAACCGAGAAATAGGACAATGCAAATTTCCATAGTGCGATAAGCTAAAAAAATAACAATTGAAATATACACTCTGTATGATGAGCATAATATATTAGCGGATTGGTTAAAATTTCCAAGTTTTAAGTCATGGCCCCTGCCTGACACATTTACTATTCCACAGACCTCTGGAAGAAACAATGGAACTGTTATTTATGCCTAAGACTGCCGCAGCTGCAGCTTTTGATAAAGAGGTCGCAAACGAAGTCACCTGCATTTCGGAACGGGAAACTGTCCTCGTTAAATAACCCAACAAAGATCCCAATCAGGGGAGGATGGGATCGTTTGAACAAGTCAAACTTTTCGATATCTTTGCTCGATTACGTTGAACAAAGCATCTTGAACATCTATTTCTTTAAGTTGCGATAGCTAATACAAAATAAACTTTGTATATTGGGTGCATTGGTCCTACCTACGAAAACGACCAACATAGACCCTACACTTATAGTCACATTATGGAACATTATTAAACATTATGGAATGAAATAATCATAACAAACTTCTTAGGACAATCACATATCACACATCTACATTAGGTTGTCTATTTTCTGTCTGATTTAACCTTCTTCTTAACATGAAAAGTTATGTGAACTGTGCGATGCCCAACTTTCTCTTAAACATGTCTAAAATGCCTTTGGAAACCAAAATATTTCCAAAATCCCACATCAGCTAATACGAGATTAAAAGCATTACTCAAAATATTCATGTTCCTAAAATCAATTAAAATATACGAACAAATTTGAGATGAGAAATCACTGGAACGCCAGAGTAGAGCTTTTTAATAAACAAATAATTATAACCAAATATTTTAGCAAATTTTAAAATATACAATTAATAAAAATTATGATTACATTCTATTACGTAATTTCCTCATTCAATTGGAGCTAAGGAATACGTAAAATATGTGGACTTCTTATCCACTGATTTGCCACCGCACAAACTTATTAACAAATAACCTTTCAAAATAAATCATGACATTTATTTTAGAAAACATCAACTCCATGATTATTAGGTATTTCATTAATTCGAAGTTATTTACAGCTCAATCAAACACAAATGATTACCTATCACATGAAGAATTTAGTGTTCATTTCTTTTTCATTAAACCTTATATTTTAAACAGGTGTTTCTTAATCTTTATCAAGTTGACTGACAGACGCATTTCCCGGCAGGCCACGTGAAATGCAAAAATGATTTTATCTTTTATATTACTTCCAATCCAAATACCTACTAAAATATTTTTTAAGCATTCAAAAAGCATTACCGAAATTAGGATGAAGCAATCTGACTACAACTTTCCCGATATGGACGAAACGCCAGTTAAGACGTTAGAGGTAAAAGATCTAGCTTTGCGTGTTTCCAAACAGTATATATCTACTTCTTAATCAGCTTCAAGTATACACTTAACTAATATTACAAATTTTCAGAAAAGTTGGACAAAATCAGGTAATAATATTTTTAAAAATGCAAGGGCTCTCCCGCTCATGGTCAGCCTCCGCTGGCCCTTATCCAGGGACGTGGGTGACGGAGGAGCGTGGGGGACTTCCCAAGACTCCACTTCCTCTCTCGCATGCGAAGGAGGTGACAACCATGTGGATTTGGGAGGTCTCTGGGCTGTTTGTAAATACTGTATGAATGAAAATTGTAAATATGGTATGAATGAGATCATTTATCACAATCACTTATTGCCCAATGAGGCAGATTGTACGAAAGAGTCACCGCGTCACCGGATACGAGCCAGCGGAGGCTGACCAAGAGCGTGAGAGCCACAGACGCTCAGGGTACACCAACAATCTAAAATATTTATTATATTATCGATGCGTTCTATATTTATTGCCTCTTGTGAGTAGGTTTTTTTTTTATAAATAAATAAACGAGATGCCCATTCAAATTATTTCGGCATATAAATAGTTCAACGAAAAATCTAGTAATCACGTTTATTTATTTTTGATATATAGCTGCTTGCTATTTATAAATAGAAAATACAATAGTTAATATGTTAAAGTTAATATGTGCACATTGCCGCGATGAAGATAACATTGGGTGCACAATACATAATGCAAGAATTGCCAAGTGCATGCGATAAGGACAGGGGCTAATGAGGCATTTTCTATGGGGTAGAGGAGGCTTTAATTATTATTCACAGTGCTGAAATCCTGTTATGATTCTTAATCAATGCATTGCATCAGCGGCATGGAATCCCCTCAAGTTTCCACGCGCGATACCGACTCATAAAATTCCGTCATTTCCCAATGTCGAACTCCAACTACCCGTTAATTAATTAACTGTTATGTTAATCCCACCTTCCTTGTACTAGAGATAGTTGCCATGGACCACAACGAACAAAAAAAAACTTTCTTGCGCTGAAAATTGTGACCTTTGGCTCATGTATCGCCCTATCTACTTTCTACCCCTGCCAATTTCGGAACCACGCCACTGTTGGATCACGTTCCTCCAATTTATATTAAGCTTCTGTCCATTTCCCCTTCCTTTAGGCCTTATCGATACTTTCAACGCTCATAATTCTTGTCCCATCCACCATTCTTTCAGCGAGGAATCTATATACAGAGTAAACAGTGTTATTTGTGGAACTTAGTACAAATACTGCGATATGTAACTTCGGAGTCTAGGCTCTACTGTCGTAACTTTCATGAGGTACCTTACTCACATAAGTTAGTCCATCAGGGCTACTCTGTATAGATCGAATCTATTGAGTGAATATTCAGTTACCATTCAACAGAGTGGATACCACCCTATGTTCATAGAATTTAAGGACACATTAGTAAATTGCTGCCTCACCATTGGAAAAATTAAGATTCCGGTTTACTTTTTATCGTTGTACTCAGTATTTCATATGGTTCCACTTCCACTATCTTCCTAAAAATATTTCAATTCAAAATAAAATAAGACCCCACTAACTTGCCCTCATAATTTCAAATTCTGCCCTCACTAATGTAATATATAAAGCAAAAATGTATGAGAGTGAGGGGGGGGGTGTTAAATAACAATATTTAACCGTTTACTACGTTGCTGGCTGACCATTACTTAGTCAATAGCATTATGGTGCATTGAGCCATTACTAAAAATTGCTAACAGATTATAGTTTAATAAAAAGCTTAAACTCCAAAGGAAAAAAGTCTGGGGTTGATAATACAGTCCACCTTCGTTCGCCAAAGGCAATTTGTGTCAGATAAATAAAAAAGTATTTACTCCCACAAATGGGAGTCGAAAACTTAATCTTACTTTTTAGCACTATTCATTTAAATAAATATTTTATTAAATATGAGAGGAATACCATAAATTACACTAATGAACATAACAAGAATACCGCAAATACATACTAGATTAACACAACCCTAGAGAGAATACATCTGAAAACATAATATGTTATTGCCTCAAACGAAAATGTACAAGGAACTTATGATAAGAAATTTATAGACCATATGTCTTACCGATTGAATTGCTAAGTTCAATGGACGGGGGAAAAATAAAGCATTTCATTTATCTATTTATTTATGGATACTCTATCTATCCGATATACAACTGTATCCGAATTCATAAAACTTTGAGGCAATAAATAAATGGTCTTTTCTAAGGTTACATATAACCGTTTATCTATTATTTGACTTACCCACGAACACCACGCTGTTACTCTCTAGTTGATTAATTAAAACACTTAATTTCTATTCAACTACTGACAGATTTGATTCCTCAAATCTTGAGCGTATTGCACTAGCCTAAATTTGAACAAAATTATACCTTATTCAAATATTCAATTTTCTTACTGTTGCTCCCATTTAGCCAATAATGAGTTATGTATTATGAAAAGTGAAAGCCGTGTCAAAAATCTCCGCCAGCGATACTGACTGGCTATTCTTAGTTGTGCTGCTGTTGTACTCAGAATTTTTCCAAGGACTATGTTGCCTCAATCCGCTGCTCATAGCCTCGCCCATGACACCACAAACATCAACACCATCCATTCCAATTGAAAACAAGTCAAAGTAAACAACGCCACTTCTTGCTGAACATTACATTTACGCGGCAGTTCCATTCATGACAATACATTATTTATAATAACGTAGAAACTAACATAAAATATGAGTTCCCAGTAGCTTATAGTTTTTTTATAGCTTAGCTCTAAAATGTTATTAGTATAGTCAGAAAAGGTTCATTCCTTGCCTATTTAGGCTGGCAAAAGATAGATACCGGAAGTATAAATGATACTTGGGGCTAGTACCTAGACGTGCACCTCCGGATGTCTAAAAATACACACTTTTAGTTTTCCGACTGTGCAGATCATAAAGCCCTTCCAGTACTAGACAGGCATACGGACGGGTGCAGAGGAAACCTCTCTTTGTTAGAGGTTTATGACATCCAAGAGAGGAAAGCTGGAGAAAAAAGTGCAGGTGAATGGTGACCCAAAAGAATGGAGTGGAATAAAGGGAAGGATGTATTGACCTAAAATCTTAACCGAAGGGAGACAGATTTTTCCGGAGTGTGTGACAAGTGAGACAGTCAGTGTAACAGAGCTCAGTTTTTGAGGCGAGAGAGACTGGCCTTAGTCAGATTTGGTTATGGGAGGAGCCCACAAGATTTCCAATCATCCCAATCAAATTAGCTTCAATAAATTATTTCGTTTGATTGACCATAGAGGCGGATATAAGCTAAGTGGAAACATATATAATATATATTTTATTTATTTATACATTATATATTTTATTTTTATTTTTGTATGTTTTATATGTACATTGACCCCGGTGAACGAGAAGACCTGGTATTAATTAAAATTTTAAAAGTGAATTCAGCAACCCCTTAAGTTTGTTATCAAATTATAAAATATAAGAAGTATAAAATCAATACTAGAAAGTATAATTACTTTCTATTAAAGAATCCATGGCTCAGAAGAAACTGAAAATTTAAAACCATGAGTATTTCTCGTATTTAATGATATGCTGAAACTGAAAAACAAATACCTATTTCAATAATTTGTTTTTGTTTCAGTTAATTAAAGGATTTGAGAAACTCACTGAGTGGGTTACAATATTTTAATTTTTTTTAATATTTAAAGAGAAGTTCGATCACCTTTAAAATTTTAAATCTATTGAAACGTTTTTCGTTCGTACTCAGCTATTTGCTAAATTATTTAAAGTCTTGCTTTTAACTTTCAAATCTATATGCTCAAGTACCACACTATATATGCCATTTTTCTAGTTTATATTGCTGTAGTTTATAAATTTAGTTTGCATATAGCTACAACTTATTTTGAAATTATTGATTAAGAAATAAATCATATTTACACCGCATAATTATTTTTTTAAATAATAGGATCTTCAAAATGTTTAAAAAGAAATTTGAAAAAGAAATAATTGTATGCATTGGTGTAACATTTTAATCCAAAGAATTTACTGTTCTCAAATGTTTTCCAAACATACGGAAAGTACAGATTCCTTAACTAACAGGTAATATGAAACCCAACGTATATTTCAACATACTAAACATGTTCATTATGTTACAATGCTGACGTATAGCTATCGTCAATTGTGGTATTTACTTCTCTAGGAGATCAAAGCAGGCTAAAGAGAGGAATAGAGAATACAAGGCTAAGCTGTAAGAGAGAAGCGATTACTTAATCAACAGTAGGAAAACCAGTTCTGATCGGAATACATTGATTAATCATCCCTTTCAAGTCGAGAAAACAATTATTAAACAATTATTGCCTTAACGACCATATCAATTTCAGGAACGAGGACACGTCATGTTTTAATGGCTTCGCTGCGGCCTACATCCCTGGGAGGGGAGAATTCCCCATCGATATTCCCGAAATCCCTTTCCTCCCGGACAGACAGACTTCTATTATCTCTTTTAAGGAATCCACCACTTATTTAATATTATACTGTAAACATAGGTGAGCCCCATCACCTAGTCCTGTACGCATTGTTCTGTAATTTTAACTTCAAAAAGATATTGTATTATATTTATGCCCTCCTTCGAATGCATCTGCGTATGCAGCACGAGGAGAAAATTGTAAATGGAAAAAAATTGGTCATTGTAAAACTTTTAAATCAATAAAGGAGGTTTTGAAATAAAAAAATAATATTAAAACCGAAGGTGAGCCCCATCAACTTGTCCTGTATATATGTATTTTGACTTTTTAACTTCAAATAGAAAATTGTTATTGTAATCCTACCCTCCTTCAAATGCATCTGCGTATGCAGCAAGAGGAGAAATTTGTAAATATTTGTTCACTGAATTTTGTTCACATATTGTAAAAAAAAATGATATATAAAAGGGGTTATGAAAAAAAAATAAAAATTAATATTATTTTTTGGAATACTACTATGTAAGAAAATAAACTTGAAGTCTCTGAAAATAAATCCTTTAATTGACATCAGCCAATCAGTCATCGTTCCCTAGGATAATCTTCAATTATCATTGGAAGATTTTTATATTTCAATTTTCATTAATTAATTTTTATTTATACCGAATTGGTAAAATTGTTAAATAATTCAAAATATAAATATGCTCATGTGTAAACAATCCAACCCTTGCTGTGTTATGGTTATGTTATGGGAAGTTATGTCACGACTCAATAAAAAAATTAATTTGAGAGACTCCAAGCTTATTTTCTAAAATATAAAATGATAACTTGTTTGTTTGCCGATTAATTAATACTTTAATTAACCGGTATACGTTAAAGGATCAGGTTTCTCTTAAGATAGAACTATTTCTTATAGCAACCAAAAACATGAAGGGTATCTGTGAATATTCCCAGATAGTGGTGGTAAAGAAGATTTAAGCTTCACCAACCCTGAAATTTAAAAGGTATATTCCATAAAATCTTAAATAAATAATAAAGTCACATATTCTTCAAGGACTAAAAATGTCGAATAGAAAAAGTGTAAACAAAATGAAGAAAATAAAACAAGAATTTGCTTGTAAAAAAAACAAAATATCTTCACAACTGCATAGCCGTTGGGTATTCACATATATTTACATGTATTACATAAATTTATAAGTGACATTTTGTTTTATAAAAAATAAGAACACTTAACTAGATATGTACTAGTACATAATAGTAGTAACTTAAAAAATATTATACGCTTTTATTTGTGATGCAATCAATCTTAACACATTTAACGAAGGAGGATGGCGAATGGAGTTCAAGAAGGGTAATACAACATGATGAAGGAATTGCGTAGTATTTTAGTTCAATGGGGGTATTGACTTGGGGATAAGATACATTGTTGTGGGTGTAAATGAACGCCTGCTTTGATTCTGAATATGGATATAAATTCAAAAACTAAAGCATGAACTGAACATGATTTAAAAAAAAAAGTGAGACAGATCATCCAGGATATGTGAGTAGTATAGTAGACGAGGTTACTGGCAAAGCCTTCATGTATGTGGTTCATTGCCCGAAGCTTCCAATAAAAAGAGTAAAGGTATCTATATTTTCGCCTCTTAATTACTTTTCAATTCCACTATTAGATGTACTGTTCAATTGTTTATCGTAATTTAATAGCTCTCCCTGGTGAGGACGATTCCTTTATCCCAATGCTAAATAAACGAGTCGATGCCCTATAATGAAAGGCCGATATAAGAGCTGATTAATATGGGGCCCGACAAAGGACTAAAACAATTAGAAATTGTAAAGGCTCAAGGGACAATTGTTTTGCCTGCCATCTTGAAATGATATGTGAGTGCCGTTGTCATTGGGTCGCACAGCCGGAGGGGGGGGGAGGGACGGTGGATGAAGATGCTTTGTAGCCAGGCATTTGAATAATCCCGAGGGGCAATTGGTGAGGTGGGAGCAAACAAAAGTCCCCTAATAGACAAGATGGTTCCCTTTGTCTTCGGCTGGGACCACCTTAATTGAGGCGTTCTGTCTTCATCTTCTCCTTTCGGCCAGGGGTCACTAGATCCAAAGTCATCAACCGGACCTCTTCTCTCCTCTCTCCATCCAGAGTATTCCTTCACCTCCTAGGGTTCGTTCTGGCCTCCCATATGAATTATATTTTTCGACTCACTACAATACCTGACAAACCCGGTGTTTAACACTATAACCCCCGCTCCGTTCCCCCATCGATGGCAGGACGCTGTCGCGGCTGGAACGCTTTAGTCTGTAAGATTTTCTCCCATTTTTTAAACTGAAGATGAGCCCCATCACCTTGTAATTTATTTATGTCTTTTCCTTTTAACTTCAATCTTATGTATGTAACCCAACCTCCTTCAACTGCATCTGTGCATAGCAGAATGAGGAGAAATTTTTTCGATTATTTTGTTCATATTTTTACACATTGTATTAAAATTTAAAGGGGTTTAGAAAAAAAAAAACCTATATGAATTATAAGGGAATTCAGACTAAAGAAAGCCTGTCCCTTATTAAGAATGATTGAGCGAAAGATTAGCGAAGTTTGCATCATCTCATTCCAATATTACTGTACGTAAAAAAATCCCGTTTGATACCAATCCTTAAATAGTAAATAAAAGCAAATAATCCATGAAACGCTATTATTTAAATGTTGTATAGCAAATTGTATATTTAAAAAAATATATATAACCAAGATGATGGATATAGATAGAGAAGATAAACTATCGAATACCCAAACATTTTTATCAAAAATACGTTATTTTATTTATTTAGCATTTTGGAAAATAACTCCAAATAATAAATAATAACTCTGATTTGAGATATCTGGCTTAAACGTGCCTGGCCTTACGTTTAAATCATTTTTTTTTCCGTTATTTTATTATTTGATGCTTGCCTGGATGAGGGTACTTACTTTGGAGTTTAAAGAAATAAATAATTAAAGTCAATGAGATGACGTATCCACTTTTTTTCAAAACTCTCAATTTGAAAAATAAAGGAATGAAAATTGAAATGAAGGGGATCCTTTTTCTAGGAGGGTCTTATAACACACCCACAATTTAACATAATTTATCTATTCACAAATACTTCTAATCCTAGAGAGAATCAGGCATTAGCAAGGATTATAAGTGCATTAAATGAATGAAAGCACTTCTTTGTACGACCTTTGAACAACCAAATATCTGAATGAAAGAAGAATCTCTAGCTCTGTAACAACCATAGCAGTAACTAGCGACATATACGGCACACAGGCCGGTAGATACGACAGCCAACAGGCCAACCAATAAGAATAAGCAATTATAAGGGAAGCTTAGCCTAGCCATCCAGCCAAATGCGAAGAGACCATTGTGTGGGGCGGGACCCCCCTCGGATTACCAATTGTAATGCAGCCCTTATTAGAGCCGGGGGGGAGTGTGACAGGAGCAAATCGTCAACAGGGAAGAGCCCGGGACCTGTTCCCGGCATTATTCATACAGCCGCTCCATGAATAAGGTATAGAGTCCGCTTGTATATGCTAACTCCCTCAGCCGCAATGAACACATCAAGGCGGCACCACCGGCTCGCTTTCACCGCCTCCGTACTATACAGTTTAGCTCTTCATTACAGACCCGCTTAGGCTAAATGGGGAGGCGGAGTTTTAGCAGAGGAGTCGGCATTAACTAACTAAGAGAAAAGATAATATGGACTCCTACCTTCTGTAGTCGAGTATGGAAACAGCGGTGTCACTGTGAATGCCAAATTATCTGTTTGAATATATCCACTGGAACCTTATTAATGAAAACTAATCATTATACAATATATCTTCGTTAAAATAAATACACGGCCATCGGATGAAATAATTCTTTATTAATCCTTTATTGTGCTAAAATTACAATATGCCTTATTAGGCAATAAGTAATTAAGATAAATGCTCTCATTCATACCATATTTACAATTCATCATTCACTCGCTCATTCATACAATATTTACAGACAGCCCAGAGGCCTCCCAAATTGACATGTTTGTCACCTCCCTCGCATACGAAAGAAAAAGCGGAGTCTTGGGAAGTCCCCCACGCTCCTCCGACAGCCACATCATAAGGGAAGCCTAGCTTAGCCATCCAGCCAAATGCGAAGAGACCATGGTGTGGGGCGGGACCCCCCTCGGATTGACACCGGATACGAGCCAGTGGAGGCTGGCCAAGAGCGCGAGAGCCACAGACGCTCAGGACATTATTGGAGTGCAATGACTGTGCTACAGGATTAGGGTGGTTGGAAAGGCTTCTGTGGAATTTCATAAACTTAGAAGGGATGAGCTCAAGAATCTAGGGTATATTAAGATCGTTATGAAGGGTTTTGTTGCTGACGTAATAAGGGGGATTTACTATTGTTCTCAGGACTTTTGATTGAAAGGATTGGATACGTTTGATGTTCGAATTTTTTGCTGTCACCCACAGCTCTATTGCGTATGTCCAGATTGGCTTAAGTATAACTTTGTAGATTAGCAATTTATTTTCTATTGAGAGATGGGATGTCCTTTGAAGTAGTCTGTACAGTTGTCCAAAGCGTCTGTTTAGTTCTTGTCTTTTTAGTCTCGTATGTGGGTTCCAGGTCAGTCGTTTGTCGAGATGGAACCCTAAGTACCGTACTGTCTTGGACACAGGGAGAGGAATAGAATTAAAATAAACTAGTGGACAATACTTGCGACAAAGGGTGAAGATAGAACTGATTCTGGAGTTTGCAATCGCGTTAGTTAATGGGTTTGAAGGAAATCAAATCTGAATCACATACTGCCAGGAGTGGCTCTTGGGAAAACTCTACTGGGTAAGCTGTTGAATGAGATTATTTCGAAGAGAATAGGTGGCCCCTATACCTATGGACTGACTCCGTTGTCCTAACCATTTTGCGAAGAAGTTGAAACAAACACACATAAACTCTTACCAGCTTACACACTGACTTCTGCTCAAGGGCTACAAATACTACAAAAACCTCCAGCCAGTGAATTCCTTCACCTCCTAGGGTTCCTTCTGGCCTCCTATATGAGTTATAAGGGAATTCAGACTAAAGAAAGCCTGTGTCCCTTATTAAGAATGATTGAGCGAAAGATTAGTGTAGTTTGCATCATCTCATTCCAATATTACTGTACGTAAAAACATAATCCCGTTTGATACCAATCCTTAAATAGTAAATAAACGCAAATAATCCATGAAACGCTATTATTTAAAAGTTTTATAGCAAATTGTATATTTAAAAAAATATATATAACCAAGATGATGGATATAGAAAGAGAAGATAAACTATGGAATACCCAAAAATATTTATCAAAAATACTTTATTTTATTTATTTATAATTTTGGTTAACGCTTCTTTAACTCAAAGTTTCGTAGGTAAGTAACTTACTCCACCCCAGGAATGTATTCTACTCCTTATGCTCATCGATCAAGAATTGATCTAGAGTGGAGACTTTTGAAAAGCTACCAGTAGTACTAATTATTCGTAAAACACAATAATTATTAAGTCTCCTGAAAATTAGGGTTGTGGCTGAATTTAAACAAAATTATCTTAGAAATGTCCCTTGACATCTCAGGAATAAAAATGAAAAACAGCTGCATAAACCTAAACGGTCAAACAAACGATGGTAATTCGTCTAGAAGGATTTTTGCCAACCCGGGTCTTGTGAGTGAAATAACTGGTGTCAGCCAAGATTTGATTCATTGTTTCTCATCAATACTGCAAGCCATAGCATCTTTTTATGATTATTAAAGGCTACTCAGACCTGCTCTGCTGTACCGTGCACCACTTTTTAGTCATCTAACTAAATCGAGAGCAAAGCGACTCCAACAATTTCAAAACGTACCACTCATCAAAGTGGTATGACATACTTCATTCCAGCAGCGGAGGAACAGTGAGCTCCACGAACATTTTGAGCTGCCTATGGAGTTCATTCGCCGTAGACATATCAAATCCTTTGATTCGATGCAATATATGATCAACCCCGTGTATAACACGATTTTTCCTGCTCCGTTTCCCCGTCGATGGCAGAAGGCAGTCGAGGCAGAAACGCTCTAGGTTTAAGTTAGTATGTAAGGTTAGTTTCAGGATAGTTTTAAGTCCCTTATGTAGTAAGGCGAGCTCCATCACCTAGCCCCCATTTACTTTGTATAACTTTTAACAATAATCAGAAAATATTAACATATAACCTACAGTTCAGTTATATTTTATATTAATTTAGATTTTAAAAGTAATAATATAGCGGTTAATACTATGCGTATGTACATAGTAAATATGTAAATATGTACTTTAAAAAAACAAACTAAGAAGATATTTCATTTTTATACATATTTATTAAGCCAACGAAACTTTTAGTGGTGTCATAGTCTCTGAAGCCCTTAAATCTATCTTGCCCTGGTCTAATCTCTCATTTCTCTTCCTATAATTCCTTCAGAAACTCTACAGACAAGCTCTTTCGATGGGGCCACTCTCTTTCAGACCCATTTAACCGCTAACTCATTAGAGTCAACCCCCATCCCCCATGCGCTCTTCCAATAGTCCCTCCGGCAGGAAGTATTCTACATTCACTATAAGGTGGCATTCTGGGCTAGTACCAGTCTTTTTCCACGCTTGTCTTAGAAGTACCTTGGCATTGCAGGTTGTTGCCATAACTAAAGGGTTTGATTTGATTTCAATAGAAAATAGTTTTTAGTATTTTTTTATTGAATTATAAAGTTATTATAATCGGGTTATTTATGGAATAACACATCGGGCAAATGGATTCCACAACTTCGATTGCGCATACGCAATCTTTTGTCGAAATTTTTCATGACCATTTGGCATAAACGTGATTGAATTTCGTTGATGCAGCGTTGAATTTCCTGTTTTACTGCACGGGTGGATGTGCGCTTGTTGACATGCACCTTTGACTTCAAATAACACCATAAAAAGAAATCTAAAGGTGTCAAATCACACGATCTAGCGGGCCAATTCTGATCACCGAAACGAGAGAGTACACGACCTGGAAATGTCTCATGCAGTATTTGAATTGTTTCATGGGCTGTATGGCATGTGACGGCACCTTCTTGTTGAAACCACATATTGGCCACATCCATATCAATTCGGCACAAAAAACTGTGTTATCATGTCGCGATATCGAGCACCAGTAAGAGTCACTGCTTGACCAGCCTCATTTTCAAAAAAGTATGGTCCGATGATGCCTCCAACCCAAACAGTGACACGTTGTGGATGCATTTGTTTTTCGACAGTCACATGTGGGTTCTCGGAACCCCAAATGCGACAATTTTGTCGATTATCAAAGCCATCAAGATGAAAATGTGCTTCATCGCTTACTATAATTTTGCTCGAAAAATCAGGATCCACTTGTTGATGTTCAATAATCTATGCAATGAACTCTCTTTGCTCGCGAATGCTCCATTTTTAGTAACCCTAAACATTCAGCTGTCAAATTGTTTTTTTTTTTAGGGTTTCCAGTATTTTTTACTTTACTGCACAAAAGGTGGCAAATTTAAATCTTGCGTTAATTCTGGGACACCCTTTATAAGTCATTAAAACTTCTTGAGGGTGATAACTAACTGGTTATTGGTGAACTTCATCATTATTCCTTAATTAATTATTAATTCAAGTAAAATCGTGGAAGAGCGCCGGAAAATTTAGAAAAATGTCTTAATCATGCTTTAGGCTTTTCTCTTTTTATAATTAACTTAGGCTTTTTAGGGGACGAATGAGTATAACCCATTTACGTTTAAGAACCCATTAGAAAAAACAGCTCACGCTACCCTTATGGGATACCTCATACACTCTGGCCATTGAGAAAACTGCAGCATCCATCGTCCACTGATGAGGACGAGGATGTTGGCCACTAATTTTTCCCCAAAGCATTAGAAACTGCAATAAAACATATAGAGAATATCATAAGATACTCTCCATCGAAATGATAATTGCATTTCTTAGAATCAGTATGTTTACGCTGGTATCCTGCACTATTGATGCATTACTAGTAAATATATTTATACGTATGAGAGAGTGTACATACAACGGCCTGATTAACATAGGCAGGGAGGCGGTGGACAGAGGCAGGCAGCAGTGACAAAGAGTCAGCCTGGAACAATGGGCCGGACAGTCCCCTTACATGTGTAACCGTGTTTTTGTAGCGATTGTCTCAGGACAGGTGTACCTCCTCCACCGGGCCCAAATCAAATTCAGTATTTTCTGCCGTTCCGAAAACGGTGCTCACGTTTGAAAAAATCAATCTGACAAAAGTTTAGATAGAGTTGTTACAGCAGGTATATTGACTGAGAAAGCATAGAGCTGTGCGGAACAGAAGTAAACAGTCAATATATTTCAAGTTATAGAATTTTAGTGTACACACCATTTTGTAAGAAAAATTCACTTTCTGGAGTTTGCCTATTAATTACGGGTATTTAACCTAAAGTATTCTCACGTCCAAGGTAGACGACCTGTTGCATAATAACAAAAACCTAAATATTTTGGAAATTAAATTCCTATCCTAATTTCTAAATATACAGGGAGGCCTCAAATGGACCACCCTTTGGGGAGAACTCCTGCTGCGCTCTTGATGAACAGATTTAATGTCAGTTGCAAAGCGGACATCTCAAGTCCTCATTGGTGAGATTGTAAGCAATCTTAGAAAAGTTTTTTTCCAAAATCTAAGCAAAGGGTTTTTTAATATATTTTATTATGATATATGTTACATTTTGTATTTTACTTATATTTAATGAAATTCGAAAAGAAACTCATTACGATTTTTTTTAACTTAATTTAGCTTAACTACCAACAGTCAGCCAAATCGAAATGAGAACGCTTACACTTATGTACGTTCCATCGAACTGGTTTAGCTTCATTTTGAAGCACACTTGGAATGTGAATATAGAAGTTTAGGGCCCTCTAATATTCTTCGCACCCAGTCCCTGAAATCCAGAATCCTCCTCAAGATAGCCAATGCTCCCCTCTGTATAAACAACCGTACCCTTGACTCCCCCCACATCTTATTCATTCGAAATCATCCGCTACCAGAACGTCCATTTCCACCTCTCTGGTCATCCAAATTCTTATGCTAATGTTCCATATTCCCAACTCACCTTCGGCAACCTAGAGCAACCAAAGGCGTCCTCTGCACCTCATCCAAACCAACAAACACTTTGTTTATAACTAAGCTCTGTGGTGACTACTAATATGAAGTGACTAATTCAATAAAGAAATATGTTAATTATGAATATGTATATTTTTTCCTGTACCCCTTTTTAATTAAAAATTATGGAATTCGATATAGATTCTACATAAATGAATCTATTTACAATAATTGAATATTATAGGCCCTGTAGCTTGACTATATTTTATACAATTTTTAATAATTTTAACTCTGATTTGCGATTGTTACAAAAGTATAATTGTACATTATACATTCATTGTCTGTACATCTTTAAAAAGTGATGGGGCTCTCCTTATGAGTCATAAAACTAACTTACATCTAACAAAAAAAATCTTAACCTAATTTTCCCTATCGATGCGGGAAGAGTGGTGGGGTCGTAGTGGTAAACACTGGGTTTGTTAGGTGCTCCAACGAGTCGAAAAACATGCGGTCGTGGTCACCAAGTCCGAACTCGCCCACCGACGGTACACTCAGCAACTGGTGCGGCGTTCTTTAACATCTCGAATAAAGTATGTCTGGTCACGTTTCTCATGATCCCATTCTGAAATTGCTGGAGACTTTTATACTGGCAGTAAGTGAGTATATTGGGGCACCGTACAGCAGGGCGGGCCGGAGGACACATTCATATATCATCGGTTTGAGAAGAAGAGACACAAGTTGGGTGAACTTAGTGCGTGAAAAGGAATATGTACAACTATGTGAATATATACTTTTTCAGATGGTTGACTAGCTGTGACGGTTCTCGTTAACATTATTTATACACTCGCCCTATAAAATATGACCGGACTTTTATCGCTACTAATCTACTCCCATCCGAAGATATATGTGAAAGTACATTTAATTAATCTGGTAGGTTCCTTTGACGAAGCGGCTGTAGGACGAGTACACATCCCGGCGAGAGGGGCCGGTACAAGGACCCCATTCAGCCCGGCTCCTGGCTCATGTCCACTTAAAAGCCTCCTTGGATACCAATAACAGCTAGCCACTAATGTGCCCACATATCTAGTCATTAATTCTACTAACTGCTCGCATCAATTCAAGGCGTACTGAAAAATCACTGTCTTAAAGGACTCTTATAACGAGCAAACATTGCTGAAATGTCTTAATATCTTGGAAAGGCAACATTTAAATTTTAAACTACCGTTTTTAAAACGCAAAAAAAAAATAAACAAAAATGGGAACTATCCGTGAGGACCACCACAAAAGTTTTCGTTGGGTAAAATACGGCTTCCGATATTTGTATTAGCCTCACACCGCCGGGTGTAAGAAAATTCTGTTGAACTGTATCCGTGCATAATTCGTTGCCAATATCTATACCAGCTTAGAACCCACCTACACCTATATAATAATAATAAAAAAATATAACAACAACTTTATTATTATAAAATTACAATCTGCCTGATTGGGCTAGAATTAATTGTGATAAATGATCTCATTCATACCAATTTACAATTTTCATTCACTCGTTCATTCATAAATAATGATAATAAAGTCAAGGACTACTGATGATTTAGAATGATAGAATGAACTACAGAATCGGGCTCAAGATCATAAACGTTTATTCATAAGTAAGTCAGAAAAAAAGAATTTAAAACATCAATGAGAAAATGCCCAAATACTTAAAATTACACATATCATTAAACTATGTTCTACACAAACCACAATTATAAACATAAAGACGTATGATATAGTCTTTAAGGAATATATTAGTCTGGAATGTTAAAAAGACTATAAAACCATAAGATGTGTCTTATTAACCAATGGTAGTCCTTTTGAAGAATGGATCTCTATTTCACAAAAAGACCTTCAAAAGAAAACATAAATGAACGAAATTTGAAATGTAACATGTGTTTCAGCTTAGAGATAAAATAAGTTTATATTTTAGATCAGTGTAAGATTAAGTATTAAGTACAGCCATATGACGAGGAATGGATCTGATGAAGAATGCGTCATGGTTATTAAGTGGACATATTAAAGCAGCTGCACTAACTGAATTTTCATGTGAAACGAAGGAATGCAATCTTTACAAAATCCGTGGATGCCTTGAACGTTTTCATGGGCATGCTGTAAAATTGGAAGAGAAAGGCAAAGTTCAAAAATTCTGCAACGTTGGGGTTTTCTTTACAGGTTCATTTTTTTTACAGGTAGTAAAATTCTTCGAGGAATTTGAAAATAATGATTGTTTCACTTGACACCATTGGAAAATGAATCCACCGCATTCCAGATGTGACTTTTTTAATTAGTTTGACTGTGGTAATTACACGGGAATATGCTTGAGGCATTTGCAAACTCATTTTTAAGATATTTTTCAAAAGGTTGATGCCCTGGTCACAGATTTGAAGAGCCAGGTTATACAGGCTTGCTTGGTCTGATTATAAGGTCATCGTAAAGGAGACCATGATGAAAATGCTCTAAAAAGGAGTAAAAGAACTAGAAGAGCGAAACTGACAGATTGCCTGCTGACTGATGAAAACGGATTGAAAATAACAAGACCCAAAATTGAGTCACTGAGAAGCAAACGCTTTAGGAGGCACTTCCCAATCTAAAAAAAAACACTACCTAAATGCATTGCTAATGTTTTTAAAAGCTTTCTACGACAAAATAAAATCGTCTTTGAAAATTATATTATGAAACTAACTTTGAACGCATATCGCAGGGTAATGGGTGTAAAGAGTGAGGTGTGTATGAGACAGATCATTTTCTTGACATCTCGATAAACGACTGACCTGGAGCCCTAAAAAGACAAGAACTAAACAAACGCTTTGGACAACTGTACAGACTACTTCAAAGGACATCCCATTTCTCAATAGAAAATAAATTACTAATCTACAAAGTTTACTTAAGTCAATCTGGACATACGGAATAGAGCTATGGGGGGCAGCAAAAAAGTCGAACATCAAACGTCTCAAATCCTTTCAATCAAAAGTCCTGAGAACAATAGTAAATGCCCCATATTACGTCAGCAACAAAACCCTTCATGTAACAATCTTAATTTCCGTTACATTCTTGAACTCATCCCTTCCAAGTTCATGAAATTCCATAGTAACCTATCCAACCACCCTAATCCCCTAGCACAGCCATTGGACTGCACCACGCATCGCTATAATCCTCCTCGGAGACTAAAATGGCACTGGCCTCGTGACCTGCTATAAATGCGTGACAGTGGGAGTCCTGGCAATGGCCTGTTTCTCCAATCATGTCCTGAGCGTTTGTGGCTCTCGCGCTCTTGTTCAGCTTCCGCTGGCTCTTATACAGTGACGTGGCTGACGGAGGAGCGAGGGGGACTTCCCAAGACTCCGCTTCCTCTTTTGGATAAAAGTCGAAAGCATATCGCAGGGTAATGGGTGTAAAGTGTTTGGTACAGATCATTTTTTGTAAATTACGAAGTCGAAAGAATTTATGCACATGATCGGTAATGTTCTGTGACTTTTTGATATATTTTTCAATCCCATCAAGTTATGTCATCGTTGAATTACATTCAAGAAGATGAGATTCTTGGTAACATCTGCAAATATACTTGTGGGCGTTTACCGATAATTTCTGATATAGAATATTTTATGTTGAGTAAATCTGTGATGTTTTAATATATCATTTGAATTTTCCATTTAAAAAAAATGGCTGGCTAACCTATTAACCGCAAATAATCGCCAAGAATGCTCAAGCCTTTCTGATTCCTCTTTCTTTGTTGGCGTTACATTGTCCCCCTTGACAGTTATCTCTTCTTCAGCTTTCCTTTCACCTTTCATCTTCCCTCAAGCTGTTGACTCTGGTTATTTAGAACTAGCGGGCTGACGAGCTAACAGAACATTCAAGCAAGTTATCCCATAGATCCAGTGTTAATGCGGATAATCAAAACAACATTCAGAAAATCTAGATTAAGGAAATAAAATTAGAAATAAGGCAACAAGGACCTCTATGTACTGGTTGCATCCTATTCCAGTGGCATTACTTCAATGTACAATGTACAGGCTGTCACCAAATAAAAATTTCTCTCCCAAATGATCATCACGCCGGTTGCAGCGACTGTAACCTACACTGCCGTAGCAGTTCCAAAATACAGGCCCCTCATAGGAGATGCCTTACTTTCAAACAAGTACGTGGAAATCATCTAGTGTCTGTTAGTGTATTCATAGTTTAATAGTCCTTCTAAGGCTCTCTAAGGTTCGCTCAATAACTCATTATACACTTTGGTTTGGGTTATGTTTTGGACAAAAAACAATCCAACTTGAAACTATTGTGGCCCATTTACTTCACCTACCCTACTTGTCCCTACTACTAGAAATGTTAACATTTCTCAAATCACTGCCCGTGGTTACGGCCACATTAAATACGGTAACACGAAAATAATTTTGAACTTTTTCAAACAAATAAAGTTTCAGAGGATCAACAATAGAACTCGCGTCTCATCCCTGCCCTTTTAAGTAGGATGTTTATCAATACCTTCGCTATGTTATAATTTATTAAATTAAACGATTTCCAGGGGTCAAGATGTACTGCGGTCGAGAGGTACTAGACTGGTTTCACAATCATTAAAGAAACGCGTCTCTCATCCAACATCTCTCGACATTTATTTCTTGAAGATTTTTAAAATACACAATTTAGATTATATTTTATCTAAAATGTATTGGATCTGATTATCACCAAACTGATCATTATTCCAAAAAACTGATTATTCTAAAAGGTATCGTTTTACGTTTATGGTGTAGAGTCAGTTATAGTTTCCTGGAGGATGAAAATTTATTCAGGATAGGGAAGAGGAGATATGGGGATAAGGTCAGGAGCTCCTGAGCGGGTAGCGGACCTGCAGATTGGCCCGTCTCAAATATCGGAGGGTGAGGAGGTGTGCTGGGTCGGTGAAACCTAAGGCCGGTGTCTGACTTGCTGTTCCTTCAACTCCTCCAGATAGCCTTAATTTAGTCCCACTTAGGATCTTATACATCCAGGATTTCATTTCTCCTTCATCCTTCGGGGTGTAGCTGTTCGACTCCGAATGATCCTGAAGAGAAAACGAATAAAATGTAACAACAAACATGAGCCAATAATATTTTTTCTTTAATATTATTAAACGGAAGAATGCCGAGAAATGGCCCAATTGTGTGTTGGAGGCTTGTATTTGAGACGGAAATTTGTACTACATACACCTAAAGTAGGTGCCCATAAAACTGGCTTGAATAAAGCAGAAATCAAAAGATTCCATTTATTCAAGATCACATTTCTTCGAAATTCCATCAAAAACTGTCCTACCATCAAAATCCTTTAGCGAAATCACTAACGGAATAAAGGACGGCAGAATGTCAGGAAATGGCCCAAATGCGGGTTGGAGATTTTTATTAAATGATTATGGAAAAATGGTTTATTAATTTTTTACGAAAAATACTGTATTTTATATTTGTACTATGAGTTTACTAATAAATTATAAAGTAAATAGGATAGGGTTATTTATGGAATAACACATCGGGCCAATGGCCTCCACAACTTTGCTGGCACATGCGCACTCTTTTGCCGAAATTTTCCATGACCGTTTGGCATAAATGTGGTTGAATTTCGTTGATGCAGCGTTGAATTTCCTCTTTTAATGCACGGGTGGATGTGGGCTTGTTGACATACACCTTTGACTTCAAATAACCCCATAAAAAGAAATCTAAAGGTGTTAAATCACACCAGTTGTTGATAATCCATTCAACGAACTCTCTTCGCTGTGTATGGTCAAGTCGCTGTATTTTATGTTTGTACTATGAGTTTGCTAAATCATCTTGGTCACTATAAATCATAAACAAATTGTTAACAGCTACAATACAGTCCTAAATTTTATCTTGCCGATGGTCTCAAAAATTAAATGCTGGGGTATTTATAATTTATTATTTCCCTACGTTGTTAACCTTACCCCATGGCCTTTTACAGAGCTTTGAATCATAAATAGCTAAAATCCTACACATACGACAAAACGTAACTATATGCAAGGTGCTTTTTAAATATTTTTTAAAAATTCGAATTCGATTCCATCATATTCACTAATGTTATTTGATAGACACGGACGGTCAGACAAAAGCCGATCACCCTTCTACAAAATAACCAAAGTTTCTTTAATTATTTACATCCATCCATTCTAGGGATGAACGACGGGTTATATCGGGTTGTTCCCGATAAATTCCTTCTCTATTTATAGAAGCGAAATAAAACCACTTCCTATTTAAGGATCTGAACCAAACCAAAACCTTAAGCACATTATTAAGCAGTCACGCTAACCACTACCCCATATGAGAGCCTGTTATATTTAGATAGGGATCATGAGAAAATAACAGTACTTAAAAAAAACATACCTATTTAATTTATGGGTTTTGTATCATGAAATAAAATAGGGATATAACTTTATTGATATATACTAGAAATATTTACTCTATATATTCATCCCATAGCATTCACAAATAAATGAGTCGGTACATGTTAAACGCTGCTGGGGTATTAGTCAAGAAGAACATAGAAAAAAAAGGACTTTCATCAAGCCAAGAACCCATAAAAGTTCTGTATAATGTGAGCTGCTGGTGTACTGGTTTCTCTAGTCTCTTTATTTAAAAAAAAAAAAATCTGAATAATATTACTTGTTTATAAAGGTCCTTTTCAGTTTCAGGGTTCAATTGTCTTAAATAATACAGTGTAATCTCGTCGAATCATTTATATATATACATAATAGTAGCAGTCCATTACCAATGTTGGACACATTTATCACATTATATTATATATACACCTAATATTATATTAATGCGCATTGCTTATAGATATTTTAATTATTTATTTTTGATTTAGAATAAATTATTAGAACAACTTAATTTATTATGATTATAAAGGGTGTCCCAGAATTAACACAAGATTTGATTTAAATAGAAAACACAGTTTTTAGTATTTTTGTTGTTATTTTTTTTATTGAATTATAAAGTAAATAGGATAGGGTTATTTATGGAGTAACACGTCAGGCAAATGGCCTCCACAACTTTGCTGGCACAGGCGGTCTCCAAATTTTCCATGACCGTTTGGCATAAATGTCGTTGATGCAGCGTTGAGTTTCTTCTTTTAATGCACGGGTGGACGTGGGCTTGTTGACATGCACCTTTGACTTCAAATAACCCCATAAAAATAAATCTAAAGGTGTTAAATCACACGATCTAGGGGGCCAATGCTGATCACCGAAACGAGAGAGTACACGACCTGGAAATGTCTCATGCAGTATTTGAATTGTTTCATGGGCTGTATGGCATGTGGCACCATCTTGTTGAAACCACATATTGGCCACATCAATATAATCCAATTTACGACGCCAAATTGATGTTGCTGGTTTTTCAACAACACTCTCACACACTGCTTCGATATTGACATTTGAACGGCTTGTTTTTGGACGACCAGTGTGTTAAGTGTCTCCAACTGATCCAGTCTCCCTAATTTTTTCAATTAGTCTCTTCACAGTTGATGAAATCAAAACACTATTCCTACCATATTTTGTATGCAATTTTCGAACTGTGGCTGCCAAACTTTCATTATTTTTGAGATAATGTTCAACAATAAAGACACGATGTTCTACCGTGTAACGCTACATTTTTACTAACCCTAAACTGTCAGCTGCCAAATTGTTTTTTTTTTTAGGGTTGTCAGCACTTTACTGCACAAATAGCGGCAACTCCAAATCTTGCGTTAATTCTGGGACACCCTTTACTTTCTTCTTTATAACTCAACATGAAGATGATAATAAAATAAATAAAAGCTAGTGAAATTAAAGCTAAAATAAAAGCTTTGTTAGGTCGGAAACTTTTCAGACCACCCTCGTATACCCTACATTATTGAACTCATCCCTTCCAAGCTCATAAAATTCCATAGTAACCTATCCAACCACCCTAATCACCTAGGACAGTTATTGCACTGCACCACTCATCCCTATAATCCTCCTCGGAAACTAAAACGGCAATGGCCTTGTGACCTGCTATAAATGCGTGACAGTGGGAGTCCTGGCAATGGCCAGTTTCTCCAATCATGTCCTGAGCGTATGTGGGACTAGCGCTCTTCATCAGCCTGCACTGGCTCGTATCCGGTGACGCGGCGGACGGAGGAGTGTGGGTGACTTCCCAAGACTCCGCAACTTCTTGCGCATGCGAGGGAGGTGACAACCATGTGGATTTGGGAGGTCTCTGGGAGGGAGATTGTAATTTTAGCACAATAAAGAAGTTATATTATATATTTAGTTAACCAGCTACCAATAATTCAAATCATATAGCAATGTTTTTCAAACAAAGGAAAGGTCTGAACGAGCAAATTCATTATTCTGAAAGGGGACTAAATAAGTAGGCACTCCAAAACGTCTCCAAATCTTAATTAATCGATAACTTTTAATTAAAGTATTACATTTTTTTATTTTAGTCTATAATGGCTCAATCAAAGATCGCATGTCTCGAATATCGACAAATGTAGGACAAAATCCAATTTAAGACAGTGATACCGCCCTCTTTTGTAAGTAGGTCGATATCAACATCAGAGTCCAAGCAGTAAAAAAAGTATAAAATTTTGATGGGCGCTACTACTACGAATTCGGAAAAGGGGCCGGGCTGTTAAACGGAATAAGACTTACCGAATAATAGAGAAAATAAAACAAGAGTCCCCTTACCCCTTGTAAAAACTGCAGTAAAAAAAAAACAAAAATAAATAAAAAGAGGCGGTGAGATGAGAATGAAGAGACAGGAGAAGCAGAGGAAGAGAGGTTAATAAAACGTGTTGGGGGAAAGCGGGTAAGCTGCATTAAAGGGGCCCATTTCGGGTAACCGGAGCCCGAGCGAGCGAGGCTTGTGCCCGAGGCTCTCTTATCGGGTTTCAGCCGCCCATCTTTATTATAATACATTATCTCTGCCTAACTTCTCTTCTCTGCCCATCCCTTCAACCCTTGGCACAGCAGGCTCATAATCGCCCTGATGATTATATCAACCCTTCGCCTCCCTCCGAGTGGAGACGAATCGGCTGTCTTTTCCAGCTAAGGCGAGCATGGATGCGAATCCATGAATGTAATTTTGATCTATACTACATAGCACTTCCACGGAGACTAAAACGTGGGGCAAAATAAACAAAAGAAGGGAAGAAAATTTAAGGCAACGCAAATTATTTTTTATTTAGTTTTATTAATTAGGTCTGAACGTCTGAGCCAACCAGAAACCCATATTTCAAATTTTTTTTTTTTCAAACCCCCTTTATTTATCAAAATTTTTACAATTTACAAATTTCTCCTCTTACTGCGCAGATGCATTCGAAGGAGGGTAGAATTACAATAACAATATTCTATTTGAAGTTAAAATTTAAAGATGAATTTGTTTTGTTTTTTCTAAACCCCTTGAATTTAATACAGACGCTCAGGACATGATTGGAGTAACTGGCCATTGCCAGGACCCCGCTGTCACGCGTTTATAGCAGGTCACGAGGCCACTGCCGTTTTAGTCTCCGAGGAGGATTATAGGGATGAGTGGCGCAGTGCAATGACTGTGCTACAGGATTAGGGTGGTTGGAAAGGCTACTGTGGAATTTCATAAACTTAGAAGGGATGAGTTCTAGAATGTAGGGTATATTAAGGTCGTTATGAAGAGTTTTGTTGCTGACATAATAAGGGGCATTTACTATTGTTCTCAGGACTTTTGATTGAAAGGATTGGATACGCTTTTTTGCTGTCCCCCATAGCTCTATTCCGTATGTCCATTTGGCTTAGGTATAACTTTGTAAATTAGTAGTTTATTTTCTATTGAGAGATGGGATGTCCTTTGAAGTAGTCTGTACAGTTGTCCAAAGCGCCTGTTTAGTTCTTGTCTTTTTAGTGTGGTATGTGGGTTCCAGGTCAGTCGTTTGTCGAGATGGAAGCCTAAGTATCGTACTGTCTCGAATACAGGGAGAGGAATAGAATTAAAATGTACTAGTGGACAAGTCTTGTAACAAAGGGTGAAGGTAATGTGTGAACATTTTGCTTCATTAACTTTGATCCGCCATTGATTACACCAATACTCGATCTCGTCAAGTTGTTTTTGAAGGTTATGGGATGCTATGTCGGGGTCTGCGTGGGATGACAAGACTGCAGTGTCATCTGCAAATGTGGCCAAGAATTTAATACAATGTGAAAAATATGAACAAAGGAATTGACAAATTTTCTCCTCTTTCTGCTATGCGCAGATGCATTTGAAGGAGGTCGGGTTACATAAAATCAGATTGTAGTTAATAGGAAAATAACATGAATACAAATCACCTTCAAAAGTGGGGCTCACCTTCAGATTAATAAGTGGGAGTAAAACTTACAAACTAAAACCTAAACCTAGAAGCTAAGACTAAAACGTTCCAGCCGCGACAGCGTCCTGCCATCGATGGGGGAACGGAGCGGGGGTTATAGTGTTAAACACCGGGTTTGTATTCCAGGGAGTCGAAAAATTTTCTACGTTGGATGAATTCATCCAGCTCAAAGATCTCGTGAAGCTCACTGTTGCTCCGCTGCTCGAATGAAGTATCTCTGACCACTTTCATCAGTATACCGTTTTGGAATTGTTGGAGTCGCCGAGCTGTCGTATACGTCAGATAACGAAACAGCGGTGCACCATACAGCAGAGTAGGCCTGAGATAGATTGGGGGTAGTCAATAAATGCGTAAGGCGGTAAGACTTCGTGTGAGTTTGCTTCAACTTATACGTAGGTAGTGGGCTTTTTCCCTTTTGAAAAGAGAAAATTATGCAGTCAGTCTTACCCGCGTTTACAGAGAGTATTGAGTCTCCCCAATCTCTCACTGATCTCGTTACAGGCTACTTCAGCCTGTCTAAAGATGAAGTTGTAACCAACCTCAAATATCTATGTAAATGCATACTGGGAATGCGAGACGACCCCTCTTTAATACTTCTAATCTAAGTCCCTCCAAACTGAAATTGCTCCAACGTTGTTTAGTTAGGGTCGAATACAAGTCAAGCTCGCATTTCAGATAGATCAGATCACGCGGTTATGATCTGTGACCCTGAGAAAAACTTTATTTTAGACTGAGTAATTCATTTATTAAAATTATTAAGAGGTTCGGTCGGTACTTCACTATTTCGTTACTGTTATTCTAAAGCTGTGACCGTACCCGTAACACGGTCACTGGCTTATTTCTTGTCTACATATAGACCTAGATTATATTATCCTTTTTACTATACGGATTAATAATATTTATATAAAACATCCGTTCCAGTGGTGCAAACACATGATTGATTGATACTTATCAATCGAGAGACAATTTGTACTATACAATGAAGTGAGTTACATACTATGTTATCTTAATATGTTCCGAACATTTAAGAATGCATAAGCGTTGATGTGCTATTTGGCCCTGTTCCAGATAGCGTTCAAGCTGACTCTTATCAAAGCTGTTGTTTTGAAAATAGTGACTGCGTGATAAATCACCTGATTTATTCCCTACGGCCAACCATTCACAGTTGCTACCATAAATAGCCATTGTACAGACTCGAGTAAGCACTCCTACAGCTGGTCAACAGCTGTATGTTACGATTTCGGTTGTACTACTTCACTCCCAGCCATCATTCACACACTAACAGGATCTCTCCGCGACAGATATTGCCGATCAAACACACTATTGTCCATACTAAGCCAAAATATTTAAACGTTCTAAATATTTGGGAACTAGTACTATTTTATTCATAATAACATGTTCAACTGAACAACATACTTTCTAATAAGCAGAGACAAGAAGATAGCCCAGGAGGTATTGAATATTAAGGCTAGTAGCACGTTTTACGAGATTACAATTATTGCAAACCAAGAAATGGGTAACGCTGCAAAGAGAATGTTGTTTAAAAACTGTTCCCTCCCCGTGCTTCTATACGCCTCTGAAAGTTGGACGACTCTCAAAAAACATTTCAGCAGGATTGAACCAGTCAATATCCCCAAGAAGAGTACTTGATAAAACCGGAAGAGATTCTGAGCGAAATGATGTGGAGCTTGGGGGGAGAGGCCTGAGCTCTCAAGCTGAGACACAACATGAGCTACAACTGAAATAATGTGAAGCTTGGAGGAGAGGCCTGAGCTCTCAAGCTGAGACACAACATGAGCTACAACTGAAATAATGTGAAGCTTGGAGGAGAGGCCTGAGCTCTCAAGCTGAGACACAACATGAGCTACAACTGAAATAATGTGGAGCTTGGGGGAGAGGCCTGAGCTCTCAAGCTGAGACACAACATGAGCTACAACTGAAATAATGTGGAGCTTGGGGGAGAGGCCTGAGCTCTCAAGCTGAGACACAACATGAGCTACAACTGAAATAATGTGGAGCTTGGGGGGAGAGGCCTGAGCTCTCAAGCTGAGACACAACATGAGCTACAACTGAAATAATGTGAAGCTTGGAGGAGAGGCCTGAGCTCTCAAGCTGAGACACAACATGAGCTACAACTGAAATAATGTGAAGCTTGGAGGAGAGGCCTGAGCTCTCAAGCTGAGACACAACATGAGCTACAACTGAAATAATGTGGAGCTTGGGGGAGAGGCCTGAGCTCTCAAGCTGAGACACAACATGAGCTACAACTGAAATAATGTGGAGCTTGGGGGAGAGGCCTGAGCTCTCAAGCTGAGACACAACATGAGCTACAACTGAAATAATGTGGAGCTTGGGGGAGAGGCCTGAGCTCTCAAGCTGAGACACAACATGAGCTACAGCTGAAATAATGTGGAGCTTGGGGGAGAGGCCTGACCTCTCAAGCTGAGACACAACATGAGCTACAACTGAAATAATGTGGAGCTTGGGGGAGAGGCCTGAGCTCTCAAGCTGAGACACAACATGAGCTACAACTGAAATGGTTTGGTCATGTTCGCCGCATAGGTAGGCCTGTCTGGTGGATATTTGAATTCGGACCCCGAATCCTACGTAATGATCACATAGGAAGACTCAGATGAACGACCCTCCATTGGATAAATGAAACAGCTTGCGAATGCGTTGGTAGATGGTCCTTCAAAAGGACCACAGATCCTCCTCCAATCTCACCACTAAACAAAAGGTTGTTACTGTTGTTAGTCGCTTTGAAAGTTCTATATAATTGATTTGATTTTTCGAGATAGGTGATTTGTAGATAGCTGATGCCATGTGTTTAATTGTTTATATATTATTCCAGAGTTTCATTAGATAGACAAGAAGAAGAACTATTTTCTCCTTCCTAAATTTACTGTCCTAAATCTAATGCCTCATATCGCTTTACTAAACCTAAGCTTTAAAGTCATAGATCATTTTCATAAACTTTGAACTAAGCAAGATGAAACTAATAGCTACCTCACCATTTTTTTTGGGGGGGGGGGCTTTAAAAACTGTCCATTGAATATTCCTTTGTTCTGAGTAAAATCGTTTACCACAATGATTCCCAATATGTATTATTATTGATATTTTCTGGCTTGTCTTTTAGGATTAACGTACAGAATCCACTTCTGTCTGTCACTGCCTTGGTATATAACATTGTAGTTAACTCCAAACTATGGCATTCTTAATTAGTTTTGTTATTGTTTCCCTCATAACTCAACCAACTTATGAATTTACGGCTCTTTGTTACTTGATTATATTTTCATTTTTTTGAATTGTATTACTAGATGAGCTGCAAAATTATCGATTGTTTTTATTTACGTTTATGTCCATAGATTTCCATGTTTAACATTTATAGTACAGGATGTAAGCCTCCATATATATCTGCATAATTCTGTTACAGTTGAATAACTAAAAAAATTAGAAAATGTCTAAGAAACATGTATTATTAGTTGCGGTATGTAATCCATCTTGAGTAAATTTATATCTTCATTGCTTAAATGGGAAAATAGTGGTTGGGCCAGTATTTAACCCATGACCTTTTGAAAACCCTGCAGGTGCCCCTTTCTTCCTTTTTTAACTATTTCTGACAAAAATAGAGGGTTAATGTATAATCATAATAAATGCATAAAATATTATTTTTTTTTTTATGTGTAAGCAACTGTATGTTTTTTAATTTATTATTTGTTATTAACAACTTTATTATGCTAAAATTACAATCTGCCTTATTAGGCAATAAGTAATTGAGATAAATGTTCTCATTCATACCATATTTACAATTCGTCATACACTCGCTCATTCATACAATACATCATACTCGTCAATCCCAAATCCACATGGTTGTAACCTCCCTCGCATGCGAAAGAGGAAGCAAAGTCTTGGGAAGTCCCCCACGCTCCTCCGCCAGCCACGTCACCGGATAAGAGCCAGTGGAGGCTGACCAAGAGTGCGTGAGCCTTTATTTATTATTAAGTTCTGGCCCATTCACAAGATTGTATAGTGGTCAGGTTGAACTCCTTCTATTGTCAAATGTAAGCATTGTTAGTCGGTTTAAAAGTTCTTTATAATCGATTTGATTTTTGGAGATATGTGATTTGTAGGTAGCTGATGATAGAATTAAACACATGGTTTTTTGTTTATATATTATTTAAGAGTTTCAACAAATTTGAGATGCAAATGCACGAGTTGGCTTCTTATGAAGAATTTTTAGACAGTTGAGATTTCAGATTGATTACTAAAGCCTAAAATGCCATCTGCTTTGTGAAAAACTAGCTTGCTTGTCACAGTGTTCTCAAATCAAGAATTTTCTAATGATTAGCTCAATAGAATATGTGACATGTACACACATTAGGACATTTGTAAGCGTGGCAATTGCAGTTAGTATTGTAGATTGTGCTGGAGGATAGTTGATAACTAATGCAGATTCCCGGAGTGGTGCCTAAAACGATAACTTAACCACCGGAGCTCACCGATAAAACCTACGATAGTTGTAATGAGCCCTTCATTTGTCGATCCTGTTTGACGGCTGTATAGGCCATTACCTGTTCAACGATTGTCCGGAGCGACACGACAAATCATCTTTCTGGACAGAAAAAAACGTCAACTCTGTCGCTCACGAAATCGGAATGATGGATGAAGCCTATGGAAATTAAGATGGTAAAACAAAATGAGAGTTTGTCATTCGCCGTGGAAGGCTCACCTCAGGTATCAAAAGCAATCAAAAAGGCACATCCAATATACGGTTTTACGGTACAATCATTTTAAGACGAAATTTGTATTACTCCTAAAGTAGGTGGCCATAAAACTGATTCGCATAATGCAGAAACCAAATGCTTCGCAATATCCAAGATCACATTACTTCAAGATTCCATCAAATGCTGCCCAACCCTATCACTTTCAAGTATTTCCGGTCCCTACAACCCTCCTCGGAGATTGAACCAGAAGCGAGCCAGTGATATTTCGCAATTATTGAACGGGAGTTCTCGTTTGGGTTTGGTCAGCTTTCGGATACGCCTGTTCCCCTCGCGCTCTTTTTTAGCATCCAGTGCTATATAGTAGTTATGTGGTTGCAGGAGTGGTGTGGGGGGCTTGCCTTCTTCTCTACAGGCGGAAAGGGGGGCATCAGACAAGTACAAACATTCCCATCCAAAGTACTCAGAACTGTAGTCCCTTCTACATCATAATCCCATCACTGTCCTTATCCGGTAACTATCATCCCTACAGTCCTCCCAGTTACTTAAAACGGTGGTGTCCTCGGGATCAATTGTAAATTTAAATTTGTCATGGGGCACTGGCAATCATCCCAACTCTTGTCCTGATTATCTGTGGCTCTCTTTCCCTCTTTCTCGCCTTCGTCACATGCCGAAACGGTTGGAGGGGGAGGCAGGGGAAGCTCAACTGATTCCGGTTTTTGGATGGAATTGCCTTGGGGGGGGGGGTTCTGGGCCATATGTGTATATTTATATACTATGAATGTTGGAAGGAAAGTTAATTGTATATAAATATGAATGAATAGTACTGTCATGACAAAAATACCTTTACCACCTCCTTCAATTAAATCTACTTCCTTTGACTTTTACCTCTGGAACTCCAGTCCCAACAATATTCGTTGTTCATCAACTCTCCCTATAATCTTTAAATCTAGACTTTCTAGACTTTACCAGTTTCTTATCTCAATATAATACAAGGCCCTTTATTCTTGTAAACTAATAACATATATTTGTTCTCTTTTTGTCAGATAAGCATACCTATTTGTTCCTTCTTAGGGGACTTTTGTCCCAGAATAAAGTGTTTTTTTTCATTTCATTTACCTTTAAAACTTTTTTCCCATAGTCAGACCATCAGTCCTAATCATTAAAAACCATATTTTATTATTAGTTACTGTAATAATTTGGATCTCCTCACTCACATATTAATAATTTTAGGTTAATTTGCTATTGTTTATTTTATTTTTTATTTTGTTTCTATCATAGCCTCTTGAAATTTACAGTTAATTATATACAATTATGGATCCTCAGGGAAATCTATTTACAAATTATTTTTGTACTTCCTGTAGCGTCGCTAGATTATATAAAGTTTTTGTTATTTTATGAAAATTATACAATGGAATAAACAAGTATAATGATACACATTACTGACTGAACTGACTAATAAAGGTGATGATGGGCCTCACCTTTTTGATCAAACTTACTTACTAATTCTTAACCCGACTTACTATTTTTTCCCCGACAGTCTGTTGCCATCGATGCGGGATGGATGGTGGGGTTATAGTTAATGTTTAAGTAACTTATTTCGTTAATGATGATCACAACGATATGAAACTATATGTATATGTAATAAGTTTGAAAAATCTTAAACGATGATGGAGATGCACAGATAGCAATATTGTCGGATGAAATGTTACTACTTATGCCAACTACTGTTTGCTTAAAATAATTAAGTGATTTTTAAGTTACGACATATAAGAGCTCTCATTTAGTTAAGTTTTATGTAGAACTTTGTTTGAATTAATGTGTTTGTTTTAATGTTCTATTGTTAAACATAGTCATTTCAGAAGCCATGGTAAATATTTAAGTTTTATTTGTTAAATACCCAGGGATGAGCTAATCGTAACATATATCCCGCCTATAGTGAGCGAGATGTTTAAGATAGCGAACTTTTCCTGAAGGAAAGGTGACAACCTTGTAAATATATAGCTCCCGGGAATACCAGGCAGATATGAAACAGGCGACGGGGGAGAGAACCCTGAGAAGGCTGGAAGGCGAGATGGATCCCACTAAATAATGGTATTTCTCCCACCGGAGTATGCCGGGCCTTGTAGATTTGTGAGGTGGCCGGGCGACAGGGGCTTATCTCCGGCCTGTTTATCCAGCTTTTTATTCGGCCGGCTCTCTATAGTCCACAGCCTTAATAAAGCCATTTCTAGCCCGCTCACACTGCGCCTGCGCCCTACCCCTCGCCTAATTAGTAATATTGTCGGCGGCCATACTGTTGCCTCCTGCCTGTAATAAAATGTCCTCTCAGGCAGTATCATGTCCTGGAGACATGTTACTCTTGTTCAAAATGTTACATAAGTTTAAAAAAAAATCCTCCGACTCAAATAGAAGTACAATGTCCTGATCAAACTTGGATCATTATAGAATTCTATTATAAATGGTCCATAGAATCTAGGCACTATCCGGAATAAATTTTAAATAAATCTGAATCATTCAAAAATGACTTAAACGCCATTGACAAAATAATTAAACTCCCAAAAGAAATCTACTTAATCCAGTACATCTAAACCATATAACACAATAATAATGTAACTACAAACTGACTAATTATTCCTAAAAACGAAACAGCAGTGAATAGTAGTCTTCAACATGACGCGATAGTATGAGAGCTGCCTTGGGCCGGGGTTTCCTGGAGGTTGAAGGGTTTGGGGAACACATCGAGTACTTTACCACTTGGAAACCAGGAGCATGAACACGACACTGTAAACATAAGTATGTAATGGTGCGTTTATATTCCATGTGTTATGCTTGGTCTATGCACTTCTTCCACACAGTATCCCCGTCCCTTAAGAATAAAACCCGGTGAGCACATGTTATTTTTACCGCTGCGGTGTTGTAACATTTAATTACAAACAAAATAGATGTTATACGGTGAAAACGTATCACGTTTTCTGTAGTAGGCAGCCATCGGTAACGAAACGTAACCGCTCGTTTGACGGACAATTATAAATTGAAATCCTACGGCAACTCAGTGGCAAAAATCGTATGCACAGCCCCTAAAAAATCGCTGCCTGGCATGGGGACGCGTTGTGCCACCGGGATCTAGGTCTTCTGGGGAGCCCCCCGGTTAAACGCTCGGTTTTTTTTTCCTTTTTGTTTTTTTTATTTCAAAACCCCTTTTATTTTATACATTATTTACAAACAGATGAATAAAATTCAATGATTTACAATGTTCTCTTCGTGCTGCATACGCAGATGCATTTGAAGGAGGTAATATTTACAAAAACAAAATTTTCTATTTGAAGTTAAAAAGTCAATAACAATATACAGGACTAGGTGCTGGGGCTCACCTTCGGTTTACAATGTGGGAAACTTACAAACTAGAACCTAAGACTAAAGCGTTCCTGCCTCGACTGCGTCTTGCCATCGATGGGGGAACGGAGCGGTGGTTATCACGTTAAATACCGGGTTTGTCAAGTATTGCAGGGAGTCGAAAAACTTGATATGTCTACGTTGGATGAATTCATCCACTGCAGGCAGCTCAAAGTTCTGGTGAAGCTCACTGTTGTTCCGTTGCTCGAATGAAGTATGTCTGACCACTTTCATCAGTATACCGTTTTGGAAAAACACTCGTGTATTCCAAGACTACATATACCAAGTCAACAAAACAGAGCACCACTTGGTTTTACCGCTATAAGCACCCATCCATCCAAATTTACCTGGCAATCAGCGTTTCAAACAATTCAGGTATCTTCAGAGCTTCAAAAGCATATCAGATCGTGAATTCTTGAAGAAGCCTGAATTTTGACAAAATGTTGATTATTAAACATATTTGTTTAATAAATGTTTGCTGAAGGGGTTAAAATTTACATTTAAAAGAAATCTCAAGAAACCAAACAACCTTATTTATTAATCTATTACTTTATATTGTTATTTTTTTGTGGCTACTTATTCAGGAGTGTACATTTTTTCGTGATTTCCAAATCACCAGGTTCAAACCTTCTGATGAACGGGAACGTGCAGGTGCCAAGTACAATCAATTCTCTCAACGGTCTTCATTAAGAACAAATTAATTTCCGATCTTTCGATTTGAAACCGTTGTGTCTAATTCCCCTGATCAACATAGAGTTTTTTTTACATGGTTGGCTTATTTGATGTAATTGAAAACAATGTTGATCCTATTAAACATGATTTTCATTAATTATTTAATCTTTTCAAGTAAGGTGTATGTATAAATATCTCAAAGCCCATATCAGTAACATGTTTTGGGACTTTAGTGGAATGCAATTTAAAAAAAAGTCATTTAGAACTTGCTTTAAATTGTTTTCGTAATAATTATTGGTTAAAGATAAAATGAAGTTCTATGGATTGGAACCCGGGACGTTCTGATCACCGTTATCGTGTCCCTTCCAACCGTCCCGCCCCGGCCGAAGACCAGTTTCGGCACAATTTATTCTCTAACGTGTCGCCGATTCTCTTGAAGCATCGAAGATTGCGATTTTTTTCACAACGATCTAGTCATTTTTTTTAAGCATTTTGTAATCTATTGCTGTTCTAACATCACAGACTACAAATAGCAAACCAGTTCACGAACAAATACCATAAACAATGAGCGAACAAGTGAGCAAAACCTACAAGCCAGCGGGATTCAAAATAGAAAGTGGAAAACACAATACGAACCTACTTCCTTTCCTACCTACCTGCACTAAACAACCACTTTTGTCCGAAAACGAATAAAACCACAGAGTACAAACAAACCTCTCTCCTGCCCGCTGGAATGTCCGACAGGACTATAATACTTATTACTGCTCGTTTCAAGCAAAAGCATTAGACAAAACAAATTGTAGCACATGAGCATACGGACATGCAATACCAAATTAGAATTGAATACTGACAAAACTATCTAACTGACTTACTTACTTACTAAAAACTGAACTGAAAGAAACATCAGTCAACTCGTACAATGAAGCTTTGAGAAATTAAAGAAATAAAGGAGCCTTTGGGTTCGAAAATCACGAAATCTTTTAAATCACGAAAAAGGTAGCACTTATCCCTAAACTTATGTTCTCTATTTCTAATTGGCACAAAAAGGGAAACCTAAAAATATTAGGAGAACTGACTAATTAATTAACTAAAAAAAACTAAACACCTACTATCTACCTATACGTACCAGAGATAAACTTTTAATCAAAAAATGTAGAAAAACAAAACTTGTCAGAATTCAGTATGGAATAAAAAATAGCTACCTGAAAAAATTTGGACAGACTGACAGGGACAAATGCACATGTGAAATTCTAACAATATAAAATTTCTTCCATATGACAGCTCTTTGCGCACTTTGTTTTTACTTATTAAAGCAATCCTTTTAAAAAGCAAAACTTCACCAACACAACAAACGTAAATATTAAAAAGAATTATTAAACAGATGGACATGGTTCAAAATCGTGTTCACATTTTATGTCAATTTTAATGACCCTATCTAATTCTAGATTCAAAAAACAAAACACCTTTACATATCCGGACCTCAAGACAATTAAATTGACTCAGTGTAATAGAAAAATATTTATTTTTTATAGGTAATTACCGCAATATTTTCCCATATTTTCTCTATCCGGTATTCAAATGGAACCTCCTTGTAAAATTAAACCTTTATAGGATAAAGGGGTGACTTAGACCCTTCACGACAGACAGAAAGCAAAAGTGTTTCTGAAAAAACCGTTGAAATCAATGTGCAGCAAGCGACTTTTAGAGATGTGGAATTCCACTCCTTAATATTTTCACGTAGAATTGTATCTAAATTGGGTTATATTAATAAACAAACATCTTACTTCATAAATTTTATGGTCATTAATCAGACAAAATTAAAGTCCGATGCTGTTGTTGAATCGAATTGAAAACTCAACCGCACAATGTAAAACCAAGAACGTTCTCTAGTGAGCTCATTAAAGGAAATATGGAGTAAGATTTTGATAATTAATAATCATAATTTTTAATCGATATACTTCCTGTGATCTTTTAAAAAGTTTAAAATGAAAGCACGTGGGGTAGTGAGATGTGAAAGGAAAACCTTAGGCCTACCTGCTATTCAGCATGTCACCTTTTGTGTTTTGTTTTGCTTGTTCCCGTTTTGTTTTTTTTAGTCAACTTCTCCGTTTTGAAACCTGAATCAGGATGGAGAACAGGCAAAAGAGAAAGAGAATGTCCCACTCAGTAGAGAAAGGGAAGAGGGAGAGAACATTAGGTCTGAGGAGGATACTGACGATGTTAGTTCACCAGGGGAGGAAAGATTTGAGTCCGATGATAACACCCCGTTAGGTCTGGAACAAGTAAGGCAAGGTACCCTAAATGATCCAGATATGTGGTAGATTACAACACTGCTGACAACAATGAAAGAAGAAAACATACGTTCCAAAAAATAAAAGAAGAAGCTCGAAAGCGAAAGGAACTAGGAATTAGAGAGGAACTACATACAAAAAATGGGAATATTTTAAAGAAGACAATCAATAAAATTTTAAAAAAATAAAACACAAATCCAGGTAAAAGATGAATTAAATAAAAATACTGATATTCTTTAAATTAAGGAATCCAATATGTTGGAAGAGGTGTTGGAAAAGTATGTTAATAGTATAGAAGGTAAGGTAGAGGAAAGGGTATGGGAAGTTGGCAAACAAATCAGGGTAATGAACGGAGATTTGGACCAGGTCTGAAAAGTAGTTCTAGAAGAAGGTGTCTTTGGACTTAAGGAAAGGGTCGTATCGTTAGTACAAGAAAACCGAGTGGTAAGAAAAAATATCGAAGAGAAAACGGTCGAATCTGACAGGATGACTGACCAATTATCAGGAATGACAGTTGACTTTGAATGAAAAATCCAGCCATATCTGTGATGAGGGTCCGATAGGCATGTCTTTAAAACTTTAAATATTAGTCTCAACAAACAGTTTCGGTTTCAAGCCACAAAACAGCTTTGTTACATCGAACCACAGTACTGTATATGACTGGGAGTAGTATTGGTAGCAAATTTAACACAACCTGCATACAGTTATCCGCACAAGTGGATCGTCAACTGTCATTACTGAAGTGATCGTCGCTCGCCGCTGACACTGCTATCCCCAAGTACAGCCTGATTCTACTGACCCTTCAACCACATACAGACCACATTCTGAAACATATTACCTTGCGCAATAAGTAGTACAAGACCAGAGACCGTCAAGGAACACAGCAGGATTCACCCGCAAACAGCCTTGTGCGTAACAGTTAATGTTTATTGAATTACAAGCTAAGAAAGGTTGGTAATAAGAACACGTAGAACGTTATAACAAGACTACTTTATTTAGACCAAGATACCTCTATCTATAGGTATTACCTGTAAACATATACAGATAACATATGTTTGGGGATTAAGGCTGGGCACTAGCGGCGCCTGGACTTAACTCCCCCCCACCAGTTTACGAACACCCATTCGCAAACTTTGAAGTCCAACACTCGGACGTCTTAGTCCATTCAAATAATGCTCCGCTAATGTTACAAAGGAGCAAAGGCCAGCCCCGCCCGTACACAGCCTGTAATCCCTCACATTAAGCTCTAATCCTATAAAACGTAAAAACCAACTGTCACTTGTAAACAAAAAACATAAAAGAAAACTTTGACTTTTAAAAAAAAACAATACTTCTGTGGGAAAAATCACATAACTATAACTATTTACAATGTTCCTTGCGTGTATGCTGCGAGGACACTCCAGCTCATTCCTGATCTACAACCTCCCCCCCAGGTGGAAGCTTTAACTGTTCTATGTGGACATTTCGCCGCTTCTTAGGGGGTCGTATACTCTCAATTGTCACGACGTTGTGTTCCCTAATCACGACCACTTTAAATGGGCCCTCATATCGCACCAGCTCTTTGCTCCTATTTGACCCTAGTTTTTTATAGACGATAGTCCCGATTTTAAGTTCCCCCATTCGATCCCGGACTTTGAGGTTTTCCCGGTTCACTCGTCTCGCTTTGTCCCTCGTTATCCTTTCTCTGACTTTGTCGCATATTTTCCTCAAAGCGACAGTATTACTCGCCATTTTCTCCGCCATTCCCTTGTCTGCTACCGTCTCTGCCCCATTTCTCCGTCTTTCGCGCAGCCCAAAGAGGATCTCGAACGGGGAGAACCCCGTCGCGGTGTGGATCGAATGATTGTAAGCGGCCACCGCCTTCGGCATTGCCTCATTCGCCGGCAGACCCTTTTCCGCGTGATATACCCGCAGGTGGTCACTCAGGGTGCTGTGCAATCTTTCTATCCCTCCTCTACTCTTAGGGTGCCCTGGGGTATTAAGATGCCAAGAGACATCGAGAGTCTTCATTTCTTTTCGGATGTTGGCATTGTCAAATTCTCTGCCCCCATCCGACGAGATCCGGTCTGGTACTCCGTAAAACTGGAACCAGGTATTTAATGCCAGCATTACCGCGTCTGATGACCGATCTTGCACCGGGTGCGCCATGGCCACTTTGCTAAAGCTGTCGATTGTGGTAACCCACTTATACCCCCTCCAAGTGAAGGTATCCACTTGTAAGTCACTCAACGGTGTCTCGGCGGTGGGCGATTCTTCTTGTCGCCCCCGTGGCGGATGTCTGTCATACTTCGTAGTGAGACAAACTGCACATGCCCCTATCATTTCTTGTATGCTCTTTTTCATTCCACACCAAAAGTACCTCCGCCGCAACGCTTGCAACGTTTCCTGAACTCCACGGTGGTTCGTTTTTCCTTGGTGATAGGCCAGCGTCACTTCCAGCTGCTGTTCTCTGTCTTTGAGTGTCTCCACCATCGACGTGCACCGAATAAATATCCTATCCACTCCAAGTTGTTCCGTTCGCCAGAGTCTACGAATTTTCTCCCAAATAGTGGCATTCCCTACAAATACATGATGGGTCTTTCCGGGTTCCGAGGCATCTTTCAATGCACGGCAAATTTGGTGGTTCCTAACCCCTGGTGGCGACCAAATCGTCGCGATTTTACTTCTCCCATAACTGTCATATGCGATCTGCAGCCGCCCTGAGGTCTTGGATTTCCAAATGATCTGCCGTCTTTTGTCGTTCACGATCCCTTCTGTTACTTCCATTTCAACAGGTCTTTCGGCGGCGGAACCTTCCTCTTCAAGGGTTTCCTCACCTTCGCTATCTCCTCGCGTACCGAGGCTTCCATGCTCCCCGGGTGTCCATTCCCGGAGAAACTGTTGGATTTCCCCGGATGGTTCCCCTTCTTCCAATGCATTCACAGTAATGGCTCTGGACAGCCAGTCTGCCACTACGTTCTCTTTCCCGGGTTTATATATGATCTCCATATTGTACTGGGACAAAAACTCTTTCCACCTCGTGACCCGCGCCGAGGACTCCTTTAACTTTCCTACCCATTGTAGGGGTCTGTGGTCGGTGTGAACACGGAATTTTCTGCCGAAGACATATGGGCGGAAATGGTCTATAGCCCAGACGATACCTAGGAGCTCTCTCTCTAGAGCACTATACCGCGCTTCCGTTTCTGTGAGCCGTCGACTAGCGTACGCCACCGGGCGCTCCCCACCGTCTCTCTCCTGCGACAACACTGCCCCCAGTGCGTATTCGCTGGCATCAGTGGTGATTGTGAAGGGATGTTGGAAATCGGGAAATGCTAATATCGGTTCCTCTTGTAAGCTAGACATACATTTCCGGATGTTCTGCTCCATGATTGGGGTAATTACCACCCTCGCTCCCTTTCGCAGTAAATTATTAATAGGCACCAGGTATGCCGCCATGTCCGGCACAAATCTTCTGTAATAATTAAGCGTCCCCAGAAGTCGACGGATCCCCTTTACATCTGTGGGCACCACCATCCTACTAATGGCCTCGACCTTCGTAGAGTCTGGCTTAACCCCCTCCTGTGAGATAGTGTGGCCCAAAAAATTGATTTTTTTCTTCCCCAACAGAGACTTCTCCATGGACAATTTTAATCCGAATTCGCGGACTCTTTGAAATACACTTCTTAGGTGCTCAACGTGCTCTGCCTCCGTTCTGCTGAAAACTAACAGATCGTCCATGTAGACCTGGCATACCGCTTCGTCTATTCCCCTCAAAAATTCATCCATTAGGCGTTGAAAGGTAATCGGGGCGTTTTTCAGTCCAAATGGCATCCTGGTAAATTGATAATGCCCCCTCTCAAATGTAAAGGCCGTTTTGTCTTGGTCGTTCGCACTCATCTTGATCTGGTGATAGCCTGCCTTTAGATCTAGGGTACTAAATATTGTCGCCCCGTTCAATCTGTCTAATATGTCCTCAAATCGGGGAATAGGATACTTCTCATCCGTCGTGTTCTCGTTTAACTTCCGATAATCGATAACTACCCTGTATTTCTCCGTCTCGTCCCCAGGTCTATTTTTCTTCCTCACTGCCCATAGAGGACTGTTATATGGCGAAGTGCTATCAATTATAATCCCTTGCCGTTTGAGACTCTCTAGCTCCTCTCTAATATGCCTACGTAGTGCCTGCGGATATCGTCTCTCTTTCACGTATGTGACGCGTTCTTTCTTTAACTGGATCTCGTGGACCGTCTTCCCAGTCGCTCCTAGCGTGTCTCCCTCTACGTAAAAAATATCCTCAAACTCCCTCTGTAGGCCTTCCCTCCAGCCCTCTATTTTATTAACCGCCCCTATCCGCGCTCTTCCGTCCCATATAGTCCCTTGACATTTATATTCCACTTTGCCCAACTTAATGTTCCATTTTTCCCCGATATTCTCCACACGCGCACCTACCTTCCCCAACATGTCGCACCCAACTATCACCTGGTACTCCCGCGGCATGTTTCCTACGATATGTATCTTTAGATCTCCCCCTTTCTTCGCCCACCTATTTAGCCCTATGACTAACTCTCCCACTACCTCGCAAGGGCCTCCCAGGGTGATTAAACTACAATTACATACCTGAATCTGGAGTGCCCTCTCTCCACCATACAGCCTCTCCAGCGCTCCGCGGGACATGATGGTGTTGGTGCTTCCCGTGTCCACCAGACACATCTCTCCTCCTTTGACCCTAATTATTGGCAACGCACACATCCTCTCCCGAATTGCATTACATCTCAGGATGCGGTCGCCTCTCTGCCAACACGGTCCTCAGGCTTCATCACGTTGCTCCCATCTACGTGACTCGACCTTCTGCCCTGTCTGTCTCCTGTTTCTGCTGCGCCTCGCTTCTTCTCCTTCAGTTCCCGAAGTCCCTGATGACTCATCTTCTGATGATCCACTCTCCCCATGTGTCATGCTCCGTCTCTCTCTTACTTCTTGAGTGTTTACCTCCATTGGTTCTGGTCGTTGGTATTCTCTCCTCCGGAAGATATACGGGCAATGCCTCGCGATGTGTCCTTCCTCGCCACACTCAAAACATTTTGTTCGAGGACACTGTGCCACTAAATGTCCTGCCTTCCTACATCCGTGGCATTTTCTTTCTTCCCTGGGCGGGGCATACCTCGGTCTCGTTCCTCTAAATCTTCTTTCTCCTGTCGTTCCCTTGTCTCTGCCAATAACGGACGTTTCTGGTCTCCTCCAGGTTGGTTTCAGGGTCCGGGTTCTTTTGTATGCAACTCGGCTCCACTCATTGTCGACGTCTTGCACCCTCACTTCTTCCTCCTTGGCACTAGTGTCGATCATTGATTGTGCACACTCCGAGAACGAGCGCTCATCAGAGAATCCTTCCTTTCTTCCTGTCTCCTTGGCCAGTTGCACTTTTAGAATTGTGGATAAGAATCCCATTCTACCCTCCACCTCTTCTACGCTAATCGACTCTCTCATCTTCTCCGTTATCTTATTGAAACGGACTACTAACCCCGCAGCATATTGCCCGTTACTTTGTCTTGGGGACTTTGTCTCCCTAAACATTTGGAATATGTCCTCCTCGAGAGTCCATCGTCCTCCTCCGTACGCCTTCTTCAATCTCATCTTAATTAATTCCCACGGGGTTTCTTCATCTGCCTGAATTTGATTCAGTATACTTCTCTTGACCCGACATATCAGGGCCGCCTTCAACGATTCCGCGTCTCTGGGATCTATTAAATTTTCTTCTGCTTTAGCTCCAATTAAAGCTGTGAGACGGTCTCCTCCTTTTAGGAAATGGTTCAGCTCACCCAGTTCCCCAGTGAATCTCTCCAGCTCCGCAACAGCCTTCCTCAGATCCTGGGTATTCATCGCTTTTACCCTCATCAGCGCGAGCGCCGTGGCATGAACTTCTGGCATAGTTCCCACTCTTCTAATATCTGCTCCCTCTACGAGATTCAAGACGGGCTGTCTCAAACTTCCTCCTTCAGTCATCTTCTCTCTTTCGCGTATAGAAGAAAAAAAAACAAAAAAAAATTACGCTCGCACTCGATAACTCTCTTTCTCCACGGTTCCCGGGTTTCGGCACCAGTTAATGTTTATTGAATTACAAGCTAAGAAAGGTTGGTAATAAGAACACGTAGAACGTTATAACAAGACTACTTTATTTAGACCAAGATACCTCTATCTATAGGTATTACCTGTAAACATATACAGATAACATATGTTTGGGGATTAAGGCTGGGCACTAGCGGCGCCTGGACTTAACTTAACAATGGACGAATACCGTTCTTGTGGATACTTTGCGAGAAAATTAAAACAAGTACGCATGAAGTCTTACCGGCTCACACATTTGCTGACAACCCCACTTCTATATCTGCGCCTCAAGCTCACGATAAACAAGACCGTACCCAGGCCGGCACTACTTGACGGTGCGCCACATCATCTGACGAAAGCGACATCAAAGCGACTACAACAATTTCAAAATGGGATACTTAAGATAGTGGACTGACATACCTCATTGCAGCAGCTGCAGTGAACTGCACGATGACTTTGAGCTGCCTCCGGATGAGTTCATTCACCGTAAACGATGAAATTCTTCGACTCGCTGCATTATCTTACCGAACCCTTGTTCAACACGATGTCCCTACCTGCTTTTCCTCAGCAGAAAGGAGTCAAGCCAGGAACACTTTAGGTTAAGTTAGTTTGTATGTTAGTCTTAAAGATTTGTGGTCCCCATATGTAGTCCGAAGGTGCGCCCCATCACCTGGTCCCATTCATTGTGTAGCATTTTTAACCCAATAGTAGTTAGTTTTACAAAAACTGCTTAAAATGCATAGGATGCACTAAACTGAACCCTTTTTTGAAACTTCTTTATTGTGCTGCAATCACAATCTGCCTTATTAGGCAACAAGTAATTGTAATAAATGTTCTCATTCATACCATATTTACAATCTGCATTCACTCGCTCATTCATACAGTATTTACAAACAGCCCAGAGACCTCTTAAATCCACATGGTTGTCACCTCTTACGCATGCGAAAGAGGAAGTGGAGTCTTGAGAAGTCCCCCACGCTCTTCTGTGAGCCGCGTCACCGGATACGAGCCAGCGGAGGCTGACGAAGAGCGCGAGAGCTTTATACGCTCAGGACATGATTGGAGAAACTGGCCATTGCCAGGACTCCCACTGTTGACACCCGCATTTACAGCAGGTCACGAGGCCACTGCCGTTTCAGTCACCGAAAAGGATTATAGGGATGAGTGGTGCAGTGCAATGACTGTGCTATGGGAGTATGATGGTTGGATAGGTTACTATGGAATTCCATGAACTTGGTAGGGATGAAAATAAAAATTAGAAGTTAAAAAACAAAAGACTTTTCGCTATCGCAGTCACTTCTTTTATGGACGTGAAGCCTCACTTCTCACTCCTCATCGTGCACTTCTTTCGCGGAAGAGGACTTGCTTGCTGTTGAGATGCTGGTTGAGGATATTGCGACTTACACCGATCATCCAGGAAACCATCGATGTAATTGTTGTAAGCATAGTTTGCAATAGTTTGAATAGTATATGTGTATAACAGAAGTCCATTTTACTTAACCATGTCAATAAATAAAACGAATAGTAGTGAATATTAAATTTTTTCAACAGTCCTTCCATTTATCACCGCTTCAATTAATTAAAATATTTTACCTTGGTTTAGACGTGCAATACATTTGACACGTATTGGTATTTGTGTAAGTATCAAGAATACAATGAACCCGTCAGGAAGACGAAAGTAGCATTTTGGCATCCGTTGTGTAGTAAGCATTTTCGTAGCTTTTAAAGTGAGAACAAATGGGATAGTGAGATTTAAATGGGAAACCGTAGGTCTACCTGCTGCTCAGCATGTCACCTTTTGTGTTAGAGAGCAAAGTAGTTTTCCTGCAGACCTTTTTGCCCATGCCCCCGACACAAAGAACAACGGTAAATAGCCTTTCTTACTCAGGCTTAAAAAAAAAAAATTAGTCGATAAAGAATAAGAAAAAAATTGTGATCAATACGCTTTTCTGGAAGGATCTCATAAATTAAGACCGTTCCTAGGTAGGCGCTCCCAACGTTTGCAGTGTCACTTTCTGGTTAGGTACGGTACCTGATGACTTGAAACTGTGTATTGTTGTACCAACATTGTGATATTGTTGTCGATAAAAACGTCTTTAAAGAACTACATAAACTACAAAATATCATGTCGAAAATTTAGAAATTTTTACTGTACGATAAAACATAATGTTGAGGTCTGAAATCGCAAAAATTTATTTATGCTTAATATTAATGAAGAATTGTTAATTATTAAATGTGGTTTTTGGTCAGTGGTGTGTATATATATCCCCTTAAATATGGTCATTTACTTGGGTTTTACTCTTTTTTTTATTACCATCATTAAATATCATAGAATAAAAATTGATACATTTGGATAAAGTTAAAATTTTTATCAGAGATTTGTAAGATTTGATTAATTCATTAATATAATAATTTCTTTCCAATAGCGTCCGTTTGAACGTTTCAGGTCATTTTCTGGCGCTCTAATGAAACAAAAACGTTTTCCTTAAATTGTTATAATCATGCCACGTTTTTTTAAACGCCCTATCTGAGGTCTCTACGACCTGAGCTAAATATTCGCTCTTGATTTAATTGTTCCAAAGAAAAAAGAAAAGTTCCTCAAACATTGTAGGTCACAAGTCTCAACAATTTTTCACCACAGCACAAGATTAATCGATTGTAAACTTGCCTACTTTCTCTAAAAATATTTGACTCTCCGAAAACTGAGCGCTTTCTATGTTCAATACATATATCGAAAATTTCTTCCAATTTCTAGTAGAATGAAAATCTGTAAAAATATACTTTACTCTTTAAAATTTTAATTTATTATTTTAAAAAAAAATAAACAATTGACCAATATGTCACATATGATTATTGACGATGGTGTTAGAATCAAATTTGTCCAAGTTAAACTTTTTAAGAATATTCAAAAATATATTCTAGTGAAACGTGCCCAAGACACTTCTCCACCTTTCGGGTCAATTATTGGGAACTAATATAATACTGAATGTCCTGCTTGTTTATCTTTCTAAAACCCCGACATTTTTAAAAACGATCTCAACTTGGCACTGCATTTTTTTTTTTAATTTTTGGTCACTTGCACGAATACGCTTCTAATAAGGATCGCTTCTAGTCAATCATGAACGGTTCACTCTGCTTACTGTATCGCTAGTGTCAAGTGCAGAGCTAATTACGGGGAACATTTAATTAGAGATGATTTCTGAAGTGTATTTTTTTTTTTTTCGTCATTATTATTTGCAAAAATGTAGCTTTTTTCTTATTATTGTCACTTTACTTTTACAGTGAAAGAATATTTCTAAATACTACTGTTTTATTCCTTTTAATTTTAGTAAGTAAAGTAAAATATGCTCCAATTACGCTTTGGACTAATGACAGTACGCTAATAGCAGCAAATTATTCATAATTTCCAAACTACTAGGTCGTTACCTTGATCAATAGCCTGTAATTATAAAATTTGCCGGCTGGTTCAATTAGATATTAGCTGTTATAAATGTCACTAATTATGATGTAATTCATTGCATGTACTATTCCAATAATAGCTGAAGAGAAATTAAAACATTAAGTGATGTAAAGTTTTATTGCTTTATATTGTTTTGCCAACTATCTGTCCTTTTCATAATTATCTAAAAGTAGTTTATAATTTTCGAACTACAATAATTAGTTTTTTGAGGATTCCCGATTAATTTTAAATCACAAAAGCTATATAATTGTATATATATTATTTATCCTCTCATACCACCTTCAAGCAGGTACTCCTAGTATGAGGATCCGACTAACCTAAATATTCTATATTTTCCCTCATCCTGAATTTCTAACTAGAGAGCTTAAAAAAAAAAAAGGATATATATATACATATTAAGTATATAATTTGTATCTCCAAATATCGTCATGATCCTTAATTTATTCTAGATTATTCCATCTTTCTTTATCTGTGCACTTACTTTTGGGATTACGTATTGTCTTATGTTTTGAAAATGATTTCACTAATACATCGTATTATTTACTTTTAGTTTTTCATTGGTTATATCCTATTTATGTTCACTGGCTCATTATCTCTCTGTAGAGACGTATCGCCTAATTTTCCAATCGTTGATCGATGTTCGTTCCTATACAGTGGATCACCGATTGACAATGGGCGGATTATCTGGGGGTTTTTATTTAAAGTATCATTGTAAACTCTGATCATTTTTCAATTCCTATATAGTCTTCTAATAGAGATAATTTTCATTTTTTATAAGATTTATAAGATGCAGTTCAAGATGAAAAAATATTGATTAGGGGTCGTCATCATCAGTAGAAGAATGAAAATGAATCACTTCCAAAACTAACCAATGAATCAATCAGTCATCTACTGATGATTGAAACTTACGCTAACGTTAGTGCAATTAAACGGCAAAGATATTTTATAAACTCAATCTTCGTAGATTAATTAAATGAATAAAAAAAATCTGTTTAAAAGAACACCATTCACAAAGTTTGTCTTATATATAAATTTTGTTATGAATAGGATGAGCTGGGATTACCTCCCTTGTAATTACCCCGGATAAACAACGTTCAACTAATTGAGTTGGAAGGGATGAAATGTCCAATTTTTTTTTTTTTATCCAATCATTAAAGTAAGTATACATCTACTGTTTACAAACACTAACCCAAAGGGTATTAAATTGATATTTAGACATTTCTCTTTCATGTTCATGCAATATCTTTCAGTTTATTGTGAACTGTTAAAGTGTTTGTGTATTATTTTACTGCCAATTGATTCTGAGCAATTACGGGTTATATTCTTATATGAATTTAAAATTTGCCTTAAAACTTTTGAAACATCAATATGGCTTTTGGTGATGGTACAGTGAATGAGAGAACTGTATATAGATGGTTATCTAAATTTCAATCCGGCAATACAAGTCTTGAGAATTAATCCCCTGGAAGACCAGAAACAAAGCTGGATGATGATGAACTAAAGGCTTTAGTAGAAACCGATCCACATCAGACAAGCAAGGAACTTTCAAAACACTCAAACATCAGCCATACTTTTGTTATACACCTTCATGCTATTGACTAAAACAAAAAATTGGACCAGCGGGGGTGCCGCATGATCTTACTTATAGCCAAAACGTAAACGTCCAACTTCAATAAAATTACATGATTTAAAATAAATGTTTTACATGTTTCAAATTAAACAAGAAAAAATTCCAGAATGAAAACGATGTAAAATTTTCTTTTTTCGAATTAATTGATTCAAAACCAAGTTTCTTTAAACAAGGGATAGCCAAAACGCTGTTGGGAGTTCGGAAAAAGTGATTGAAGCTAACGGATGTTATTATGAGTAAAAATAATATCTTTTAAGTCATTTTTTTCTTTCATTTGCCTAAACACTAGGAACTGACATTTCATATGTTCCAACCAGATATATTCTGAAAGCTTTTAATTTTTCTCCTATTTAACGGATCTCCACTAATACCTTGTAAAAAAAAATGTAGACTTCGAATTCAAATTTGGATGGGTTGTTATTTGAGATGCAAGCTCTCCTTATTTGTACCCATTTCTATTTTAACATTTAATCCCGTGACTTCGATGAAAATGCAATAGGTAATTACATCCTGTAAAAATACGAACAAAGTATGTGTTACTATTATTGCCATTAGACGTTGAGTGCGCCCTGATGTTGGCCGATAAGAGACGAGAATTGGGGTTGTTGGTCGCACTGGGCTAAAGAGGTGCCGCGCGGTGGTTAACAGATCAATTAGAGAACGGCCCGTGACGGCCGGCATGCAGATTAACTGTTTACATGTCAAAACCGATTATATCGGAGGGCTGTGATTGGCCGAGCGGGGCGGCTGCTCGCCTGCCATTGGCCAGCCGGCCCAGGGGGAGGGGGCAGGGGGGTGAGAGTGGGGGCAGCCACGAGTGAGACGTCAGTGCAAGTACTGGCGCTGGACGCCCGCCCGCCTCCTGTTCTGTTAGTGTTGTCTGTGCTCTATTGTTGTTGACTGTTGTTGTTGTTGTGCGCCGCGTTATCGCCGCCGATGTGAGGATAGCCGAGGACTTATGCCGGAGAAGGAGAGCTTGGCCCCGATGGGGCTCCCGTTCCCGCCCGGCCCCTTCTTCCCGGGGCCCCTGCCCGTGGACACCAGGACCCACGAGGGCCGCTATCTCTGGGAAGGGCCCAGGCTTATGCACCCGCCCTCGCCCACCGCCTTCCACCATCCCCATCCGTAAGTACCATATCTCATCCGTATAACACCTGTCACACCTCAGAACAATTAAGAAACACGGATGGAAGAGAATTTCCATCAACATCGGGTTAAGCTATGTTTTGGCTAACGTAAAAATGTAAAATGTACCGAAAAAATTACCCGATTCGTTCCTATAACTTTCAAGATTTTTCTCAAAGCTCAAGACTCAATCGATTGTAAATATATCTAAGAGACATCACAAAAGTAATCAAGATCAATAACAAAAATCGGTCTATTTCTCTTTTGGTCCGTATTCAACTGATTTAAATCCAATTTCTTTTATTTTTAAAAGCAATTTTCAGTCAGGTCTTGGCATATAAAACATCACATTTGTTCACAATCATTTAATAAGTAACTCTTAGAGTACATGGGTGGCTACCGAAATTTCATCCATGTATTTATAAAAAAACTATATCTAGCGAACAATAGTAAATAGCTATGTTCGATGAAAGGCAATACATATAATATATAACATAACTATACCGTTCATCAAATAGTAATATAGATATGCAAACTTATATATTTTATGATACGTAATAAAATGGGAGAGCTACAACCTAAAAAATATAATAGAGCAACAACCAAGAAATACAATATTTACACCTCTAAGAAAAGTTAACCTCTTTGTTCGCTTTCACAATAATAAAGTTAATCTTCAAGACGATAATGTTGACATTAAAAGAAAACTATTTTGGAATGTAGTAATGTGTAGAACTGGAGGTTGAGGGACCTAGGTATATGGTGAAAGTGAACCTTCCTAGTAAACCCAGGTATGCGACGGCAATTAACCAATTACCAGTTTTTAGAGATAAAATAACTTTCGATTTACAATGTAGTAAAACTTGCTGATTTTTGTGTACGGCTAGACATTAATGGCAATGATTTGCCAAATATTTTCAACTTATAAACAAAATTTACTAGCCATAAATCTTGGAATTAAAATAATAAGGGATTATAGTAGCTTATCATTAAATATTGCTAATTAGTCGTAATGGTCATCTGGATAAAGGGGTAATGAATAATTAACACCAAGTGTGAAAATAATAAACCTAAAATAACTTGATACTTAATTACTTCAATGGCATATTAATAATTATAACATAACTTTTAAATATAATTAGACATATAAATTTGCTTAAACTAACATAATCTAACTGCACGTCATTTAAATAAAGTAATAGTAAATATCGTAACTATTAAATACTTAAAAAGTCTTGAATAAATGTTATGAAAACACTTATATACAAACAGGATCATTATTAATTGAATAAGTTTACTATCAATAACAAATTGCACAGTTTCATATGAGTAATGCTCTGTAATACCGATAATAATTCATAAGTAGTTTGTATGTTTTTAAAAACCATTTGGTCGTTATGATTCTTAATCTCGATCGTTACCGTTCTATAAACTACAATACATTTAGCATCACTAGGGAATTATTTTACAGTATTGTTTAGAACGTGGATTTCCTTCAAAGAAATTATATTTATTATATTGTATTATTTGTTTGTATTCGTTGAAAGGTAACCGTGAATATAGCATGTACTGTACTGTAATTGTTTCTAAATAGATCTTTCAATTATTATTCGAAAAAACGGCAAAATATAGTCGACAGAAAAATAATGTGTTGACCGCTACTTGACATATTCTATTCCACTGCCGTTTGTGGTAAAATTAATAAAATAATTGAAATTCATTTAAATCAATGATTCTGTTTAGTTGTTCCGACAGCTAAATCGTGATTTCTTAATATCTTCAATAATTTTCGCTGTTACAGTAAACGAAGTGGAAACTTGTGGCTGATTCCAAATAATGGTTTTATAATTTGTATAATTTCCATGAATTTATACTACTACTACTTTGATAAAAAAAAAGAAAAAAGTTATTAATCACGTAGTGTAATCTGTAATCTTGCCTGAAACATTGATTACTGGTTGATGAAATCTTGTGGTCACGGTAGAAGGCACACCTTTAGTCCAGTCTGTGAAAAAAATTATACCATTATGTATTTATTTCCTCTTGGCATAACAATATATTTGAGTATTAAGTAGCTAAAATTAAATAATTACGATGTTAAGCTATTAGATTGTTTTTCGTTTTTGTATTAACTTAGTATTTCTCAAAAAAATCAGAGCACTTAAGCTTTAAACTTTAATTATTTAGCAAATCCTGCCATAAAATAATTTATATAACGGCAAATAAAATAATGTTTAAAATTATATACATAAAATAATACTTTGAGCAAATCATGCGATTATTTCTTTTCATCTTGTTTTGAAACTAGTCAGATTTTCGGCATTATTTTTACGACTGAAATATAATTGGCTGATTTAATTAATTTTATGGTCAGTTAGTCACACTAATTGATATTTTTATAAGTATTAAGAACTTTGAAATAGTAAACCATTATTCTGAGAAGATATTCTCCTGAGGAAAATGCAACTAAATCCTACTAATATGCTAAAAATGCAAATATGATAAAAAATATAGATAAATTCAATTACGAAATTTGTTTATAAAAGTCTAGGGGATAATGGTGCTATATTGCTGATTAATCATTATTGTTTTACCATAGTCATGTCAAGTTGATTAACTTTATTTTCAATTAATAATAATTAAAATATTTTTTATTAATAATAAATATTTTCTTTTGTGGATATCGGAACATAAATAATGTCCTAGTTTCTAAGCTTATACTACTATCTATAATACTAGCTCAGAATGTTTCTTAATACCGATTGTTTTGATGATATATAAATGTTTATTCATGAATGCGGACTTATGAACATACAGATATATATCAAGTCAATACTTAAATTTATTTAAATGTATTTGAAGTTCCTCCGTGATTTTTTTCTGATTTCTTATATTCGTTGTTAAAAATTTATAAAGATTTGAATCCCAGTGTAGCCGCTAGAAAAAAAAATTACGAACCAACTGAAAATTCTACTATTCCACCGTCGAAGCGGTGTCCGTAATAAAATAAACAAAAGAAAAACATGAATAAGAAACTGATTGGACAATTGTAGAGTTGTTGGGTTTTCCACAGAACAACTCCTGACTTCGAATCTGTTAGTTCTAACTTCCTTTGCTCTAGTCACTGGTCAGGAATACTGATTGCCTCCTCCGCTGAGCTCAACTCCTTCTTTTGGAGAAAGATTTATTCTATGTTCATTTCTTCAACGGTATAAGTACAAAATACTAAATGGCTGGAGGGATTCAGTGTATATTTTTCTAGAGTTATATAGAGACCATACATACCTGTCTTGGTAATAAAACAAAATATCCAAAATATTAATAACACTATTAAGTGACTAAAAAAAGAAATCCACGAATTTCAGCTTCGTGGCAGAACTCAATAACTTCATAATTCTGGATCGTGGTTTTCAATTATATGTATGATGAATGATGTTATTTGGTGTTTGCTTATAGTGTTCTTCCATGCTTAATGCAGATAAGTAGGTTTCTGTTTCTGAAAATTTCAACATCTATCCAGAGGAACAGGTCAAATATTGTTAAAACATCTAAAAGTCTAAGATACAGAGTACAGTCGCCGTTAAATATAATAATAAAACAAGATTCTTATCATTATTTCAGGGGATGCAGAAATGCGCTAATATGAAAGCAATATACAAAATACTTAAATCCTCTCTATAATAAAAAAAAAACTGTAAACTACATAAATACATTAAATTTACAAGCATTAAAAAAATATGAAATAAATAACTAATAGTGCTAATGAATTCCTACAAACATTACAATGTAACGTCGATTATTCTGTACAGTTTATTTTCAATTTCTATTTATAAAAACAAAAAAAAATTTCACAAAAAGCACATTTTCAGTATATATTTTGATTTATATCTACCTATTACCTTTGATAAATATAGATCTATTACTGATGTAAATTTAATAGTAATATTTTTGGGTTTGTCGTGATAAAGTGCCGAGGACGTAATATGATCAAAATCAATTCAATTTATTTCTAACGTCAGCTAAAAAAAAAAATAATCTTATGCTAACATTCAAAACGTCTTGAACGAAAGACTAACAACTTCGCTCCTGATTATGAATAAAGACTTATGTATAAATTTAAATTTAGAAAAAATATGAATAAAGAAACCTAACGAAAATGGTCAAATCTCCACCACATTATCAAGAAATCCAAGTCAATGAATCAAGAAGGAATACTGATTACATTCTCTGCCAAGCTCAACTCCTTCTTTTGGAGAAAGATTTATTCTATGTTCATTTCTTCAACGGTATAAGTACAAAATACTAAAGTGTATATTTTTCTAGAGTTATATAGAAACCATACATACCAAAAAAAATCCGTGCGTTTAACGCTTCCTGTCTTGATAATAAAACATGATAAAAACACTTTTAAGTGACTAAAAAACCCCGAGAACTTCAGCTTTGTGGCAGAGCTCAATAACTTAATAATTTTTGTCTCGACTGTGTCGATCTACCATGTTCTGGATCATGGTTTTCAATTGTGTGTATGATTAATGATGTTATTTGGTGTTTGCCTATCGTGTTCTTCCGTGCTTTATGCAGATATGTTTCTCGAAATGTCAACTTCTATCGATAGGAAGAGGTCAAATATTGTTAAAACACCTAAAAGTCTAAGGCAGTACGAACCTAAGATACAGAGAAGTAGAGTTACTGTTCCCAAAAAGCGGTCTAATAATACAGCAGGGCCTACTTTCTCTGGATACAAATTGCTCCACGGATCAGCTGTCAGTTGCCGACAGAGGGAGGTTCGGGGCTAGTCCGGACATGCTCTCGACAGCAACACTCTCTCGTCGTCTTAAATATAGTTTTAATTGGCTGGCGAGGGCTCGAGAGGCAAGAGTCGTCGGCTTTTCTCATTTCACGTTTCATTTGTCGCTAATAGTTCAAGCCGGAACCGTTAGTGTTTTATTGGGCTTTTAACGGATCAATCAGGCAGTCCTGCTTCCAGCGCCGCTTTTAGAGCTTGAGGCATGATTATCGTAAATCTCCCAAGTGAGCTGTTTGCTGTGAATGTTTTAGTCGTGACATTGGAAAATAATTGGTACATTGTCTCGTGAATTCGTATTTCCGTCGAAAATAAAAATAATTATTACGCCTAAGTCGATGAGTGTTACAATCTACCCTGGCTTTAACGCAACCAGAGTTTCAGTGAGTGAAAATAAAATAAAAACTATTAAATTACCGTTTTAGTTTAACAGGCTGAAGTGACCTGTAACCAGATCAGTGAGAGATTGGGGAGACTCAATATCTCTGTAAACGCGGGTAAGACTGACTGTGTAATTTTCTCTTTCCAAAAGGCAAAAAGCCCACTACCTACTAGTTACATAGTGGGAACGGAAGAGAATTCACCAGCTAACAACCTAGTATATCTGGGGATTAAAATGGACAGACACCTCCATTTTAGTAACCATTTTACGAAGAAGTTGAAGCATACTCGCACGAAGTCTTACCGGCTTACGCATTTATTGACTTCCCCCAATCTATCACTGCGTCTCAGTCAGACTATTGATTTACAAGAGCATACTCAGGCCTACTCTGCTGTATGGTGCACCGCTATTTCGTCATTTGACGTATACGATAGCTCGGCGACTCCAACAATTCCAAAACAGTATTCTGATGAAAGTGGTCAAACATACTTCATTCGAGCAGCGGAGCAACAGTGAGCTTCACGATATCTTTGAGCTGCCTACAGTGGATAAATTCATCCAACGTAGACATATCAAATGTATCGACTCCCTGCAATACTTGACAAACCCGGTGTTTAACACAATAACCCCCGCTCCGTTCCCCCATCGATGGCAGGACGCCGTCGCGGCTGGAACGCTTTTGTTTTAGGTTTTAGTTTGCAAGTTTTTCTCCCATTTTTTAAACTGAAGGTGAGCCCCATCATCTAGATTTGTATTCGTGTTATTTTCCTATCAACTACAATCTGATTTGATGTAACCCAACCTCTTTCAAATGCATCTGCGCATAGCAGAATGAGGAGAAAATTTGTCAATTATTTTGTGCATATTGTTCATATTTTTACACATTGTATTAAAATTAAAAAGGGGTTTAGAAAAAAAAAAACCGTTTTACAAAACGAAAACCCCCAGAAGACAAATCCTCTGTTCAGATCTTTATAAAACGGAAATTATCCTGAAGTTTTGTTTAAGCACGCTGCATTTACAAGTGTACACAAAAACGTCCGGGGCCGAAAAGAAACGAAGCGAAAGAGCAGAGACACCGCTGAGCGAGTGAGGCCGGTAATGAAAGTACAATGAACAGTAGGGCCGGTAAGGAATTCAAATTGTACGCTATTGAAACAAAGACAGTTTCGGAGGCATTATGTGACAGATACAATGACTCCGTGTGATCAGCTTGGCCGAACAAGCGCCCGTCTCTACGCGGCCACTTATTTCCTTCAGCCGACTTCACCATCGGTTTTAGTATGGTAATAAATAAAACATGAATTAAAACAGTACTAATTTCAAATTAAAACATTATTACGTTAAATATTTTCATCAATTACCCTCGTAGCTTTGAATCGCTTGCCTCATTGAATGATAAATAACCCGATTACAAACAATGTGACCAATAAAAAAAACCGAGTTAGTTTCGAACAAACTTAATAACTGGGAATAATTAAGTACAATAACTTGTGCTGTAGCCATTTGATAATTAACGGGACATATTGAAACATTAAATGAGATAAATAGTTTCGTATGCTCTCGCACTCTTGGTCAGCCTCCACGGGCTCTTATCCGGTGACGCGGCTGACGGAGGAGCGTGAGGGACTTCCCAAGACTCCGCTTCCTCTTTCGCATGCGAGGGAGGTGACAACCATGTGGATTTGGGAGGCCTCTGGGCTGTTTGTAAACATTGTATGAATGATGGAATGTAAATATGGTATGAATGAGATTATTTATCTTAATTACTTATTGCCTAATAAGGGAGATTGTAATTTTAGTACAATAAAGGATTACTAATAAAATAAAAGATATATTACCCGGTGCCAACTATCTACTCACTAAATATGATTCTACTGAAGGCAATTATAATTGCTGTATTTGTTTTTGTATAATGAATCCTAGAGCCAATTAGCCGCAATTAAAGAACCAATCCCATTTCATCTTAAAAGTCATAACGACGAAACAGTATAAATTTTACCTGGACGTCCGGGATTGTTGAGGTGGGCAATATAACGATAATTAACGCTAGAGGACCGAGTGCAGAAACAAAAATAATAAATAAAAAAAGGTATTTATAGCCGGCAATTAGGAGGAGCCAGCGGGGAGAAGGCTGCTCATTTCCCAGTCATTATATTTCTGTCCTAAGGCTCGCTTATATTTCTGTCGCTTGGTTAGACACTTAATTTTTCGGCACGAGCTTGGCCACTTGTCAGTGTTTGTGGCTGTCCGTCTGTCTGTTTCACGGCTCATATCCCAAAAACTGAGATGATAGTGGTCACCATTAGAGAAATTAATTGCCTAAAGAATAAAAAGAAAAAAAAGAAAAAAAGACTGCTCCATGAAAAGTCACAGTTCATGGCTCGTCCAAGAGGAATATGAATAAATTAATTGCCCGTAATATTTAATGGATCAACAGTTATATAATGCTAAGAATATTGTAATCCTAATATTATATATATAAGGGTAAAAGCCTCTTCTAGAGTATACCTGCCTCAGGACTTCATGGAAGTCACTGGTGTTTCTTGTTATTTTTTAAGTAAGCGACCGCATCCCTACCAATTCCTGAAACCACCCTTCGCATATTCACATATGTCTCAGCTTTAGTTCCAGTCCCCACTTGTTCACAGTTGTCTCCCAGAGACTCGACCATAAACACCCGACCCAGTAGTATGTAGTAACATAACTCTTAATATCTCTATATACCAGTGTTTTGCTTGTACTTCATAATAAAGCTTTTCTTTCATTTTCTTTTAAAAGACTCTCCTCTACAAAGATTATTTAACTAACCACAAATCGTCTGCTACTTCATGTTGTCTCTTAAGTAAGGGCACTTCCCAAATGCCAGTGAAATATCTACTTACCCGAGTTTTCACTGAAAATACTATGTGCTGTATGAAAAATAAAGATGGACATTAAACTGTATTGTTCCGTCTAATATATGTTTATTAGACTTCACCAACCACTGGCATAAAAAGTAAGTAAGGAAATCTGATCCAGATTTCAGTTTTCGGTTAGGATCGTTATGAAATAAATCTTACGAAAAGAGTGACGGTTACTTTTTAACAGTTAAAAAATAACATTTTTTTCTCCATGAAACGATCAGAATGTTCACCCGACAAACAATCTACTGTCGGATTTTGGAAATTCGGCCCTGTCCAGTCCTTACAATGCCTGAATTAGAAAAAAAAAAAGTATACTACTGTGAAGACAAAAATAAAAAAATTTAAAGAGACTGTTTCAAATAGTTGTTATTTCAATTGCTTTAGACATATTACCAAGTGCGAAATATTTATTCATTGAATAAGATTCTACTAAAGACAATTATAATTGATGGATTTGTTATTCTATTATGAATCCTAGAACCAATTAACCGAAATTAAAGAACCGAACCGATTTCATCATAAAATTCATAACGACGAAACAGTAGATAGTAAACCAGTAGTAAACTAAATAGTAGTCAACCTTTAAGCACGCTAAACACGCCCTTTTATTTTGTATGAAACGTAGAAATTTCTAAAAATACAATTTCAAAAAAAAAAATAACTTTCAAGTGAATATTTTGACGAATTCTTTAAAAAGTCTTTGGCACAAAAAAAAATTACAGGATAATTAATCTAAGTATTTTCCAGTACGTGAGCTTCGCTAACTTGAAATATAAGCACTCGGGCTTTTAAGTAGTTCGATTAGTTCCTCGATCAATTCTTATCATCCTCATCGCATTACAGCTTTATCTCTAGAAATTTAAGACGATGCAATAAGGATTATAACTTTAATGAATGTTCTTCCTATTTAGAAATTTCCACTTTTTAAAAATTTTATTGTAATCGTTAGGAAATACTCAAAAAGATCGATGCAAATTTAACTTAAAACCCTGCTGAAAAGACGAAGATATAAAAATACCTTCTTTCCTTACCAATATAAACTAAAAAGTTTACAATGTTGAAGGCCTTTAAACGCTCAAGTTTATCTCGAAAGCGCCGGGTCAGACAGCTGCTGATACAGCGGTGGGCACATTCTTACGTTGAGGACTACGAAGAGTTTATCGACAGCCCGAGGTTCTTATGTTCGAGGCAGAGTGATCCGACCTGGCTTCGGTGAATAACTGGCCAGAGGCTGTTTGCATAGAGAGGAGACCTGTCAGTGTAGGAGGTGCTTTACCGCTGTCAGTGCTTATATGCGCTTAGCCGTCCGCTGCATATGTGCGCATATGCCGACTGTTAGCATGTATCACTCCCACATACCCCGGGGACCGGCCACTGACTCGTCCGCTCTCCTTCCGCTCCTTCTTATTCACGCCCAATACCGATCATTTCTTCAACTTGCGGGAAAGCGGTCTTCTTCGGGGACTCATACATGGAGTTCTTCCTTAATCCTCCACAAAAACATGTGTAATAAACCCACCCCAGTACGAGAGCCTTACTGCGTGGAATGCTTAACTGAAAAAATAGTGCACTAAAAAATATTAGATGGAGGGGGGTTGATAAAGTTTTATTGGTCCGACAACTAGGGCTACGATTTTTCAAATTTCAGTGCTTGAAGGGTAAAAAAACAAAACAAAAAAAACACACAACTAGGGCTATAGGCCCTTTTTATCTTAGAATACAGATTTTAACTTATTTCTTGGCAAGCTAAAATAAGCTATTATTACGTTTCTGAAAAATAACGTCTCTACTTTCTTCCTCCATAAATTCAATGTTAAAGAATATTTATACACTAGTAGACGAAGATGGGGTGCAAGAGAGAGCCGAGAGGGGTAATTCCTCAGAATAAAAATTATATTGGTTATTATCAATACGAGTAAACTATAAATTTCTTTGAGTTCCTACAAAATCTTGCACAGTTTGACCCAAGAGAGCAACTCTCGAATCGATTACTTGAGGAGACTTTTAATTGATCAGTGTAAAAAAAAAAATTTTATTTGAAATACCGAACTAAAAAGTCTTGGCCGTATCCAGAAGCCTTTCTTATTTCCAGACCTGTCGACAACTTTAGTACTGCAGGACCGGTTTTCGCGTTTCGGAAGGAACGCCAAGTATCCAAAAAATTATAGAAAATTTTACTCGTGGGTGTGTGCAGTAGCCCCGTGAAACAACAAAACAAAATTGACACGGAAAGGTAAATTTTCTAGACAGATGTATATATAAATGGTGAAATGTGACGGAAACAGTGTCATCAATAATTCAACCACACTAAATTAGCTGATTATATGCCTAATGAATATACACGTATAATGTAAGCGCTAATTAAAATAAATTAGAATTTAAGCGTTAGTAACAGAGGTTCCGTTATAGTATAATTAATTTCTAACAGTTCATTAATATAATTATACCATCGCGTTTTACATTGTTCTTCTTTAAGCATCGAGACTACTAGTTACATTATTCGGGCTCAATATCGAAATCTATTAGTCATGGACACTTCCTTTTTTATGAAGTATATAATAATTCAAAAAATATTTGATATGAAAATCAGTAGTTCACTGATGTATGATGATCATTTCTCTACATTTGTAATTAGTTAAATCGAATAAAAATAATATAAACATAATAATTTACATTTCTAAGCAGAAATTTGATTTAGTTGATTTTTTCGTTTTTTTTTCTTTAATAAAAAATAAAAACTAAATTATACAAAATTGAATGAATCAATTGTGCAATACAAAGATGATGTTTGCAATTTAGCTGAAAAAGTCCAAAATGTGCAATTTTGTGCGAAATAAAATTTGGAAATAAGCTTCATTAGGCCTTGAAACGGATGGATAATTGGTTTAATAGACGCTGCACCAATGGTCAATAACAAAGAAATACGGTCGCTGGTTGGTTAGTTAGTTAACTTTTATCGTTCACATTTGGAAACGTGTCTTCATGACGTCGGATTCCAAAACAATTAGGGCCTCTATGTTTATTTGAACATATTGAAGTATCCTCAGAAAACAAATAAACTCGTCTCATAACACTAGTTGTTCATTCTTTGGTTTTCTACTACTTTTGCCGTTAGCATTTTTCTGCATAAAACGAGGGTAAACGATGTAAACCATAGATTGTCGTGGAGATCATAACGATTGACGCTTCTGTTGCTGAAAAATTCTTTAAACTTTCAGTCTTATTACGTCGAATCCATTATTAAGTGTATGAACCACTCAAGACTTCATAAGCTCCTAAACCTGTAATCATCCCGTCAAGTCCGCTCAGGAGACAGTCGGAAGCGACGATAATGGCTTCGTTTGCGTGCTCTTGATTATAAGTTCCGTCTCGTCTAAGGAGGATGGATCCCAGGCCAGCTGCTGTAAATATTATTAGCACCTTGCCCGTGCAAATTACACCGGTCACAAAGAGAACACTTTGCGGTTGGGGTCTGTGATAACGGAAGCGACAAAGCCTCCGATTTGCTACTACATCCCCTCTAGGCAGGTAGATAATTATTAAAATATTTGTATATAGATTTCATTAAAACGTATAATTAATATAAATATCGGTTTTCGCACCAGTACTCAATACTGTTACAGTTCATAAACTATATCTTGATCACAGAAGTAATATTTTTCTTAAACCCTATATATATTGTTGTGATATTAGATATTGTGGAGTTTGTATATAAATATTTAATCCAACCTTGAATCAAGAAAATAAAAACAAGTGAGAGTGTATGAAAAAAACAAAAGGAGTATACTGGTTGTTGTGATGATAGAAACACACACAAGTATTACTCTCTAGTTTTAGCCAGTTATAATTAGTTGTGGTTGTGATAATGAAAACACACTGAGCATTACATACTCTAGTTTTGGGATCAGCCCGTAATACATATTATTAGCTTGAGATTGTGAGTAAGAAAAACTTAAAAACTTTGTTGGTTAGTGGTTATTGACTTAAAGCAGAACGAAAGAGAAATAGCACGAAAAGAAGAAGTATTAATTTATTTAAAGAATGAAGAGAATTAAAGAAGAAAAGGAATCGAATTTATAGACAAGTATTTATATTATTAATATAAGTTTATTTTTTATGTTTGTAAAATTAAATTCATCTTTTGGCCAGAATTATTTTTGTTAATAGAACCTAATAATAAATAGTAAATAAAATATATAAAGTAACAGAACGTAATAATATATATATGTTTTAAAAATTACAAATTATAAACAGCCATATAATTTAGCTGTGGGTGGCTCATTCTACTGCATACCGCATGCATTTTAAGGAGTGCATTACTTAAACATTAACAGATCTTTTTACTGTTAAAAATTATATAAGTGAAAAAAGGATGGGGCTCATCTTCGGTAGAGTTAATACGAAGTTTTATGAACACATAAGGTTGCAGTATTTACCAGGAAGGGACTAGCCATTGCTAGACGAAGTCATTAATTACTGTTAAAATTGAAATAGAAACATATAATGAACATGTAATAAGAACAATTAAAATAATCACGATAACGTATCAAAGGTCACTGAACTGTCTGAATAAGAAGAAAAAAAAGCGATGTGGTTTAATATTTGAACGGAGTACTTTTTTTTGGTGAAGAATATGCAAAAGTGAAATACCAATATATGATATTCATAGTAAACTATAATTATTATAGTTATAAACTTTAAACAATTAAATTTCCAATAACTTTTTTCTTAGTGCTAACTACGAGACAAATGGGACCTAACAGCAATACAGTCTATGCGGGGTGGAATTTTTTGTATTATCAAACGGTCAATGTTTATGTAAACACGAGTCAAATAGGAAACTATTACGTTACACACAAAATGCCCAATTAGGATGACGCTGTTTAGCATTTTATCGAAACAATACATTATATGTTAATTTATGTTTATTAGCCTGTTCTCATACAAGGAACATGTTTAAAATATTCTATTGAATGTTAATTAATCAGTCCTACAATATTCAGCCAGGGAGTTTGGAAAAAAAACAAAACTTTTTTATAAAATGTTTTGAAATTGATTTCGTTTTGATTCTTTCTCCCTGCTACAAGAACATATAGTTTTTATTATTATTACATTTATTTTATTGATAATTAATGCGTTTAGATTGGTGTGTATGTGGTTGGTCTACAGATGTTGCAATGTTCATTTTATTGTGTAGAACAAGCACTGTTACATAACAACCAATAAGAGGACAGTTCACTGACCAAACGAGATAATAATTATACCGCAGTATCTGATAACACATTAGTACCTTAAGTTGTGCTACCGCTATAGAAAATAAGAAATAAATAGTTAATGAACGTGATTATTGCACTCAGTTTAACTAGCGAAAATTGCAGCTCAGATTACCTTCTGTGCAAAGTCGGAAACACTTAACATTTTATGAAACCTTCACAGATTAGGATCGTGCTCAAAGCAATGATGTAGCTGTGTTATCTTAGAAAGTGAGAGAAATTCACTACTGGTTGAATTCTTTCTAGAAAAATGTGTAAGGAAATTTTAGAAAACATGTTTTCTAACCACCTCTTGAGGATTGGTTTGCGCGTGTGTCATTAACATGGTTAAATTGTGGCAAATTTCAATCGTGAGTATTTGTGTTAAATGCACCACAAAGATTTAGAGCATTTGAGATCTTCAGCTCCTGGATATGCAATTGTGTCAGTGAGTTTGCGGGATTTCGATCTACAACCTCAAATCGTTCAAACACGATCACTTTAAGGCATTGGTTCTTGCGTTAAATGGTTTCAACCCAAATTATATTATTCGGTCAGTTTTTGTTTTTTTTAATTGCGATCGCCTACATCGTCAGTTAACTTTAATTCTGTTTCAGGGTAGCCCCCTCCTCCGATAAAATTTCTATGAGCTGCGAGTATAACATTGATTAGAAGATTTTATTGGGAGTATGGTTAAGTTGATTGGGTTCATTTGTTGACAACTTGTCAATATACTGTTCACGTCTGCATTTTAAAACGTCTTATGTATTTTTATTAGTGACATCAGAAAAACAGCCGTTATATTGTACTTATTGTTTCTTCAAACGTTTGACACCGTTCGGCTGATCTAAGAGTGGCGCACAGATTCGCAATAGGTCAGCCTAAGAAACTCGAGTACCTATCGCTAACCTCGGTCGGAGAAAAAGTCCGATATGAAAAGAAACAGCGACGAACCACTGAATGTGGGTTGGACGGCTAACAGTTTTCCTCGACGAAAAACCGATGACGTTTAGAAAAATGAAAATCCGTCCGTGACTCTGATACAACGGATCTGCCTTTTCTTCTTCGGATCCGTCTCCTACGTGTCCTCGGCATCGAGAGGTTGTCCTCGCTGTCCTTTTTCCACTTATTTTCTTTTTATGTTAGTCGACTAGTTTTTTTTATTTATACCGCTATTATGTTAATCATTTTATACTATGTAAGTGTATTTCATTATTTTCACTACTCGTCCTCCCTACCATGGTTTAGCCTGAAGTGTCATCAATTTTTTTTAATGGAAAATCAGTAATAAATACACACCGCTCCTGTGTCTGTAGTATCGGCGGTTCTAAAACACCTTTTTTATCAGGCGATTTAGAATTTTTATAAATCGCCTGATAAAAAGTATTATTTAAGCAATTACTTGTCAATTTTACAAAAATTGATCATTAAAAATTGATCTTTGATGCTACTCTATTAAGTAATGAGACCCGGATCTGTCATGTGCCTATTACATAAGTCGCAAATTCAATTATTTCTGGGCTCTGCAGACCAAACCCTTAGTCGAATTCAGATCAATCATATTTCAGACAGATTTTGTTGCACAGTGATGTACTATCGTGCCCAAATCTCATTTTTTGACATTTTTGGATACTGTGCAATACATTTTGGTTTAAACCAAAAGAAGTCCTGATCTTCCAGCGATTTCCTATATCGGTATTAAAAAAATTTTTTTTTTAATGTGATTTATTACTTCTTTACTAATTTGTACGGTACTACAATAAACATATTCGTAACCTTATAACTATTATGTAGTTCCCTCCTTGATCCAGAGCCATTTGAAGTTTCACTCTTTCGTCTAGCCTTTTGAAGATAACCCTCAATTCTACTCCAGATCTGACTGAAATGCCTGACAGGATGTTTTTCGATGACTGTTTTGTTCTTGTGACAAAGCTGTCTCCGTATCCAGTATGCGCCATAAGCATATGACACACTGACTATGGCCCTCATCACAAGCTCCATGACATCCCCTGCTTTGGTCCAATGCCGCTGAAACCCCTAAGTGCAGGTAGCACTCTCCATGGTCCCTCACGCTTCGGCTGCCCTCAATGTCATCCTCTAACCCCCTAAATATGGTTTCTGAGGTTCCGAACCGCCTATTCAAGATTAAAAGCCTTTTCTCTTTTCTTATTTTTTTTTCTGCAAGGGTGGAAGAAAGATATCCAGAGTTAGGTCATGCGCACTAATCCACCCTTCCCCTCCCTGGTAACAATGGCTCGCTACATATTTTTTGTCCCCTCCTTACACGCTCCACTGCTAATTCCAGCGGTAATAAATGTATACCGTATTAGGTCATTTACTGGAGCGTAATCCTAGGCGATCTATAAACAATTATTAGTAATTATATCGTATCTACTCAAAGTAATAAAAGTTCGTCTTAAATTAAGCAGATCTTGAAAAGATGAATTCAAAGAGGTGGAATCAAACATGAAAAGATATACCAGTACATGGAATACCTGAATTTTGAGTGTAACCACAATTCAACTCCTCTATTTTTATTAATATGAACGGATATCACAATGCAATTTTCTATTGCTTCGTAATAACATCAAAATGTCTTAAAGAGAGAATTTTCTGATAGGTGATAACTATTTTTAAATTCAAATTAAATTGTGTTCAGAATTGATAAGAGTTCGAAAACATTATTTTCATGTACCATTTTCCACAGAAAAAACTAGCCTATGTTTCTTAAAATTTGGTGCATTCTTGTCCATTGATTGAAGGGTCATTTCTCGTGTTCCAAAATGCTCGCTAAATCTTGATCACTCGTGCCTCGCAGAAGCCTCAAAGGAAGATGACCTATGTGTACTTACTGGCTCCTATATCTATTAATGTGCATGAGAGTTCTAGTAGATTTGCTCAATGTAATTATTGCAGATTTCAAATTATAGGCAATTTGTGGAATAATTAAACTATTATTGTCAAATATAATTTTTTTAATGCCCTCTCTTTTAGGGCTTTCTAAGTTAATATAAATAAAAGAACTTTTATCAGGCATTTGATTTAGGTGGCATGATAAAAAGCAGGTAGATTTCCGGAAAGCCATTTAGAATATATAGAACGAAGGGCAAATATTAACACAGGTCCTAAAAAAAAAATGGTTAAATTGCGCTAATGACATAACGATCAATATACTAAGTGATTCTTGACTCGTACGTCTCTGATACTCCATCAACGGGATGTAAAATATAAACGTGATGCAATCACGAATGAGTACAAGAATATTAAATTATAAATTATCCTTCCTCTAGTAGTATAAATCCTTTTTTTACAACTAACATTGCTATGAACATCCTAGTTTATTTATTTTTTATGAGAGTATTTGCTTTAATGTCCCGCATTAAATGACCATCATTTTTAATACGCGACATCTGTAACTTAAGTGTCTATTTATAATTCATGGATGAATAATGTTTGTATACAGCAGTTGCTGGCGTTACGACGTTATAAAAAAAAAAAAAAAAAAGCACGTTATAATTATTATGACAAGATACTTGCGGAGGCTGTGGGTCGGAGAACTGTGGTTAATAGAAGGCGATACTCGGCTGGTCACCTCCCTGGCAAATGTCACTTACCGGCTCTGCCCTTTCCTCCTTTTTTACTCCTCACCTCTCCTTTAAGCCTTCTTCAGGCCAGCTTTTTATACTCATCTTTTTTATTTTTTAATAACTCCTTGTTTACTGGCAACGGTTAGGGGATATCATGCCCATGATGCTGCATATAAGTTTGTTTTATTTTAGCGTTTCACTTAGAAAACCCTCGTGTATAAAGCCGTACTAACCAATCTGCTCTCTTTGACATCAACTATAAGGGTGAGCAAGGCCATCAAACCTCAAGCGCACCCAATCATTCCAAGTCATAAGAACAGTAGTTAATGCACTTTTTTGTGTCAGAAAAACAACACCCCATAAAAACAAAAATTCCCACTATATAAAGAATTCAACAAATTCTTAAAACGTATCAAAAATCTTCTAGCAAAATAGTTGCTTGGTGTGCCGTCGGTGGGTGAGTTCATCCGCCGAAAACACATTTTTTGACTCGTTGAAGCACCTAACCAACTCAGCCCAGCGTTCAACACTGACCCCACCACCCCTCCCTCATCGATGGCAACATACATACATTAAGAATTAGTATGTAAGTTAGTTTTAAGTTTGGTCAAAAAGGTGGGCCACATCACCTTTATTAGTCAGTTCAGTCCAATCATTATACTTGTTCATTATATAATTTTTATAAAATTACATCGGTGGACTCTCACCACCGTCCCGATATCACCCACACCTCTCCCGAGGTCCTCCACACACATCCTTCAAATGGGACTTCCCTTAGTGAAAGGCTATTACCAATCCATTATAATTACAATCCAAGATAAGTATCCTTTTTATTTTTCCCTTATCCTATTTTTATTTTTTTGAGAGATATGGAAAAAGAAAAACAACAAAACCTGTATATAATGTAGTGACGCTACAGGAAATACAAAAATAATTTGTAAATATATTCACCTGAGGATCTATAATTATCTGTAAATTTAAAGGGGCTATGCAGAAAACAAAAAAAACTAGCAAGATCACAAGTATCACTCATCCCTACAAATCTCCTTGGAGATTTGAGACCAAGTAATTTTTGTGAATATTTGAGTGAACAGTTTTCCCTCATTGAGTTGGGGGTCTGAGCATTAAGTTAAGGAATCCCCCAATCCTTGCCTCCTTCTCTGTAGCGGTAAAGTCACAGACAATGCCGATGGTGAATTCGGTAATCCCTGGGCAGTGTTAATATAAGGGTATGTTGTAAATAGGTATTAAATGTAATAATAAATGTAAATTTCTAAATATGCTGTGAATCTTTTATCACAATTTTATCCTTTTTGGGTTGATTCTAATTTAATATTGCAACATAGGGTAGTACATACAACTAATGCATTATACTCTCCATTATTAATTTTATTTTTTAGTATTCTATTACACAACCATTAAGGCATTTTGAATGTATTTAGACGTTTTTTGTGAGCCAAGAAAGTGCCTCATCCGAGAATAGATCACAATGGCTAAGGGAGGTCTCCCATGACTAGGGCGTTGGTGCCCTTTGATGTTCCCTTCGACGGACTCAGTGGTCTCTCCATCATCAAAGGAGACTTTTATTGTTCTGTATATGCCACGTATAGAACGAGTTAATTATAACTGAACTGCTTTTGAGCTAGGGGTATACACTCATAAAGGCCGATGTTTGATTAACAAGGGAGTCTTCACGGACCGGTTCTATGGAAAACCGAACGAGAATAATTATTTATTCACACGTCTTAGCAGAGTCGTGTTTAATTGACTAAATGCCTTATAATATATTTACGATAATAACCGTTATTCTATTGAGACACTTAATGTAATTATTTATATTCTTTTCATTTTACGTAATATGTATTCCAAATCTTACCTTACATTTGTGTCAGGGTGAGTTACACTTTTTTTGATATGCTTTAAGCGTTGTTTTGTATGAACAATATTACATCCTTCTTGCTAGACCTTACTACAATTACAAACATTAGACCTCGACCGATTGTTTATGTTGGTTCCCGAATACTTTAATGTCGAAACGACCCCCTCTAGAAATATCTTCAGGTAACTGAAATAGGCTGTAATGGTAAGAAGCTCGCCAATGGGTCGTCAAAATCAAATTTACTCCTCCGGTGGATCATAAAATTGCCTTTGTTGTTGTACGTACGTTCTACGGCAGTGCTCGTGAAAGTATGTAGATCAATCTGAAATTTAGGTTAAATTTACAATATATCTTGACCCGTACATAGCATAGAATACAGACTTCTCTCTTATCTCTGACCGGACCAATACCCTGGTAATAATGAGATAACTTCAATTATTTTTAATAAAGCGTTAATTAATAGGAAATTGCCAGATATATTAACATTTTATTAAAATAATAATAAAATCTATAAGAGGGATATGACGTCGGTCTACCTCATGAAAACATGTTAAAGTTAACTCTTCTCAAGTAAACTTACCGTTTTTCTAATAAACACGTGAGATTTTAATTTCTGTTGTTTTTTTTTGAGCAAGTTGAAACATTTTTGTCCAAATTTTAATAACTTACTGAGCGAAATTATAAAAATTTCAACTCGTTTCGTGGAGGGGGCCTTTTGGTCTCCCCGCTTATAGATGCCAACGCTCGTAACGATTATGTCGGTTAAAATATTATTAGTCGAAATATGAAACATCTACGTCAAATCTCGCAACTTCAACGTTTTCTCAAGTTAATATTATTAAATAAAAAACATTGTGGACAATTTATAGTGTCTTTAATTATTAAATTAAATATGACGCCACCACTTCTCCCGCATCGATGGCAACAGACTGTCGGGGAAAAATTAGGTTAAGAATTAGTATGTAAGTTAGTTTTAAGTTTGATCAAAAAGGTGAGCCACATCACCTTTATTAGTCAGTTCAGTCCAGTCACGTATAATGTGTATCATTGTATTTGTTTATTCCTTATATAATTTTTATAAAATAACAAAACCTGTATATAATGTAGTGATGCTACAGGAAATACAAAATAATTTGTAAGTAGATTCGCCTGAGGATCTGTAAATTTAAAGGGGCTATGAAAGAAAAAGAAAAAAAAAAAGTGGAATAATTCGCTTATTTCATGTCGTTCAATCATTATTTTATGTGAAATGGTGAATTTGAATGATCAAAATTATTATTAATCATTGTTTAATAAGTATTTAAAACTTGCTCCAAGACTCAGGTCGCTGAGAGAGATGGAGGTTGAAGCGGGATGGAGTTCACCGTTAAAAACCTAAGCCTGATGCAGACATATATAGCGTGTCGAAACGTTTTCCATTGATATATTTTAAACCTAACAACTCTCTTTCACCGACCAAAGCCGATCACGAAACTTGTCTAGTTACTCGTTTAGTTTAGTCCATGATTTATGAAAGCAGTTTATATATGGAGAGGTAACTGGTATTTGAATGGACAGTTTAAATGGTATATAATTGGGACGTCCCAACTTTTACCCTTCAACTGCGGCGAACTGGTAGTGACCGCCCTTAAGGAGGGCGCGGTATAATGGGCAATGGGGTAGAGGAAGTGCCGCTATCCGACCCGATCGCCTGACACATACCGGGATCGCTTCATCACCATCAGCCGCCATTTGTCTGATGAATTAGTCCGATAGTATTGGTGGGACCCCGGACTACGATACGTGCAGTCATCGCCTAATGACGTGCCGCGTGTCGTTCGGCCCTCGCGCAATTTTTCTACCTCTATCTCTCCCTACATCTTTATAAATCTTCTAATCAGTCACGCCTGGGAGCTGCTGATGTATTAATCAAGGCACTCTAGCGGCAAGTGCGCGTGTGTCATTCCGGCTCAATTTTTTTTTTTCAGCTTCATTATTCAGTCTACACGATGTAGTGTTTAAGGTAATTATTGTTAGGTGTGATCTCCAGGTTACTTTTAATTAATAATAAACACGTTCTTGATAATCATCATTTCCGGTGTATGGTGTAAAGTTTAGTAATTATTATTGGTAAGAAAGAAAAAAAGTCACTCCATATATAAACTGCTTTCATAAATCATGGACTAAACTAAACGAGTAACTAGACAAGTTGCGTGATCGGCTTTGGTTGGTGAAAGAGAGTTGTTAGGTTTAAAATATATTAATGGAAAACGTTTCGACACACTATATATGTCTGCATCAGGTATTGGGGTACTCCGTTTAACGGTGAAGTCCATCCCGCTTAAACTTCCATCTCTCACAGCGAGTCTTGGAGCAAGTTTTTAAATACTTATTAAATGATTATATATAATAATTTTGGTCATTAAAATTCACCATTTAATTACATAAATCACATAAAATAATGATCGAACTACATGAAATAAGCGAACTATATTGTCCACAATGTTTTTCAAGGATCTACAAAAATGACTACACCGAAATATATTTCATTTGGGATAATAATTATTCTCCATGAATTAAAACATAATATTAATGTGTTCACAACACGTATGTTTTTGTTACAATTTATTTTCTATGAATGACAGCCTTTCATTAAATCAAAGCGGAAATTACTTATCATCACCTATTCCTTCTGTAACAATGGTAGATATTTTTACAGTACACAGAAGTATTTAGTAACTAAACTGTGATGTAGGAAGAGCCAGATATAAGAAATATCAATAAGATGGCGGCCATGACAAACAGTATATGTTGCCTATTATGTATCTCTGGTGGTTGTTGAGTATTTATTAGTGCCCCCGGCAGGGCGGGTCTGGCCTACCCTCTGCGCCCACACCGTCCACTCTCACGCTATCCCAGTCATATTTTACTCTCACGTTTTCATTACCTTTGATTATTTCACTCAGATTTAAAATATCGTGGATCCAGCTCATAAAATGGTTACCTAACCCAATTTCGGAGACAATTATGATCACGTATCAGCCATTAAGGTCGTTAAAATGAGAATTAATAATTCAACTTGTCTACCCATTTGTAATTAAGATTATACATTTAAACTGCACCATAAGATAATTTAATATAGTTTTATAGCTATTCAACATAAATAGCCAGCCTGAAAGCCAAACTTGATTGATTTTATTCAGCATTTTTTATATTGTATTAGAAAATACAAACAAATTCTCTACAATAAAATAAAAAGCGGAATGATAAAAACGTTTACCTGCCCATATGGAGACAAACTAATTACTATTATTATACGTAACAACGGTCACAGTCATTAAGTCAAATATAAATTATATTATATTAACATTGCTGTACTGTACTGATATTGTCCTTCTATTCTGATACAATTAAAAATTCAGAGATACAACACCCTTGTAGTAAACAATTAAAATTTTAAAAACAAATAACCATTAAAACCGTCAAAAATTATTAAAAAAATTGATCAACAAGCTGTCATAAAATTATGAAAACCTACTTAAAACACAACTACATATCAATTATATGGCTATTCGCCCAATTGGTTATTTGGGATATATAACTCATCGACAACAGTAGTATATTTTATTTAACAAGGGCTGCTATATTCACTCTCTGTCTAATTTTATTACAATATTTTCGAGGCTATTAATTAATATTTTATCGTTTGTATTGTTTAGCAATGCAACTTTATGTGGTGCCTCATGGTACCATTCATCCTGCAGGTGTTGGTAGAATTGGCTTGATTTTTTTTTTTCGGATGTTTTGTGCATCTAATTGATAATTATATTTAAATTTAAAGAGAATGTTGGCATACCAAGTGATAATACCCAAGATATAACTCAATTTTAATACAAATGCAAGTAATAAATAAGTAATTGTATGATCTGGGGGTGCCAAGCTCTCCAGTATTCTTCTCATCCAATCCCTGCAATCCAGAATTCTCCCCAAGATAGCAAATGCTCTCTTATCTATTAACAACAGTACCCTCACTATTGAGAGATGGGATGTCCTTTGAAGTAGTCTGTACAGTTGTCCAAAGCGTCTGTTTAGTTCTTGTCTTTTTAGCCTCGTATGTGGGTTTTACGTCGTTAGTCGAGATGGAAGCCTAAGTACCGAACTTTCTCGGATACAGGGAAAGGAATAGAATTAAAATAAACTAGTGGACAAGACTTGCGATAGGAGGTGAAGGTAATGTGGGAACATTTTGCTTCATTAACTTTGATCCGCTATTGGTTGCACCAATACTCGATCTCGTCAAGGTGTTTTTAAAGGTTATGGGATGCTCTTTCGGGGTCTGGGTGGGATGACAAGACTCCAGTGTCATCTAACTAACTAAAATTTTGCCTATAACTTTGTGGTGAGTTAGGTGACGTGTGAAGTGGCTGACGAGCCTTTTTCCCCCATGATATCCACCAAGACATGAAATTTAAATACTACTGTATTGATTGTATGTAATCATTTCAATAAAGAAATATATAATACAACATCACCTTGAGATATCGCATTAATAACTTTCGAAAAGGCCGTATGACAAATCGATAATAAGCAGTGCAGTTTATCGAGCGGATATCGATTCTCAGATAGAAATACAGTTATTGACTTATTATTGTCAGGTCTTGCAATGATTATAGTACATAGGAGTCCCGGACGCAGCTAAAAGAGTTATTAAAAATTTCTCTTCCGCGTGTCCCCCAAAAGGGCTATGCGTCGAATCGAGCGAGATAAAAGTTTTAAATTTAATAAGAGGGCTATTAGAGCGGTTAGATAAGAGAGGAGCCGACCCTCTGCCGAGTAATGAGCCACTGACGGTCCTTGCCCCGGCTTTTTGCAACAGTCCCTGGAATCCAGACGAGATTATCCCCTCTGGAAAACATCCTGGCTGGACCGCTTAAATGATTCTGTGCTCTTTTTAATCCACGCGCTGATTAATTCAGGGGCTGGAAACATATGGACTTTTTAGATCCCGCCAGATACCATTGTTCAATCTCTCTTTCTCTCTCGCTCTCTACGGCTTCGCACAATCAGATATCGCCCTAGGCTATAAACTTATGTAGAAACATATCTGATCGTGTTAAGAGTTGTGTTTCAGTTAGTCGAAAAGCGTCTCTTCTAATGCTTTCTTCCTCGAAAACCACATCGCGGATGTCGTTTTTGAATACTAGAGTACGCTTTTGTCAAAATTGTATTATTAATTTTACAATATGTTTATGATTGTTTTTCTAATCGCATAAATAACTTTTTTTAAAGAATGGCTTTGAATATTTTGGAGTACATATTCATTATATTTAGCAGTTTTATGGTACACTACAAGATACGGTATATGGATAAAACCACGTGTAGACACTATTATTTTTAAAATAAATCCTACTATAGCTTAAGTTCTCACCAAAGTTTGTTTGTTTTCATATTTTACCGAGGTTCTAATACTTATTATTTATAATTGTTTATAACCATTTGATGTTATTTACCATTTCTTTTTAATTTTGTATTAGAAGAAGTATTAGTTACCGCTTTTCCAATTAAGTAGTTGGTGTACACATGTGCCATGTACCATTAATTAATGGTTTCATTAGTGTTACTGGCTTCCAGATATTAATTACTACACGAGCATTAAAGTGATAATGAGCTGACACACTGAGTAATTAAAAATGCAAACGATGGTAAATTAAAAGTGAATAAAGATTTAAGCAGATAAAAAATTCACCATCACGACTCTCGCCTCATCAGATGAAACGATAAGAAAAAGTAGAAGAATAAAAAAGATACGAAGCCTTCGGGACACCTGAGGGCCCGATGTTGGAGCCGAAAGCCGAGCGGCCGTTTGGAGAATTAACGGTTTTCCCCGGGCAGTAAATTGTGTCGAAATCTTCTCAGTCAGTGACAAGAGGATCTGCCCTAAGATCGGATATGTAAATGCGGGGCTGTAGAGGCTACGAAATGGGAGAGAGGGAAATATGGCGGTCGGGGGTGAGTGGAGGGGAAACTAGCGATTAGCAGCACGTGGCCTGGCTGGATGGTAGTTGTGGTCCAATTTTCTACAGACCCTACTCTCTGTCTGTGCCACTATATTACACAGGTTTTTATCCTTACAGCTGCTCCATCGATCCTTCTCCGCTGATAATTGCTGGCTTCTCGAGGAATACACCAATTAACATATTCAGCTGCAGGGAAAGTTACCTTCCAAACAGATACAGCCAACACTTTATGCACTAGATCATAGTATTAGCAATTTCTAAATCGTTTGGAAAATTTGCATATAAGACTAGGTTTTCGGCAAATTCCGTGTAATTCAAGAAAATATTAAGTAAGATTGATAATCGATAACTTACCTTCGGTAAATAAACAACTTGTTACGTAATCTATGCTCCTGCTATATAAAAGAAAACTTTGAAAAGATAATTTTTGGCTGTAATAGTAGAATGTTTGCGAATGTTGTAAGAAATGACTATTTTCATTTCGAACAGAAAATATACAGTGTAAGGAGAAGCTTTAGTTTTATTCATTCCAGAAATGCTCTTCACAGAAAATTCCCTGCATTCAAAATATAACGCTTCTAATGAGCACACAACGCAATTTTTAAGTAAAAACAAATTAAATGAGATATTTTTACTGTGGCATGGGTTTTTTTTTTCTTAGCCCTCTAATTATAAGATTAAGGATGAGGGAAAAATAAAGAGATATTTGGGTTGAGCGGATCCTTGTACTAGGAGTACCTGCTTGAAGGTGGTGTGAGAGAATTAAGGAGTGTGGGAAGCCTCGGTAGAGGCTGATTGTTTCGGTACAGTGGTGAGAGTCCACTGGTGGCTGGGCCTAGAGTCTCTCTAGGCATGTAGTGCAGTCTTATTTAGCCGGATAGCAGTGATGGGTGCCCGTTAGTGGCTTGTTGTTGGTGGGCCAAGCGCCGTGATGTCCACCATTTGGTCTGCTTTACCAGATCTCGTGACCAGAGGTCTCGGAACAGAGGGTTTTGGCTATGTTTCATCAAGTCAAAGAATTTGATGTGTCTTCTTTGGATGGCTTCGGTGATGGTGGGGATCTCGAACTTTTCGTGGATGTCGGGAGCTTTCATATCACGAAAAGGGGTATGCCGTAGTGCCGTGCGTATGATTTTGTTCTGGAAGCTCTGGAGTCGAGTTATTGTGCTCTAGTGTGTAGGAATCGGAAGAGTGGTGTCCCAAACAGTAGAGCTCTTATATATTAACAGTTTCAGCCGAAGTGGTATGGGTAATTGATAATTATCAATAGATAGGAGCCAAGGAAAAATGACTTCGTAGCAGGGTAGCTCGGTTGGCAGAGCACCGACCAGATATTTGAGCCCCGATCTTGCCTGGAACTTTTCTTTGGCTGTTAATTGTTAACGATTAATTATAATTACTTGTATATTTTTTTTTCGTAGGTTATACGCTCTCGATTGGATGAGGCTCTCTGATGAGCTCTGGGGGTGATACGATACTGATGTTGTGGGGTCGGTGTGAAGTGTGAACCATATGTATCTCGAAAGTTTTATTGACTTACACTCGACACCAAGTAGATGATTGATGAAGTAATATCAGCTCGACGTCATGTCAGCTCGAGGATGACGTCTTCGGAGTAAACGTTCGGGCAACCTCAGGAGAGGTAGGAGGTGTTTTATTTTTTTCTTAAATACCATTCGCGCGATACGAACCCAATTTTGAAAATTATCACATTTGCTTTAAATGAATAAAATTAATGGAGTTCTGAACGTTGGACGCCTCGGTTTTTACTGAACCCCGAAACTTGAGACTTGCTGCCTCATCATTATCGGGTCAGAGCAACATTTAGATTAGGAATGGATAAATTATGCAAATGGAACGTATTGGTGAAAATATTGAATAAGAGATGAAGACACTGGCGCGGAGCTGTGACGCTTTAAATCAATGGAAGGCAATTAAGAGCGAGCGGAGAACGGGCGGTGGAGACTCGGCCGGTAATTACCCGCTGCCAGCCCGCCCGTTTTTATGGCTCTATCCACCGTCCAGACAATAGTCCCTCCCCGGCCAGCGGCTTTTTCTCCAGATTCCAGCTCCAGTCTAAACATTCGTACCTTTCCAGCCGTCGTCCTCCGCTCGTTTCGCCTTAGAAGAAAAGTTGTTCCCTCCGCCGCCGGCCTCCATGAATAAAAGAACTTCTGAGGAGATTCTCTTTCTTTAGCGGATATCAGAAATAGCTTCCAATTGATTACAACTAAACCGTATCCAGTGAGCTTTGTACGGTCCGTGACCGGGGGGGCACACTTATGTTGCATAAAAAAATGAACAAGAACTTTACCTTAGAAGAGTATGTTCTATTCATTATTCAATCTTAGTATGGAAACTCTTGATTTGAAGCTTTCGTTGGTTTAGAGGTACAATTCACTAACTGGCAGAGATTTCAAAGGAGAGAGATCAGAGTTTTGCCTTGAAAACAATATTTAGAATGACGTACTTAGTGATAATTACTACCAGGCAGTTCAAGAACAGTTTTCTATGAAAAGAGATGGGATTTTTAAGTAGGGTTGACCAATAACATCAAAATTGTAAAATATGCACTGAATGAGCCATACCGACAATATTTTATTTAAACCTACTTGAGACAAATTTTTTTTTTTTATAAACCCCTTTAATTAAACATTTTTAACAATTTACAATTTTCAAATTAACGATTCTCCTCTTTCTGCTATGCGCTGATGCATTCGAAGGAGGTTGGATTACATAACAATACAGGTTGTCGTTAAAATTACAATGCAATGAATATAATGCTAAGGTATTAGGGCTCGCCTTCAGTTTACAAATGTGGGAGAAAAACTTACAAACTAAAACTTAAGACTAAAGCGTTCCAGCAGCGACAGCGTTCTGCCATCGATGGGGGAACGGAGCGGGGGTTATCGTGTTAAACACCGGGTTTGTCAGGTATTGCAATGAGTCGAAAAATTTGATATGTCTACGTTGGATGAATTCATCCACCGTAGGCAGCTCAAATATCTCGTGAAGCTCACTGTTGCTCCGCTGCTCGAATGAAGTACCTCTGACCACATTCATCAGTATACCGTTTTGGAGAAATTTTGTTTAACCAAAGTTTTTCTGAAAAACTTTCTGGTCTAACCTCATGCAAATCTCCCTTACGGTGTCTCAAGACGTTGTTTGTTTTCAGTAGTGTTGGAGTTGATATAGTCTGTAGCTAGAAAGGCCTGTGATTGGTGGTTGTGTGTGTACGCTATCTTGATACTATATTGTAAAAATTTTCGTCATGCAAAAAAGTAGCGTCTAAGTAGATATAACTGATATAATACAAAATCATATCTTTTTGACGATTTGCTAGCGTATATAAATCAACTTATCCCCCTAGACAGGAGAAAATGGTGACTTAAGGGTACTCTTTTAAGCCTTAAATCATTCTGTGTGATTTCTGTTTGGTCCCTTTGTAGTGTTTGCCCTTACAAGATGGCAACAAGGATGAGCGTTTGTCATTCGAGTGTGAAGAGGAGAAGTCGGTCATTAAGAGGTCTAGCACTAATCCCCGGGAGACAGGAGCAGGCACGAAGCTAATCTGCATAAGTCAAGCGAGCACTCTTGCCCCGATAGCCACTGCTTTACATAAGAACCGTTCCTCGGTGTCATTTTGTAGCTCACGTTCTCAACCGACCTGCGCGTGTTCGCGACCATAGGTGCACCTTCCGAGAATGAGTAAACAACCTGCGGAGCAGTCTATTCTTGAAGGCACGCTCCGTGCCTGCCCTTTGTCAAGGAGGAAACTCGCAAGGTGGATAATCGCCTCTTGTGTACAGAGGGGAGTCGTCTCGTTCATCGATAACACTATTACTAAGGAATGGTTAAGTTAACTTGTTTATTATAATTGTGGATTCTATCAATATTTTTTTAGATTATTGTATGGATGATATTTAAACTTATTATAGGAGGAGTTACTTAACTATCTTAGAGCTTAAACTTAGGTAGTTGAATCCAGGGATCTCACCTATTGGAACGGGGAATCTACAGGACTTGACCATTTGTTATGAGAAGCGAGACGGGGATGACTAGCACATCTACATAAAAGGGGTTGCTGAACCTCATTTCATTTCAACATCAATAGGAAGAGCATAGCCGGCCGTGAACACCAGCCGTCACAGAACGGATTCAATGATAAGGCATTCTTCTCTCTCTCGTTCTGTGTGGATCCTAAACCCTCTCTTGGAGGACCACGAGGGTGTCTTCGAGGAGGGTACGCATGAAATTTGAATAGAAAATTACTTGGAAATAAATACATTCAAACATAAAATCCTAAAAAAAGAGCAAAAACACTACGTACAAATAATACAGTTTTTAAGGTCTTATTATTTCTATCACGGGCATGAAAGGTAGCTGACTTAAATGGAGAAAACAAATTTACAATTCATCTAGGAATTCGAACCCAGAATAGTCTTCATGTAACAAATCAGCACAAGATGATATTTTCTTGTGAAATTAAGAGCTCAATTTGTCTCATAAAATATACTTAATATTACAAAATACTGAACAATAATGTCATAGATTATATTGATATGTTTAATTATTCTCTCTTAATATATACAATATAATATGCTTTTCTAGTTATGTATCTGCTAAAGTAACAACATCGGTTATTTCAAACGGTGGCTTGAAATATTAAATTTACTATCTAGACTCACAACTCCAAAAAAAAAATGTCTGAATGGGCCCTTCAGAACCTTTTCTAGCCCTTTTTGGGCTACCTGAAGTAGTAACTCATATGGAAGACAAGTTTAAATGGTTTTACTCCATCTTACAAAAAAAATAATTTTTTATTGAAATATGTTATTTGTATTTATCCTTTCAGGTTTAATAATATTCTAGTACAACAAATGTTCTTAATATTTCTGTATTTCTGACAAAAATATCTCAGCAATTAATCAGCTCCCCAAGAAAGATGCAGACTTCTCGGGTAAAGGCAATTAGAAAATAAAACCCACAAGGAAAAGGTTTAAGGAGCTGTAAAGAAGCTATTAAAAAGTCGGAGTTGGGAGCATTAAAAGTAATGAAAAGGACACCGGAGTGAAGACAAAGGAGATAATTATGTAGACAGGTACCGAGGACCAGGCAGTAATAGCGAGAGGCACAACCGCTTTTTCAACTTTAATTGCTTCAGCAAGGGGACTCATCGCCACCACGTCTCTATTTCTCGCCTGCTGTCTTAACATGGCAGGTCAGCGTGGCTCCATATGTGGGCCCATCCTCTTGACTAGCTGATCTATGGAGCCTCGGAGGGTGAATCAATACAATAATAATATGTATGTTTCTAATAAATGCTGGACCAATGTCATGAGTATAGCCTTGATGAAGTCTTGATTGATTAAAGTGCAAAAAATACTTCCTATTTTTTTTAAAAGATCCATGATATGTGCTCAAACTAATCAAGGACCTAAATAATCAATCGTCCTTGAAAAAATTACCTACAAGACAACGTTTCTCTGGAATTGCTAGTCAGTGTTACTGATTAATAATGACAGATTTCTTCATAAATCCCCATTTCTAGTTTACAATATTTTATAAAAAGAAATTTTTTTGGCGAAGAGAAATTCGTAACTGTGATCCCTCGGGTAAAACGAGACTTGGGTCAGAGGCCACTCAACAGGGCATCGTGACCCATCTGAGGGGTGCGTAAATTAAAAATGGTCACACCCTTTCTACCCCTTAAGGGCCCATAGCCTGGCATATGTTGTGTTCAATAAAAAAAGTGGTTTTTGTGTGTTTTATTAGTGTCATAAAATGACACAGGTGTCAGTTTTATGATATGGCTTATTTCCTCCTGATTTATATATGAATCCCTTCCCAGGCCTCGGTAGAGCACGTACGGTCCTAAAATCCCAATTTAAAAAAATCATGTTTATCAACAGAAAGTAATTGAAAAAAAAAAGTTTTGAACACTTTCTCTGTCTCACTTGTAACTAGGGCATGTATTTTCTCATTTCTTGAAGACTGGATTTTTTTCGGCCTTTGTCTTTTTTAAGTTATATGTACCTATGGACATTGCTTTTTGATTAATATTTTAATTATCACTAACATCCCTTAGGGTATATAATGAGAACCTTCCTATCTGGAGACCGTCTAGCGATCCCCTAAGGGACGGCCCAACAGACGGTTAGTTAGTTATACGGATCTTACCCGTGGGCCATATGTACAAATGACGTTGCATATAGCAGCAATCAAAGAAGTGGGCAGGCTATAACGAGGGCGATGATAGGACGGATGGACAGGCAGTGGGGACAAAAGTGGGATCCCACGGTTCCCGTGTCTCATCAATTAGGGACGGCGGGAGCACGTTCCACTTGTCATAACTGGCCATCAATAGCCAATGAAAGAAACATTATCATGCCCGGCCTCTTACGGGACTGGAAAAAATGAGGACCGCTCGCTTCTCATCCGATCCGATCAAATCCAGCTTTTTGTAAAAGCATGAAAAAAACGTTTTAATCCTGATATGCAAAATATAAAATATAGTCTTTAGTATTGATCTAAGTAACAAACTCCTTTATTCATGCACTGGTTAGGAGAAGGTCTTATCACAGCTCTCACTCTGCCCTTAGTGGGAGGACCTCGATAATTAAATCCAAAAAAAAAGGACGAAAGCTCTTCATTCATAATTATGTCATTACATAATAGCAATATGTAGAATAGCGTTAGTGCTTTAAGTTTTCTCATGTCGATGCTCAGACGGGAGATCCGGGAAAGTCGATTTTAATATATATATATATATATATTTTTTTTCAAATGTTTTAGCTATTTTAAATTTTTGGAAAAGTATTTTTTTGGGGATCTAGGTGGTAATTAATAAGTATTTTTCGATCGTTTAAGTATTTAAGAAACCTATGATGAGACTCGTGTATTCATTTTCAGAGATACCAGGAAGAATCACTATAACTTAATAGCTGGTGGCGGGTTTAGATTGATTAAATAACGTCTTATATGTCATCTTCCCACAAGCTATTATTCCCAAGCGTTCTAGCACTGTAAGTCATGTAGACACCAGTAACGTTCTGAGCACTTGAGAATGGCAGTGCTGAAGAAAGCGCTTGTGAATAAGAAATAATTAACTTGTGGGAAAACAAAAAATAGGTCATCAAATTATTTCAACTGCCATTCGAGAGGAACCTGTTGAATCAGTTCTGTCAGTTAGTTCTAAGTGATTACCGAACTGAATGGACCAATTTCGGTTAGTCTACAGTGACCGACAGACAGTCCAGCGCAGCGACACCCGCACTAAAGATGACTGTCCGTAGGCCGCAATTAATTATCCGCTGGATCCTTTGAGTGGCTCCGCGGGGCTGACACCTCTGACGCCCCCATGGAACTATTCAACCACGACGGAGAGAAGAAGAGATTTCCCCACCTGCCAAGGAGCATCTTTGTCTAAGCTCGAAGGTGAACTTCCACCAGCTAGGATGGTGACAGAGGTTTGGGAATGTGCTTGGGTAACGGTCAGCTCAGTTATTTATTGCAGCCCCAGGTATAAGGGTAGTTTTCGGCCCACTCATCCCAGCCAACAAAGTCGTCCCTATCTGGGAGCTGTCACTTCCCGCTGGTGTGAAAACCTTTTACTTGGTCCCATAAAATAATGTCATTGAGCAACTATAGAGTTAGTCTTTCCAACTGAACAATTGGGCGTTTCTGTTGGAAATCTGTTTGGGGCGATGGAATCAAAGTTTTCGTCTTATGGGTGAAGTTTCCGCATACTCGTATATATCTGCATCAGGTCTTAGACCATGTAACATCTGAGATTGTAAGGAAGGAGTAAGAAGTTTCAATATATCTTCTCCACTCAACCTAATAAAACTCCCCATCTCATATATGCAGTATGCCGTAACGTTATTAAACGAAACAAATAATTATTTTTGTAGGAGTGGTATTTTTTTAAATATTTCGTTGTGACTTCAAGTGAAACTACATTTGATATACACGCAAAGCAGGTGCTGCGCAAAAGCCCTCCAAATCAGCACCATTCTGAATCAAAACATTGAAACTTTTATTTAGTGGTTTAAATAGTCCTTGATTTCGTAAAAGGTCATGCCTCGAGGTTATAGAAGATATTTACAAGTTTTTAAAAAGGCAATATACTTTTTTAAGTAACTAATGTTTAACAAAAGAAGAAAAATATTTCAAGTAGCCTCAGCTCTTAAAATATTGCGACAACTAAAAGTACAAATAAAAATCTTTTGCCTTCATGCTCAATGATTTGATGAATCAAGCAGATTATTATGCTCGCTAAAAATTCATGCTACATATTTGTCCGCTTTTACAATCTACAGAAGTATCTTACCTGCGATCTTTAGGTGATTCCATAGATTTGAATCCAAACCCTTCCCCCAATCCAATCTGAAACCCCATATTGTGATATAATAGGAGTATCACCACTATTATATGCAATCCACATGATATTCCTGCCATGGAAATCTAATGAGTCGAATAACTTTGTGTTTTAATAAAATTCAAATAATAAGTATTAAATTTATGTTCTGATCTCATCTCCAAAACTTCTTATGAAGAAAGAACGCGACGAGAATAATAATATAAAGGGTCCCGTGACAATTTGACTTGCAAGAAGATAAATGATCTCTGAAGAAGTTAAAACTCCTCTGACGGCAAAGAGAAAAGACATTTGTCAAAATCAAAGTCGGGCGTTTCTTTCCCTGTGCCTCTATTGGAAAGGGTAGACAATACGAGGCAATCACGGCAATGCTATTGTGGAGAAAGGGACGAATATTTTATGGAAGAAGAAAAGTGTTAATTGTTAAACAATAAATACGTGGTAGGACATTACAGGGAGACCCTAGGCCTATGGATACCTCAGGATCAGCGTTAGACAATCCTTCCTGTCGAAGTTCTAGACTAATTTCTCGGCCTCTTCATCTATAGTAATGCTCATTTTCCCTCGCGAGGCTGAATGGACCCCACGGAGGTCCTTTGAGGATCCTTATTGAAAAAAAAAAAACTAAAGAAGAAAGACAAGTGCTTTTTTGTTTACAAACTAATTTTGAGCGTCGGTTGCTCTCACGGTATTGGTAGGTCTCCAATGGTTCATATCCAGTGATGTGACTGGGTAGATCGTGGGGGGGGGGGGTCCGAGCCTTTGCTTCTTCTTTCTCATTCGAGGGAGTTGACAATTATAAGGAAGATAATTTATCACAATTGCTCATCGCACAGATTGTAATATCACTGCAATAAAAACTAACAAAATAATTGAACTGCAATAAAAGTTTATTTATCGTTGTAAATTTTGGCAAAAACGTTCTCAATCCCTTGCCATTGTCAAGGTATTAATTGAAGAGTAAATGTTTTAAAAGTAACGTCCAACAAATTGTGTCTTGTTTTCTAAATTAGAAGTGACGGATGTTGGCATTCAGTGATGACTCTTTGACAATGAAGAGATCTTAGAGATCCGGGGTCTTCTGGGTCACTTAGACTAATTGCTCCGATATAGTGGGACACAATGGGCAGAGCTCAATGACGTTTATTCAATAATTATCCACTTCCTTTTGATTTAGCCAATAAAAGCTCTTTGATTTGATGAGTGAGCAACTGATTGAGATTATAAAGAATAGATTGAATGCTGTGATAAAAATAGATTGTGCGCAGAGGACATCAAATTATTTGCATTGATTAAAATGATAGCCTTTTGATCCTTTATATTATCCACCCTTAACTTTGATCAGTTAACGGAGGATCGTTTAATTTTTTTTTTTATGTATTTAATTTTATAGTGGTCGAAAAATAATAATTTGTATGTACTACATGACCTTAATGCTAGGGTTTAATGGACTGTTAGTTGTATGTTGAGATTGGGATATTGTTTATACTAACGCACAACTCTAGCCGTATGACTTAAATAACCTAACGACTTAATTAACCAATATATGCTAGTATGTAAATAATTAATGTATTATGGTGATGTGTAATTGTAAAAATGTACTAGAAAAATAAACGCGCTATTACTCTGATTTTAGTCTAAGTATAACATGTTTATTAAAGAAATAAAAAATAAAAAACCAAAAAAAGTTATATCCTACATAATTACGTTGCACTTTTTCAAAACCTTAAATACGCTGGATATTCCTAAAGAACCTCCGTATTATATTAAGGGAATAGTATTTTACATCAAACACTTTAAAACAAGAAAAAAAAAAGTATTATTCAAGCAATAACTTGTAAATTTTTCAAAACTTTTATAAATAATGATACCATCTCAGATGAGGTCCTATAACTGCTTTTATAATTTTCAAACTTAACATAAATTCTTTTAATTTTGGAAAGTGAATCCTTTGGGTCGGAGATCTGTTAAGGTCGAATTCGTATCTCAGCAAGTTCAGGTCACGCGGACATGAACTGTGACCCTAAAATCTCATTTGTTACCACTTTTGTAGTCTATGCTATACATTTTTGGTTTAAATCGCCACTAAGGGGTCTGTACTTTACCATTTCCTGAATATAACTATTTTAACTGACCAACTTCATCAATTACTTTATTCCTTTATGAATACTTTGTACGATACAGATTATCATACCCAAAACAGGAGCTCGTGATCGCTCACACCTCAAATTAATATATTCAATGATATTTTCACTCATTGAGCCGATTTCGTACCTTTGTCGATAGTCGTTATAAACCGTTAATGCTGGGCTACACAACTTACAGTTATAGCGGTCAGCGTAAAGCAATCGAACTTTGTTTCGAGTGAAAAGGAAACGTGTAGAGGCGCAATACGAACGCATTAGACACGTCTTCCGTGCAGTCATATAGCACTTTCACAACCGTCCTACCGTTCATTCAACCGTCAGCGTCCATTCAGTCTTAATTCGCGTGTGGGTCTCGTCTTCCCATTGTGAGACCGGGGACCAGTCACCTTACACAGGAGTATTTCCGTATGATTACTTAAAGAATTAACGAAGCCAAAGTTTTCCTGACGAGTAAAAAATTAGGTGTTCGTACAAAATCATGACACCGTTAGCAGATCGATGGGCTCCATTACATGTTGGATACCTCGTTGCGTTCTATTTCAGCTCAAGATATCTCGGAAATCATTCTGATTCTGAGTATACATGACATTAAATGGCGACAGTTAGAGACCCGTTGGTTTATGGAATCCATGACCGTAGTAATTTTTATAGTATTTGTGTGATGTATGAAAAGTACAAACAGGAAACGCACCAGCCGATGCCGTGGTATAGGTCTTCCAAGCGATAGTGACACTTCGATTGCGCATGTCTCAATTCGCAAGGAGTGGCCCATCCCCCACCAGATGTCTCCTGATCTTTACGTAGGCCACTCAAGTTCTTCTTACAGAGCTGTATTAAGGAAAGGACGTAGCACTCACAACGAGACGTGCGCATTTGAGAAATCATTCAAGCTTCGGAGATATGCACTATTTTTTGTATTCCGATATTACCATGATCTATAAAAAAAAAAGACCATTAGCAGATTATAGTTATCGCCGCTTTATGACTCTTGTAAGTTGGCTAGCTTAATTAACTACTCTCCGTTTCACTCACTCATGAACCCTCGAGTGATTCATTAGCGTCACCTGTGAATGATTTATGTGCCTGTGCTCCTTCAGTTCCAATAATAGTCTTGACATAGATCGTAACCGCAGAGGGATCTGGTCCGTTTTAATTGCCCTACGCGATCCGCGGTTTCAGAAAAAAAAAAATATAATCCGAGTAATTAATATGAAACCCAGCCCCTGTAAGTAATAGAGTGATGATAAGTAGGCAGAGCAGGGGAGACGACAAGTAAAGGACATAGGTAGAGGAATCCTGTAAAGGCTAGCAGGCAAGAGAGGACGACTTAATAGGGTGATATAAAGAACAGCTGATGCCAAGGTCAGCCGAGGAGTCTGCTCTTCTCCTTTTACCATCTCCCCCTTTAAGGACTCAATCCCTTGCACCATTTGCGGAAAGCGGTCCCACCATTACGCCCATCCATTAAACATAGATTAAGGCAACCTATCAAAGGATTAAGACAGGAGCCTGATGGATCATCATAGCCACCATATCATAACCCGCTTCCCGCCTCTATATATCTTTCTTTTCCTCATTTATTCTCGCCTAATTTTTTGATGTATTAGATAGTTATTTGCTTATTCTTTGAAATTTGCGGTAGGTCTATATTTTAACTGACGAGTATGTTCTTGGGTTTATTTTCAGGGGAGATAATTTTCATCTATGTCATTGGATTCATATTAACCTTTGTGTATGGAGAAAGACAGGAAGATCTAGGAGAGAGAGAGAGAGAGAGAGAGAGGGAGAGAGAGAGAGAGGGGGGAGAGAGGGAGAGGGGAGAGAGAGAAGGAGAGGGGAGAGGGAGAGAGAGAGAGAGAGAGAGAGAGAGAGAGAGAGAGAGAGAGAGAGAGAGAGAGAGAGAGAGAGAGAGAGAGAGAGAGAGAGAGAGAGAGAGAGAGAGAGAGAGAGAGAGAGAGATGGTGGATGAGGTGAGGCTGGACCGCACGGTGCCCCCTCACCTCACCTCTAGGCCCGGTACAACAAACAACTTCATACAATAAATTACGGGCCGGCGGACTCCGGGGCCTGTAGGGGGGGGGGCTGAAGTTTTTCCACGAGCCAAGGTAAGGGGGGACCTGAGATCTTCTGCTCTATTTCATAATCAACGAGGCCGGCCCCAGAGGCTTTGACCAGCAGGCATTCCAATTAAAAAGACGGAAAGCTTAATTAATGCTAACAACCGAGCTATTCAGGGTTTTCGGGTCCTTTCATCCCGCGGCCGGTGTCGCCTCTGATGAATTTATCTAACCCGGGATCCGGGGACCGACAACCCGCAAGAATGCCACTCCAAGTCGTTCTGGAAGCGGTCCGTTCTCCCCCTCCCATCACATCATTCCGCTTTTATACTGATTTTCACGGGTCAATCCACGCTCTAATTTATGTGACCCCTGTGAGAGGATCTGTTTCACTCTGCCTTCATCAACAATCGACGAAACTTGTGTTGAAGTATCTCATAGACATTTCTAAAATAATTAGTAACTAAATTAACGTATTAGTTGATTGACAAAATTTGCAATGCATCGTTGAGAAATAACTGCTCGTGAAGACAAAATGGTAAGTGTGGCGAAGCTTATTTTCTGGTGTTTTGTTTTATACAACTTTAAATTTTAAATACCATATTTAAAACCTTCGAAGGCAATTACTAGTTAGTCCGAATATCATTATATCTTCACACAGATTTTTTTTTTTTTTTTTTTTTTCAAAACCCTTTATTCAAACAAGTAAACAATAGCATGAACAAATTTACAGATTTATGGCTCCTTTTCCTGCATAGCATAACATGCATTTGAAGGAGGGTAGAGTTACAAACATTTTTCGTTTTGTAGTTAAAATTACAAAAACAATAAATAGACTGGACTAGGTGATGGGGCTGAACCCCAGACTACACAGATACAATGAATTAGATTAGGTGGGACTAAACATTGAGGTTCCTTCAATAACATTCAAAAAAACATTAGGGCTTAACCATTTTTCTCGCTTTAAAATAACAAAATGGGTTGGTAAGTTGACCACAGGGCCCGTCGTTCCAAAGCATTTCCGCAAACCAAAGAGGCTTAAACATTTCAAAAGCATTAGTGCACAGTAATCCACCATTATTTGAGACCCTTCAGCCACTTGGAATTCCTTTCTAAAACTACCTCTACCTTTTGCTGCTTGTACAGCAATAAGTAGTGTTCAGATCCCAAAAAGAGTTCACCAATTTGCAAAGACACTAAGATCTTTTATGTCTACAAATAAAGTCACATTTATAGACAAATGTTTTACTAAACAATTAATAGCATCCTAGGAAATCGGATTTTAACAGATTATTATTTCATTATTAACTGCCAAAGAAAAAATGACTGGAAAGATCGAGAGTCGAACCCGGGACCTCTCCAATATCTAGGCAGTTTATTTTTCTCTTCGGATGCTAATTATTAATAATTATAAACAATAGTATGACCAATACCTAAAAAAAAATTTATATTATTATATTCGCTTTTTTTTTTCTGATTAGGACTTATTGTGTTGAGGGGGCTGAGATAATAAATTAAAACAAGCCATTGTAAAAATATTTAGTCAATTTTTTACTTTGTCTCTCATTCTATTCTGAAGCTGAAATGAGGCTCGAAAGTTTTTATAACGCCGAAGACGTGGCTCATTCAGGCCGTAAAACAACAAAGGACGAAAGCTTCATGATTTCAGCCAGCGCCTCAACAATAAAAGAAAAGCCGCATCAAAAGTTGGCAATAAAAATTACCTTAGACATAATACCTGGATATACAGTTAAAGGGATAATGCCGAGATTAAGGCAATAAAGAGATAGAGGAGCCAGGGAGTTGTAAATCGTACGTTGGAAAGGAATTGAAATAAAAGCAGGCACGCAACTCTCAGAGAGGGGGCATTCATTGCACTGATGGTCATTATCTTACCTTCCCAGTTGGCACAATGAATTATCAACTCCTTCAGACATGTACCGTGCAACCTTAGACTCTCTGGCTCTTTGTCCATGTCGTAATTCACAAATTATATGGACAATGGCCCTTGTATCTTGCCACTAGCTCAATAGATTTCACTTATGTAATAATAACCTTTGAAAATTAAAGTCACCTATAAGTGCTTCTCCCTGTATTATGATGGCCCATTAAAGATTTCGTAACTATTTCTTACAAAATCAAAAAACCGTATTCAATAAATTAAGTAGAATTAGGCCCGTGGTTAAATAAGATTTTATAATTATTAATTCGTAAAAAAAATACTAATACAAACAATAATAAAACAAACTTATCTTGACTGACCTCATGAGCCTTCTTACTATTTTTAACCTGCCTAAAATAATCCTAGCTTACATTATTTATTACTTAAATAATTAATTCCATTAACAAGTTCATTCTTGACACATCTCTTTTGAAACCCACATTTAGAAATAATACAGTCTAAAAATATTATCAAACCTACTTCTTAACCTCAACTACCTTCCTGTATACCCTAATTATTGTAAAATTAAAAAAAAAATACTTGCTCACCTGATCCCAATAGTCCACGGTCACCCATTTATTCTTTACAATCCAATCAGCCCACACCATCAATAGAAAACTCAATTTCAAACTCACATATTTCTTTTTTATGAGTTTTCCCCTTGACTTCACAAAAGCCTTCGATAGAGTAGGAAGCTTCCTTTTGTTCAGCAATCCCAAAGAAGCAGTTTTTTTAGTTAGTTATTGATATGTTTTTAAACATTTCAATTGAAAGTAAAAAAAAAATGTATAACTATAACTGCAAATTATTTACTACATATTTTGCACCTAGTTGGCTATTTATAGTTTCTACAAAATTAGCATGAGTAGATAATTTTAATTGGCGTGAGCATTCATAAAAACACGTAGACCGCTAATTAAATTGGACGTAACGAGGATCTTAAATATGTGGGCCCATGAACCAGACGGCCATGCAAACTAACAGGGCAAAAGTCGGAATAAATTGCCCGACTGAATATCCCATTAAACCCCGGGGTTGGTAGAACTGTTAATTAGACAAGAGAAGCAACATCCACTGCAAAACAATTATAACCAGACTTGCACTCCCCCGCCCCCCTCGAGCCTGATTAAGAAGGCGTTTGTGAGGGCATGTATTCGAGCAAGCCTAGGCCAGTGGTTCTTGCTTTCTCAAAAGTAAATATGTTAATTGTTTCATTTATTTTGTCTTAATTGAACGTCGTAAGAACACAAAATTAAATGTAAAACATGTAAAGTCGTTAATGAAACTATTATTTATATGTAATATCCATCCTCACCGTTGAAGCTAATTACCGACTAATCATTCAAAAATGCTACATAAGTGGCCTTTCGAAAACGGCGTTCTTCAAAGGTACCTTTGTGTATGAAGTAGATATTTTCTGAAAGTTCTTAGGAAGCAGCTGCTTAAATTATTAACGAAAAGATCTTACTAATGAGGCCGAAATTTCCATATATGCGATGGGTTAATTTCCATGTAGAACAATGGGGTTCCTGTGTTTCCTTTTGTTGAGCTTTCTTCCATTTTAGGGTGAGTTCATTATTAAATCTAAAATACATTTTATACCCGAGCCCTGGGGACGGAACATGAAAGGAAACACGTTAAGCACCACCAGCTTTCAGTTACTTATGAATGAACTTTAATAGATGCAAATGCATCGAAGCAGTAACTGGATTGACATGAGATCCTTCAAAATTCTTTAATGTAGACCAAAAATGGAAAAGAAATTCCCTATAATGTTTGAAGATAAGTTCAGAAAAGTCCTACGAACATATGCAATAGTCCTTCCCCCCCTAGGATAGAATCAAATACTAATAATAAATAATCCATTTCGTGTATATATAGTTTCTTTGTTTTTGCTATAAACCCCCTTTTTCTCCACTTAAACTAATTTCTTTCAGCATACACCGTGTTTTTTGTGGTGGGAATGCATTTGCTGCATAGTGTAAGTACTGGATTAGGTATCCTGATCGGATTACTTCCTACACCTTTGTAAAGTTGCAAGATTACTCCAGCGTCTATTAGATAGCAGTTCTATAGCTGAAGAAGAACAACGGTAACGATGGAGTGTCTTAAGACTGCGTTATGTACAGGATAAATGAAAATCCTGCCACTTCCTTTAGGGACATGAAGTAGGGATTGCTCACTCACTGGGACAGTTCTCGAAATCTTCCACCAGTATTGTCATCTTCTTGTACCATTGTCACTCCCACTTCACTCACTTGCAGATGTTTGACCCCAACGATGAACGGATTACACCATTGTTTCGTAGGTTACTGGATGCAGATTTGAACAATGCTCATGTTGAGAGACGATATTGTAATCAGACTAGTATCTGTTTACCAAGAGATGATATATTTGACACGCACTAGATGCACCGCATATACAACTATCTTGGGATTCGAAATGCTATGGTTTTACTTTGAATGTGTGGGCTGCTAACCACCTTGTAGGGCCACACTTCTTATCTAATAGACTAAATGGCCATAATTACTTGTATTTCTTACAGAACGACCTTCTAAGACATTCCAACGACATTCCCCCAGAAGGAAAAAGGACTTTAAAGGTTTTGAATTCACCTTTGGAAAGCTTATTAATACTAGTCGGGAGGACTGGCCTTTTGTTTTTTTAGATGTTCTGTAAGGGGCCCAATGATTTAAAACTGGTATTGCTATTATTTTCTAGTAAATACGTGTATTTTTGTAGGTCCCTAACATTTATTTTGCATTCTCATTTACATATATGTCTCCTTAAATTCAAATTGGAATCCTATAGCTAAGTACGTCATTCGAAATCATATTAAAAAAGAAAATATTAGGACATTTTTCAGAAAAAGATATTACGTCTAAATTTCCGTATAGTTTGTGGTTATGATCATTTTAAATGATAAAATCGTCTTACTAAAAACTTTGATTAAGTAAATGTGTTCGCAACATGACAAATGCTGAGTTATAAAGTATAAAAAAATATGGTTTTTATGAAAAATTGTCATTGGCATTTCACTCCAATTTGATGTAGTTTCCAAATAGGATTTAATCCAAATTGGTTATTGGTTAATCCAATTTGAGGAAAGTTTGTAAATTTGTTTTTTTTATACTTGTAACATTATGCTTGCACTTTTTTGTAGGGATTCATTGCTTTTTTTTTTTTTTTTTTTCCAAAAACAGGTACTGTTTGTATTGTAGTCGTTGTTACCCCCCTCCCCGTTGAACGTAGAGACATTAAATTATCTCTTGTTCTTAAACTATATAAAATTTTCTTTTCATGTTGATTAGGATATTAAATTAAAACTTTCAATGGCCTGATTAATAATTTGTTACATGTGTTTGGACTTGTCAATAAAACTATCATCGCTACGTCCAGAAATATTGCATAAATGAAAATTAAGTGTGATTTGACTTGATTTTTTTTTTTTTATAATTTCATTATTAAGTTTCATTTTGTCGTCCCAACTTCCTGTACATGTAGCATTATATTAACAACCACTTGCCTATGGGTTTATGGATACTAGATGGCACACAATGGGCATCATATGGCCGATAGTTTCGGAGGGCCATGGAGGCAGAGAGAGGCGATGGCGGACGGCGTGATTGGGTTGTCTTAGTTGATAATTCCATCTCCCCCCACCCATCTGCCCAAGTGGGTGGCCAGTCCGGCCCCAGCAGTCGACCTGCTCTGTGTCCTGAGTGTTCCCTCTTTCTCTGTTCTGTCTACATACAGTGAGTGCAGTGAGATTTTTTTGCATGTGTGCGAGGATTTTTCTGTCAGCAAGTGTGGTCCGACACCCGACGTCTGGGACAGGTCCCGGCAACGCAGATGTAATGGCACCCACCGCAAAAGTAAGCCATCTTCTTTTGTCTTATGTCCCAGCATCTTAATTGTGGGCATTATTTGAGCCTTGTGGGGATGATATGCTTGTGTTTTTGATTTTTCAAGCACCCTAATATTAGCATTCAATACTTCCAAGTTCAATAATTCCATCTTAATTATAGCGGTGGTGATGTCTAATACCAACACCCCCACAAGGCAACGCTTCTAATGTAACTTTATTTGTTCTTGTAATACTATACTGTCATAATCTTGTACTTTGAAGCAACGATATGACATACTGATATTAACAAACATACAGAATGAGTTCATTCGTATGATAACCTGGCAGAATTCATAAGTTTCTTTTTTAAAAGCAACTACAAGAAGTTAATTTATTATTGACTTCTCAGTATTGTGATATTATACCCTTTTGTATGGGGTATATAACACAATGGACAAATTAAAACATAATTTTACCTGGACTAGTAAATACTAGGTATTGTTTACGATTTAACTACGAAAAAAATAGGTTTGTCAGCTTGTCAACAAAAAGAAAATCATGCAAGTTGTTTGACATGTGTTTTCGACTTGGCTGGCATATGCTCAGATGCCTCTATAACTTCTATTTATGTTATAATACATTATAAAATACTAGTCGCCTTAGTTACATGATAGCGAAATCATGTATGATACTTTAACATTTGATTTATGTGTTTAGACTTATGGAGAAGGGAGTAAATGTCACTAATTTTTTAACATATTTCAATTTTGTTTATGTTTTTTTTCTGTCAATTTGTTTACCTGTAGTATAGGATATCTTATCTACTCTCATGTAATGAATACATTCTGTAGTATAGCATAGGAGAGGTGAAAGTAACAATCGGGCCCTTCCCCCACCACTGGCTTAGGGTTTTGATCTCTCAATTCCCTTCTACATTTCGAAGCGAGGGGCATAAAATTCAAAGTATTAAATCTTCCATTTCTGCTTATATAAGCATGAAAAAAAATCAGAAAAGGTTTTAAATCTACATTCGATAATATAAGAAGTATATTCTCATTTTTTAAGGCTTCCGTTTACTCCAACCTAGGGTCTGAAAAGTGGGATACCACATTTTGAGCAAACATTTAATATATAAAATCAATATTCCATATCTATCCCTTGTCACAAAGATATTATGCCTTGTCTATCAAATGAACCCAATCAGCGTTATAAGTATACACTGGTAGGAGGATGTAACCAGTTTTCACAGACTCCATGCTGAACTATTTTGTGGTGTTTCTGACTTCCCGTCAGCTATAAGGTCAGGTTAATCTTTTACATGTAGAATGACGAATATAATCAATGGAATCATTTTTAATAACTCGAATGTCCATACCAGTGCATCTGCCCTGTCAATAAGACAATCAATTCTGGACTAAGTCATAATACAAGACAAAATAAGCAACAAAGCAACTATAGTAATAAACATATACATACATCTCTGACAGTGCTTTTTTTTTATAACTAATAGACTCTGTAAGAGCCCCAACAACTATTTAAAACTAGATCCACGAAGCATCTACTGACAAGATGTTTCAATAGCTGCGTGAAAAACTAGAAGACTACGATGGGAAATTATCAAATCATATTTTGCGCCCTTATAAATAAAAGAATAAGCCTGAAAAGAGATATTTAGATAAATTTCTTTCATCGTTGTATAACACTTATACTAACGTCTTCACTTTTATCTTTTTTTTTTATTAAAACACTTTAGCCAGATAGGAATATAATCAATTATGGGCATAATAAAAGACTCGTTAATAACTTAATCCACTAATGACCATCCTTGATGCTGGTGTGTGTAATTTAATACTAGGGCTGTTGGTATTTATTTATCAGGCGTGTAGAGGGGACGTGTCCTGTGGCGAGGGTGCTCTGAGTTGACAAACTGCGTCTTTGATAACGTCACTGACGCTAAACGCACCTTCTCAAGCCACCCATTTCTCAAAGGCCTCTTCCTCAAGCCGGCGTTTCTTCCAACTCCCGGATATGCCGCCGTAAATTAGCTACCATCCTAAAAGCATATCTCACCCATGAATTATACACAGAAGCATACTTTACAACTTTCGAATCTTCAGATAAAAAGTAGTAAATGCTGTATTTTCTTTGGTGTAAACATTTTTCTATAACCCTAGGGTCAGCGAAGAGTCAACAAGAACAACTTTTCTAAATACCGGTTGGGAAATCACTACCCTGAATGAAGATTTTCAAAAAACCTACTTACCCAAGTAAATTTATTTGAATACTGAAGTATTGAGTATTGAATGGCACAAAATTATATAATAAAAGCACTCATCACATGAAACAGTCCTAAACAGAAAAATTCTTGCAAACAATGGTTACTCGTGTTAGAATTAGTTAAGATTACCCCTGTATCTTCACCAATGTTAGAGCTAATTAATTTAATAAATATACTAATTATATGTTTAAATCAAATGAATAAAAAGGGAAATATAAGAAGGAAAATAAATATGCATTTACTGTGTATTTGTTGTTAAAACGATACTATTCGCTTACTAATCTACCAAAAAATGTCCTATACACACAAGAGCGTACCCAAAATAAACCGAACTGATGATGTAAGTGGCGGAGTTTTGTAGTACCGAGTTTCGCCGGTAGGGCCGTATAAAGCAACTTTTCACCAGTCAGTATGCCAAATCACTGGAGAAGGTCCCGTTTAGCTTATGTTTATTTAATTTAATTATTACAGTTGTTTTGTGTGCTTATTTTTGTTTATGAAAAAGCATTATTTGTGGCAGTCCCCAACCCTCTAAGCGTCGGTTTTTCACTATAAATGGTATGACCACTGATGACCCCATCCTCCCCATTCAGCCGATCTAGCCCCCTGCGACTTCTTTTTATTTGCCCAAATGAAAAGGGACATGAAAGCAGAAGGCGTTTTGAGGGCGTTGTAAGAAGTAAAGGAAAAAACGACGGAGGTGCTTTCTAGCAACAAAGAAGAGGAATTTTAAACAACGTTTCGAACAGCGGAATAAAAGATTGGACCAGTGTATTAACTCCAATAGAGAACACTTTGAAGGAAATAAATTACTTTGTGCGAAAATAGTTCGGATTCTTTTGGGTTTGGCAACGTAGTATTGGGTAAAGACGACAAACAACTTAGATATCAACAGATATGTTAGTAAATATTAGCTCTGACAACTGCAACTTAGTAATCAACAGATATGTTAGTAAATATTAGCTCTGACAACTGCAACTTAGTAATCAACAGATATGTTAGTAAATATTAGCTCTGACAACTGCAACTTAGTAATCAACAGATATGTTAGTAAATATTAGCTCTGACAACTGCAACTTAGTAATCAACAGATATGTTAGTAAATATTAGCTCTGACAACTGCAACTTAGTAATCAACAGATATGTTAGTAAATATTAGCTCTGACAACTGCAACTTAGTAATCAACAGATATGTTAGTAAATATTAGCTCTGATTGTTCTACCAGTGTGCCAGGGGCGTATATCATGCATCTCGCTACAGCGAAGATTTTGGGTACTGCACTATAGGCAAAAAAATAAAAAATTTCAATTATCAAAACAGCTCTGCAGCGAGATAAATGGTTTGCTGATAGCTTAGAGCTAATGTTCGTTACAAGAAAAACAGGATTGCCATGGATGAGCTATTGAAGTCACCAACAACAACAACTGCATTTAGTAATCTGAATATCTGTATATAAATACCGAGACCGGTTGTTCTTGAACAGAGCCACTGATACACTGTGATCGTCATCAGGCAACCGGCTACAACCACTACTAAACTTCCGACCAAAAAAAAAATGTCACCAGCGTGGAAAAGACCCCTGTGCGTCGGGGATTACGTGGAAGCCGCTGTGAAGAATACGCTGCCTTCTAATCCGGAGAGATGGGCCGTACGTCTTCTTCCTGAGACGGGTATATGCAGCCCTCTACCACTGTCAGACCAGAGCTCTTTACTCATGTCCGCAGGCAGCAACGGCTTATCTAGTCATCGGCCAATTTTAATCTGCCCGCTCTCTAACAACACATCGCTTCGATTGATTCATTAAACCGATCAAATCAACTTGTAGGGTTCAGATAGCTAAATGACAGTTTCAAAGTAGATTTTCATTCAATTATAAAGTATATTACTTCTTTATTTTTGTCAAATTCCTTACACAACCATTAGTAATCATGATTTAAGAGCTCATTCGTACACTCCATTTGACTCGCTCAATATGTACAGTTCACACTCATAACTTTTGGTTCCGTGTACTTTGCATGTTGGTTAATATTACATAACAGTTCAAAATGTGCTGATTAGTTTGTCGCTCAAACACAATATCGGAATGTACAGAGAGAAAAAAAATGGAACGTAAAAAAGTCAGAACCGTTCTTTTTGTTTTTTTACAAATCTTTAAATGCCGTACTGACAAAATGAACTTTATTCTAAGACGTAAGACCCTTAACAATAACAGCAATGTTAATTATAAAGGACCACCTAGGTCAATAAAACAGTAAACATCGATACAATATGCACATGCAAAGTCTAGCCAAGAGCCCGTCAGGGATTCTCCCAGTAAAGAGATCAACTACAGAGTAATTATTAAAGCTGTACAATCCAATGTACATCTCATATTCAATTTAAAGAATAATTGTTTTTTTTTTATGGTGTGGTAGGCTGGGGTTTAGTTCTTGAGGATTTTCGTTTACTTGGCATAAAAATACATATTTGAGATCTTTTACAGGTTAAGTGATACCTCAAATACCATTGCCTGTCATTTTTCATGCCTTGAGAAGAAAAAAAATTTTTTCTACTTTTTTAACCCGAATGAATATCAACTCTACTTAGGTGCTAAGTAGAAGAATGTACACTCTAGTAAATAGCCAAATTTAAAGCAAAATATTAGACTTGTCCAGTCCACACCAACCTGGAGAAGTAACATGGGATGAGCTGGTTGAGCTGAAGATTTGCGAAAACCTAGAAAAATAGAATGTTCTCATCAAGTCCAGTGTTTAAAATTGACTAATTATTGGAAGAGGATAACTTAAAAATGACTAGATTATTTATAAGATTAAAAAGGATTTGATTGATGATACCCATAAGTCAATATTATTTTTAACGTTATAATTTTCTTGAAACTGTATTTAATTAAAATTTTATTATTTTTTTTGTCGTTTATTCGCACATATAAATACATTGAATTCATTTATAGGTATTATTGGGGCAAAAGTATTCCACAATTTAGTGACCGGGTTAAGGGTTCTAAGATTTGGAAAAAGTTGGGGTGCGAAATAATATTGTGGCGAAATAATGGATGGATTGGGGTGCCTAGGTGCGTACTTCGCTTCAAATATCATTAGTACCATATCGAACAGATTCCTGCCATGAATTTAGTGGTGAAAACTTTAACACCATCATATATTCCTTAGGAACATGAAGTACGGATCAAATCCCCCTCAAAAACCAATCCGTTATTTAATTGTTTACCGGCATAGTCCTTCTGGACCAACTACTTCCTGACAACCTGGTATATAAAACTGTCTATATAAAAAACTGTTGTTGTAGAATATTGAGTCTCACCTTGATTTTAATATAATAAATATCATAGCTAAAGCTCCAGCCTATCTTGTGAATTTCTGGTCAGTAATATATGTAAATGTTTTTATTCAATCCGCTATCAATTTATGCAGAACAAATAATTCAGAATTGATATTTAAAACCTTTCGAACGTTACTTATAATGCTTTATAAATTCAATTCCGGTTGCCTGAACACACGAAAGAACAAATAAATACTTTGAAATGAGTTGAATTGTTGCTGTCCGGTAGCAGACATCATTTTTCTCCATTCTCCATTATACCGATCGTAAGTTTTCTCTTTTATTTTTTTTTATTTTTTTAGTTGGAGGCCGGTGATTTGAATTGGACCTGTCAAGAGACCGGAGTGTCGGCCCACGAACACAATATACAAAAATGCGCCCCACGGTGACACGCCCACGAGGCTGTGTAACATAGATCTTAATGATAAGCGTTTTTATACCGTGAGAACAAATAGACTTATTCAACTGTGGACCTTTCATTAGGATTTATACCGCATTTGCATATGGCTGATAAGATATGTCTCTTCTGTAGGTCGATTACTGCAATCGGAACCAGCAGGTACGATAGATGGGTTATTTATTGATGCAGTACACGTCTACCTCAAGTGGCATTTAGATCGATAAAAACGCGCGGAATTAAACGGACGAGCTGTCAACTGTGCTACCTACACCTTCAACATTGACGAATAGGCAAATGTTTCTTATGGTTTAGCTCGATAATTATCAGAGACTGCTCGCGACTAAATTACGGTTATTTGCTGTGAAAGTAATATGTACGCTCATTAATAAATATTGTCCATATTAAAAAATTAGGAAATTCAGTCCAGTGAAATATTTTTGAAAGGGGGCTACACATCTTCCGTTTATGTGTTAAATTCATTTAATAAATGTGATAGATATTATTGGGGCAACAGTATTCCACAATTTAGTGTCTGAGTTAAGGGTTCCAAGATTTGGAAAAAGTTGGGGTGTGAAATATTAGTGTGGCTAAATAATGGATGGATTGGGATGTACGCTCCTAGGTACTTCGCTTCAAATATCATTAGTACCATATCGAACAGGATTTTGGTGAACTTAGTGGTGAATATGGCTATAGTTTGTGATCAGTTCAGTGATCAGATGGCTGAGCGATACACTGTGAGAACTGCACAGCTTAGACCGGTTTTCCACGCAGATAAATATTTTGTTCGTACCCTCTTTTGTAACGATAATCTGCGCGGTTGGTCGCACAGTCTGTTCAGTCGCTGGTTTTCCTGACCAACACCTATGACCACTGTCTCAAAGAAAGGTTCACTTTTATCATTTATCGACGGCTAACCACCCCATCCCGAGCTCTGGGATACCGCATGCGTATCTTATTCTGACACTAGGTGTTTTATCACGTGATAGTGGGAAATACAGTAGTTTTCATAACCGCTATATGAATAATACAAATAAGTGATAAAAAGAGAAAACAGGTATTCGTCAATAATTCAGTTCTGATAACCAATTATTAAAATCATGTTTTTTTTTTATTAATCATCTGTTTGACCGATACCTGGCGATGAACATTACTTTTCATAGTTTCCCCACTTTATAAACTTAGAGAACTAAAAAAAAAAACGAAATGTCGTTGACAGCCCCCTCTACATTATGACATCTTGAAAGCTATCAAAGAGAATTTGCTTTTCGACTTGTTTATCGAGCGACGGGCCATTAGTTTATAAAGTCGCGCCTCTAGCTGAGGGCACAATGGCTGGAATGCACGCTAATAATAATCGTGAAGGATGACACGGTTGAAACAGCAGAACGAGATGTCAGCTGTTGATGGATGGCTCTACGGGTGAGATTGCGTTTGTGCAGGGTAGACGTCCTCAAGTGTCGGCGCTCTGCGATCCGATCAACAGTGCTTACTCCCTCCCTCCCGGGTGTCAGGCCCAGTCGGGGAAAAAAAAGGAAGATCATAGAGACATTATTAATACGCACTTTAACATGTTGTTTGAACTCTACACAAGTTATTAAAATAAATCCTTTTACCAAGTGTTTTTTTTTAGGCTGCGTCACTTGTTTTCGCCCGTTCTCCAAAAGGTTGAAAAGAAAAGTCACTTTTAGTTGTTTACCCACAAATCACATGAACTTAACGCACCCCACACTGAACCATTAACACTGAACTACTTCTCTATTCCCTGAATGGAATAGAAAAGATTTTTCACCCTGAATGAAGTTCGTCTCTTATATTTCAAGACAAATAGGAAACCATCCAAGAAAAAATATATCATAAATATTTTGGAAATGTAAGAAGAATGGCTCCAAAGCGAATTCTTAATGAAATTATGTTTTTTGGAAAAATGAGAATATGATTATTTAACCGCCCAGTTTGTCGATCTTCAAATGAAAGAGACTCCTTTTATATCCTCCCAAAATGATAAATATTTACCCAGTGAATCATTTTTATGAACATACATGTTGATGCTAGTGAATATATCAACAATTACCTTTAATGTATTTAGTGAATTCCGGAATAAATCGTTAAATTAAATATGTACCTCTGCAACGAAAGTAATAAAGGTACGAATCTCTTTTAGTGGTTTTCATAACCACTGCACTACATAAGAGCCCCATCAAGCATTATTTAAGCAATATTTAAATCTAAATCCTTGAGGTTATTGTTCTGCATCTAAATTATAGCCTTTACGAAGCATCTAATGACAAGTGCTTTCAACGAGTATCCAATACAAGGTGCAATGTTGTGAACCTAATCGGAGGTAGTAAACACTATAACTGTGCGTAATATGCAATTTTCTGACCCTTGATTCGGTGAATCATCAAAGTGCAGCTACTTCCTTCCAGCAGCTTCCCTCCGCTGCGCTGAAGCCAATCTTCCCGTTGGGTTTTACTGCCTCGCCCAGACCCGGCGTACACGGGACGTATCAGACACAGTGTTAGCGTCACGACAGAACAGACACGTATCCCGGAATACTAATCAGACTGAGACAACGGAGGAATTTATCTCTTAACTACGGCATTCCTCGTGGCTCTGTTTATGTCTGTCTGAAGTGGCGATGTCTTCTTCGTCTCTCGACGAAGTCACTCGGTTCTATCGTTCTATTTGTAAGTCATTCGTCGGATAAGTAATTCAAAAGAATGATTCGGGGGAACTATAGAGTCTTAGGTTAATTAAATAACAGGCATAGGTCTTGGCAGTGAGCGTTGTTGAATTTAATACATTTAGTTCCCCTTCCATTGTAAATATATTGGTAAGGTAAAAACAATTAAGAGTTAAATTCATTAATCAGTGTTAATAAACTCATCCATATTTAATCGTTTTCATATTCTTCTAAAACGCACTAGTGGAGTCTCTACTGGTTGCCTTCATGTGAAGAAATAATGAGACAAATCCACTGCGTCCAGCAATATGAGCTTTATCACTTTTCAAAGATCAATCTTCTTCCCACTGTCTAAACTGTGTCTGATATTTATTTCTTGGCACAGACATTCCGTGGTCCAAATAGTAGTTCATTCAGTTTATCAAAGTGTTCTCTTATTTCTCATCAACTCGTTAACAGTCCAGTGTGCAAACGTATGGCCGCTAAGACCTCTTAGAAACAATCACAAAGTCGAATGAAGTTGAGTGTATTAACTTTGGATAGCTTACAGTCTTGAAGAACCCACGTATTTCTGCCTATTGACAATATTGTAATGTTCTTAAGTTGACTTAAGAGCGAAGCCCTCGAGATGACAGACGCCAATATCCTCTCCTCTCACTGACAGCATAAATAAACAAGTGGCCAAGACTGGCAGGCGGGGTTCCATTAATATTTGTTTCTAAATGCGTCCTCCTAGTGTCTGTCATCGTGGAATCCCTCATTCCAGAACGGTGACTGCTCGCTGGCCCTAACAAGGGTGCCAAGTGCTGGCAGACCTCCACCGCCCGGCTTAGGTATTTATGTCCTATCGTCGTTCTGGCTCTGACTAATCGTGCACGCATTCGGCTAACGTTTAATTATATATATATATATATCGGGCTTGGCTTGTGTCGAGATCCGTCGATATCGGCGCAATTGCGTGAGCTACCCATCGCGTGATAGGTGCTTATCTTTATCTCTTAGTAGTTATTCGCATGCCTAACGCTACTTCACAATTTGATTCCGGCTAGTAAAAATAAATGAGTACAGGCTGTACTGATCCAAGCGCCTTAAACTTCGAAAATAGGTCCTTTAAGCGATAGTAGAGTCCTCCTTGAGAGTTAGGTTTTGTCAATTTTCCTCTTGAATGAATCAATCAACCAAACCATCTTGTCAATGAAAATGCTCTTACATGAACATAGTAATTTTTCATCAAATGCTGTCAACTAGTTATCAATCAACTATATTAATTCCTGTGGCTAATGGTTATGGGTTAAGATTGAGAAGTGCTTATAATACCGTTTAAGTTTACCGTGTTTGACTTTCTACTCGCTCTAGTGGGCAAATTAAAGCAGCATTTTAAGCAATGAGAGTGTAGTTGCCGAAAGCGCTAGCGAAATAATCTTTTTGTTAATCTCTTTTGATATAAAATTAAATGTTTCCATTTTCCTATGATGTTTTACTGATGCTGTATTAAAGAAACTCGATGTAAACATTTTCGTTGTTCGCATTAAGTTTTCGAGGCATTCCTTGGCTTTCCTTAGCTAAGACGAATAAAGAAGCTTGTCAGAGAAATCAGCCTTTGTTACTTGTACATGCTTGAAAATCTGTTTATAGCCCTGCTTAAGATAAATATTTTTAACTTTAATTTTAAGGAGTATCATCTAATAGCAAATAACTTATGATTTATTATAATAACTACATACTCAACCGATAGCAACTAAACTGTTTTATTTAGTTGAGACATTAGGCCATTGAGCGAACGCCGAATAGGGTTCATTCACAGGCCGCCGCGCCTACATGCTCCGAAGATCATTAAAAGCCAGCGAACGCAGACGCCCCAGCCTTTAAAGATGACCGGGCAGACGGAGGACATGTTTTCAGATGGTTACTGAGAAGACTGAAAAGAGTTTTATGCCTCGAGTCCCGACCGACTTGCTAAGGGATGAAATATTACCGTCTTTATTCCGGTACTGGGAATGTTCCTGGCAGCCTTATCTCTACTCCACGGGGCATTAGTCCTTCCTCCAAGAATTTTATCTGCCCCCTCAGCCTCTGGCCTCTCCTGTCCTGGATAGTGACTAATTAGCTACAGCTAGTACAGTCAATCCCTACCTTTCCTGAATAGGCCTGTTACCAAAACTGAACAGTAACCGGGCATCGAACAGTCAAGAATGGAGTTCTTTTTACATAGAAACATAACCTCTATATAGCAATGTAAAGGTTGACGTAGCAGCCAGAAAATGGAAGTTCTAGGATTGTTTAACAAACATATCATCCATATATGAATAAAACTTTAAAATATTGAGACAGCCACGAATATGAGGAGCGGAAAATGAGTGATTCCATTTTTTTTTTCATTATTTATCATTATTATATATATTTCAAAATTTCAATTGGTGTTTGCTTTCATTTTAAAGAAAAAAACATGTAATATAGAAATTTTAATCAATTTGTAACACCCTATACATTGTACATTGTAACACTAATTTGTAATGGTTTTTGAAATTTAAATATTTATTTAAATCAAAATACAATAATTGATTCATGTGTTTTTTTTGGATTACCAAATGAATTGAAATTAAAGACAACCCTTATTTTAATTTCAGATTGCATTTGCATGGACCACTGACTCAAGAATTGATCCAAAAATCTATGTAAGTTTTTTTTTAAATATAATTCACAAATAATAACATCATTATATATTGATAGAATTCTCAACAGGTGGTGATTTCAGATAGGAAGACACGAACAGTACAAATTGTACCTAAATTTATAAATTTTTTGTCAATCTGAAACTGTCTTGATAAATCTTTAGCCCTTGATAGAATAAGAGGTATCAAGATTTTTTACGGTCATGAATATGATAATACAAAATAAAACATTATGAGAAAAAAAAAACCTGAACGTCCGTAGGTGGGAATGTATAATACAGGAGGCTTTGGAGTATTTTTATTTATTTTTCTTTCTGGTACCAAGCCGTTTATTAATCTAGTATTCGATTTGTAAATGCCTAAAATTTACAACAGAATATAAAAAATTCTGTGAAATGTTCTCAGTGGAACATTAGGTGTTCATAAGAACCAAATCTCTCCCAGAAATCCCCGTCTCTATAAACATTCGTTTACTGTTGAGTATAATAATACATGGTTTGAATACTTCATGGTTGCCATTGCTGTCTGTATTCCTTCTCTACCAATGGAGTAAAGCGCCTTTTTGAAGTCTACAGAAACGTTGTGTAAAGGGCTTTGATTGTAAACATGAGCGAATTATTGATAGGTGAATATAACATATCCTGACCGAACAATATCACCAAGACCAATCACGCAGTGACCGCACCTCTACTACACGCCGGGCGTGCCCGCCACGCACCCCGCGGCCCAATCTCCCCCTGGCTAGTTTTTCATCGACGGATGATGTTGCTTGCGGTCAGATGCTAATTATCGGCTCGGTCGGAAGACATGATGACTTGATCCCGATGGCTTGGCCTAGTTAGGCTTGGTAATGGTCGTCCTTGGTAGGCACACAATGGTAGGGTCCAGACCTACCTGGTCCTGTCACACTGGGCTACATGGGAATACCTCCTATACTCCGCTCCACCTTACAACTGCATCGCTCTCACCAACTTTAAAACTCACGTTTAAGAGTGTTTTTATACTTTTTATCGTATTCTTCAAAGAAGCCGTAAGACTAATAAATTTTCTGTATTTTTCTTTTATTGCACTATTAGTTAATACTTTTCCGATATTTTCCCCCTACAATCATTCTTCTCGCTGTTCTCTCTCATCATGATTCCCATCGTTGTATAATTTATCCTGAAGAAGATGGGTGTTATGGAATCGCTAATTTGACATGTACAAAAACATGTAGAGACTAGCACCAGAAGGAAAAGTTAAAGGAGGAATCGATGCCTACCAGAATGTTCAAATTATATTGAAAATATTATAGCCTATCAACTAGCTTTAAACTTTCTATTTTTTTTTTGTCCAGGGCTATTACGTATTACTGACTACTTATCGAGATTATATTGAAAACAAGTATATATATATTTGTTGTATGTGTATAGTGTAGAAAATAAGTGCATACATGAAAATCAAGTGGGGAACCGTCAAGCAACTGTGTAACAGTATAACTATAGAAATGTAATTACAAAAAAAAATCAACTACCATCGACTAAAAGCACTTTTGAAGAAAAATGCGTTTTTTTTTTTAAATATTTCCCCCCTTAGTAAGAACAAATGAGATAATTACACAATTAACAAACGTGTACACAACCTGGTCATTATTTGCTCCTTGTGGTGGAACTTTCAGGTAGAAATAAGTTCCTGGAAGTGGCCTCCACTCCTTTCTTGTTGACCCTTACCTGTGCAAGAGTTCCATCTTTACCTGCCACCTTTGTTGTCTGTGAGAGTCCACGCCGGATGCACTCCGTAACAAACACGGCTCGCTTTTCTCATTTGGTCGAACAATATAATGAGGTAACTATTTATAGTTTTTGTAGCTTTTTTTTTTTGGTGTGATCGATAGGGGATGGGTGGAGGGGTGACGCCTTTACCCACTACAACTAGGGCAGAAAGGAAAAGCTTGACCGTTTACAACACAGACCCGAAAATCATCGACCGACCAAAACTCCATCCATACATTTTCAAATAACAAACATTTCACCAGATTGTCTATGCTCATGTTTGGGAAAAGTGATTCAAACGCAATCAGATCTTTTACTCCGATCAGTCTGAGCGATATCATTTAACATTTTTATTTTTAAACTTCCCTCCCCCCCCCCCTCGTTGTCATTAAATTTATAAGAAGTGGTGTAAGCGCCAAAAGTGCTAGTACCACTGCAAAACAAAATTGCAGGTAAACCAGAGAGATGTGCATATTTATTAATATTGATCCTCCTCGATTTCCAGCCCTATACTTAGACATACTTCTCAGTACAAAATTTTATTAATAATTAATCTAACAAGTTTTAAATAGGTAAATAATGAATGTTTGACTTAAAAACAAAAATGCGAGGGGATTGGTCCTAAGATCAACTAGTCAATGGTCCAGGCTTACATGTATCAACCCTTGTTTACTCGGGACATGTGTACTTTGAGGAACTTGGTGACCATAGCTACTGGGGAAGGCTTGAGTCACCCCTCTGGTTACCAATCTTCAGAGATTCCTTGTAGAAAATCTTCCTTTTCTGTGGCTAGTGAGTATTAATGAACTACTCAGTCAATTAGTAACCGCAAGATATTTTTCCCATACTCATGACCAAATGTATCCAAACGTTATATAGCAGAAATTTCGTTTTGGTATGGACCTCTGGACTGGGTACCCTGCTAAGTTTGACCTAAGAGACTATATATATGGGAAGTTTTTGGATTCGAGTCCAGCGAGTACAACTTTTCTTCTTTTTTTTTTTTCTTTTTCCATAGCCCCTTTAAATTTACAGATAATTATATATAATTATAGATCCTCAGGTGAATCTAATTACAAATTATTTTCTGTATTTCCTGTAGCATCCCTATATTATATACAGGTTTTTTTTATTTTATAAAAATTATATAATGAATAAAGAAGTATAATGATACACATTATACGCGACTGGAATGACTAATAAAAGTGATGGGGCTCACCTTTTTGATCAAACTTGCATACTAATTCTTAACCTAATTTTCCCCCGGCAGTCTGTTGCCATCGATGCGGGAGGGGTGGTGGGCCATAGTGTTAAACACTGGGTTGGTTAGGTCAAACGAGTGCTGACTGGGTTGCAGGTGGTGCAATGAGTCAAAAAACTTGATGTATCTCCAGCGGATGAACTCACCCGCCGACGGCACGCCAAGCAACGGGTAGTCTTAGCTTACTCTGCCTGGGTGCAGTTAAGGGATCAAGTTGACCGGAGATGGCCGCTACCAATGAAGAGCAAAGTTGCCTCTGACCTTCGGCTTGGAGAACACGAGTACGGACAGCCGAAGAGAGAGCCTAACCTGTTGAGTAAAAACAGCTGAGGGGAACGGCCCCATAATGAAGACATCGGCCGAGGAGCGAGCGCAGGCGGGACGGCTAGTACATCCGCCTCCAGCTACGTGCCTCTACGCTGATTGAGTTATTACACCGTAATTGTTGAGGTCTCGCATACCTCCGCCATATTTATTACAATATAGCCCCCCCCCCACGATTCTCCTCCACCTCTTGTTCTCGTACTTTAAAAACAATTTGGTCCTGTCGTTTTGTTTGTGTGTTGGCGGCAGCGTCACGTTCTCTGCGGCGCGCTGATGCCTCTATAAACTGTTACCGCCCGGTGTTGTTTATCTAACCTGCTCGCCGAAACACGGCATTTGTTTTATCTGAGCCCGTGTGATTGCTACGTACGAACCGGAAACTAGTAGCTCACAAAAAATAATTTAGAAACGCTGAGACCACATGTAAGGAATAGCAAGGTCACTTTTTCCCCTCTCGCACAATCCCTGTCTTGGTTACCTTTGGACTTCTCCTGGCCTGGAAATCCTTATTCTTTGTTCTACTTCAATCATTAAAAAATTGTATTTTTTGAAATATAAATAAACTATAAACCTTCTATTATTATAATACAGTAAGTTCTTTAAATGGGGTGAATATTTATGTCAGTAAAAGAGTTTTTTGGAAGACTGCATTAGGTTGATGAATGCGGATTGTTAGGTTTTCATCGGATTCATACTATGTATATATGTTTTAAACACTCAACATCACATACCGTCTTGCAATAACAGTTGATGCAATAGTAACCTTTGTCCCTTAATTTGATGAACACCTAAGAACTAAGCCTATAAATGATACATAATGTGAAGGAAACATATCAAAGGATGGTCCGGACCCGGTTTTTCCGTGGAGTTTAGACCAGAGCCGTTTCCACAAATACAAAACCATATGTAAATAGCCGATATCGTTTTGCGTTACCGTACGGAGAAAAATAAACCTAAATAATTTCTAGGCTGTGAATTAATAAAGCTTATATGTTTGCGGAACGAAACATCTTTCTTCAGATATATTTGTTATTTATGTTACAACACAAGTTGTGTTCAACTAGTGTACTACATACATACAAACCGACAGACGAAAGATTACGGCGTACCACTTTTAAAACCTATCTCTAACCACTGCATGTATGTGACGTCATATATACTTAAACCAGCATCAAATTTTCGACTACCATTTTACAACATTAGGGGTAATCTAAAATATTTTCCTTTGAGTATAGTCTCTCCATTCAAACATTCTAACAATTCTCGAAAAAGGACGCATTATACAAAAACAAACGTTCTTTATAACATATCTTAACAAGTAAATAAAGAATACATGCTATAGTAATGGCCTAGACGTCTATTTCCCGTTACAATACTTGTAAAAAATCTATCCGGACGGATACATAACGATACACAAAGGAGAAAGTAGCCAATTGGGGGACAAAGGAGTCAATTTTGAAATGCGTGTTCTCGACTCGGTCCGTTACTGTGTTAAAATTCCGAGAGCGGAATCGGGGCACGCCCACGCGGTCCTGCCCTTGCCTTGGTTCCATACCACGACTGCCCTTCCCTCCAGTGACCACGGCGGACAGTCATTCCGTCATCAGTATTGTCCAGGAGTACGATAAACTCCGAATTAGAATATGAAAAAAAACTATGTTCAGGCAAGGTGGTACCAAAATTTAAGATATAGGTTGTAGATTTAAGAGGATTAAAGGTAAAGAATGATAACTCATAGTTAGGACTTCGCAAACGATTTCTTATTAGGTTACAATTTTGATCCCCCTAAAAAACTAAGCAATTTACAAAAATCGTTAAATTAGCAAACGTTAATTGTTGGGTTGAAAGGTAACAACCACAAAAGTTCGGAACGCATTTTTAAACTCAATTCCGTCAATGTTTTTGAATAAAAACAATTTGTTATGTGTGGAAATTTATTTTAGCGATACACAAATCATGAACTACCTACAAAATGGAGTAAATTTCATTTTTCAAAATTAAATTAAAAAAAAAAATTCTTAAAGATTCAGTTGATGCAGTAAACAGAAGGGCACATTTTTTCAGCTTCTTAAAGGTCAGAAAGACAATTCATAAAGGTTAGGAGATCCCACTTTCTGAAATCAGACCCAGGACTGAATGCACAATTTTAAAGTCAACCACGAACGGGAAATAAGCCCATTGTCTTATATTCATTTATAATGTTTTATTAAAGACTTGGTTATCAATAAATTTTGAAGAAAAAAAAATAGAAATAAAAAAGAGAGTACTTCTTGTGATCGAGAGTGTAAATTTGGGACAGCACTTATGAACCTAAGGCATCCATTGAGAGATCAGATTAATGTCTTTATTATCGTGAGGACCCGTTTATAAATATTCATCAAGAGAAACCGAGCGGTCCTATTACTTGGGAAGGGTTTATACAACGGCATCTGATAATTTGTTAATACCCCTGTCCTATGCCATCATGTTCTCTTAATACGTATGATTTAAAATTTTAAAATCCTCATTCACATTTTGTCATGATAAAAGGGCGATGTCACAGCCTGATAATTTCCGGTCTGTTAATTCCCACGTCTAATATTGAACATTTAAAACAATAGACGTCTGCCGACATCTGAGCGTCTACTATCATAACGGTTGTTATGGAAACGAAATAAGAAAATAATTTAAAATATTAAAAGAAAAATAACGTCTAGCCGTTTTATATGTAACTTCGCTCCTAAATATATTTACGTCGTTTATCAAAGTTCCTTTTCAGTAAATGGTACGGTCTTAATTATTTTTGGTGGAGAAATATATTTACTGTTACTAAAAAAAAAAATCTTTTGTACAATAAAAAAAATGTCGAGATAATTTATCCTTGTATTTACTAGTTTATGTATTTTGGTTGTATCTGAAACCCAGACTTAAATAATTGATATATATTTAAAACAGTATACCTTAGTAATAGCCTTTAATGGATTTGTCTATTTGACAAATGTGTTCATATCCGTTGCAAAAGACTTATGGTCTTTGATAGTTCTTACTCTTCCTATACAAAAAGGATTCTCTGCATTGTTTATAAATAATAGTTTTTTCTTAGAATAACTTTATTTTATTATAATATATTTTTTATCATTAAATCTTCAAAAGGGTTTTCTGGTTTAGGTGTAACCATAAATTTAGGTTTAATGGGTTTGGTAAATTGTACAATTTACCACGTAATACGTTAAAACGTACGTTTTTATGTCCTCTGGATATTATAATTTGGTGTTTTTCACCATTTATTGCTTTGTCGTCAGGGGCTATAAAAATTTGTTCGTCACTAGAGTCTTGGGAGTGCTGTGTAGCTACTACACTAATTTCGCCTCCCATGGCTTCTGGGTTAGGTTCTTGTAAAGTTTGGTTGTATTCTTCTGAGTCATTAGGTGTTGCTTCTATTAATCTGTCCTCTTCTCCTGTTTCCATATCGTTAAGTTCTACTAACGTTAAGTCAGGTGATGATTATATTTTATTATCTTTAATTGTATGTTCATGTCTTGCAAGAGTTTCTAGTTCTTTTTCATTCTTTATTAAATATGATTTTTTACATATTATTTGACCATTATTAATAATTACGTTCATTTTACTATTACAACAATAATCTGTTATCAAATCGAACTGAAGGATATTTTCTGTAGTTTATGTCAAAATCCTTTTGTAAACAAATTATTATACCGATTAGGGTAGGTTATATGATAACTGAGCACGAATTCGAACGATAACGAATGTTTATAAACAAATATCGTATACTAACGGAGCTGTTAGATTGAAATTAAAAAAAATACTCATGACTAATGGTATTTAGTAGTCATGAAATATTTTATAAGCCAACCTGACTAAGCATTAGTAACGAAGTTCTTTGTAGACTAACTCAAATTTGAATATACAATGATTTCGTTTGCAGCTTTTTAAGATAAAGTTAATTATCTACTCTTATAGGATTATAAAATTATAGAAATTAATTGCTTAACTAGATGGTCTTGTTTAGACTACCTTTTTTGAGTTTTTGTTTTTAGTGGAAGTGGTTTGTTCTTTCAGGAACGAAAAAGAACACAATTTATAAGCCGGCAATTGTTAGGAAGGGTGTCGCACTAAATCAATCCTAAAACGTGGAAAGGATATCGGCCGCTGTTGTTGCTTTAGGAGAGAAATAATTAGTAAGGAAAGAGTTGATTGGTAAGACGGACGCTGTAAAAACAGCCAATTAAAACAGGGCTTATCTCGGCCCATCCATTAGAGATGCTGAATAGCTAAGCACACACCGGGGCTGCTCACCCGTCGGACATATCTTATTTGACTTGGAAATTCTTCGGCGGGGTAATGGGGTCCTCAGGCCGATAGCAGCCTTATTGCTAATTATTGCGACTTTGCCTGGCAGGACTGCTTCAAAGGACACGCCAGTCAGCTGTGAACAGTATATCGCCAGCCTCGGACTTTAGCCGGTACTATCTGCAGCAAAGAGCTGTCACGTATAGCATATGACAGCTTGCCATGAACAGACCGCATGCTCAAAGTCAACAGCATAAACCTGAATGAAAAAACTACCGAGGAACAACCAAAGTTTAATTGTTCAATGAAAGATGTACGATTTTCATCAAATTTACTAGTATATGACATAAAAATTACTAACGATTCATCTGAGCTCTAGTTACAAAGCCCAAATATATTTTCATACAAACTATACAAACTGAGAAAGAAATATATAAAATATTTTTACTATCACTAATATCACCGCCTCCCTTATTTCTAGTTCAGCATCCAAAGGAAATTCACAAATTTGACAGGAGGAGATCATCTACAGCATTATGACCAATGACAATACAAAACAAAGACGATGTCAAGTATCCTGGTTCCACTTTGGGAAACGACATGCATTCAACGACCACATACGATTTACCTCTAATTATCAAATGCACAGACGTAAATATTCCTTTCCGTGCAAACTGCATTCAAAAACGTTCTGCAAATTGATTTCTGGTCACGAGAATCCGTTCAGTCCATATCGTGTTCCCAAATGTACTCAAGTGTCTATTCATGAACCAAATTATGTCATCAAAATCTCTTTTAGCTCGTTCTGATAATAACCCCCCCCCCCCCCCCACAAGCGTTCCAAATTAATTCTCATTAATAACCTCATTCGGTGGTACGTCAAGTAAAGTCATTTAGTTTCCTACACATTACATCGATCGCTAAATTTATAATGTGATTCAAATGGGTAATGCCTACAAATTGTATCTCCTTACCTGTGTAGGAAAAGACAGGGCAATAAATAGTAGGGATGTTTATAAAAAGATTTTACAGTTTCCTCAAGTAGAGTTCCTTCGGTTTAATTACCACTTCCTGACATGGGCGGAGAACGGGCTGGTAAACAGATATTTACGACTGCTGGGGTCGCTCTCGACACATCTGCCTTGCACAGGAATAGTTCAGAGTTATCTCCTCCACTGGCCGGGTGTCTCGTCTAAGCTGACTTGGAGTTAGCACTGTGCGCACATGACAACACGAGTAAAATAAATGCATTTTAAATCAAAACATTAAATCCACTTTTCGTAAATAACATCAATTTACTTTTTGCGCATTTGTGTAGTAGTTTTTTAACACAGCATAGTAAATGAATGTTAATATTTATACAAATATGGAACGATTTTAAATCAACCCCTCAATGAATTTATCTAAATTTTGCATATTGGAGTGCAACTCATCCAAGTCTCCGATCTACATAAACTTGATTGCTCTCGCGGGGAATGCGTATGTCACAGACTAAAAATGACATTTTTAGAAAAAACAAAAACAAACCTACTTCATTTGAATATTTTTCATTTTCACTTTCACATTTTTTTAATGTCCAACTACCCATATTTTTGAATTTCAGCATTGTGAAATACCAAAGGCACAAATAAAAGATATACTTTTGAGTATATGGAATTTCCTCCCGAAGAATGACCTATATTAAAATTGGTTATATTACCTCCCCAATCTATTACTGCGTCTCTAGCTGTTGATCTACAAGAGTATACTCAGGCCTACTCTGCTGTATGCTGCACCGCTTTTTCGTTATCTGACGTATACGACAGCTCGGCGACTCCAGCAATTCCAAAACGGTATACTGATGAAAGTGGTCAGAGGTACTTCATTCGAGCTGCGGAGTGACAGTGAGCTTCACGAGATATTTGAGCTGCCTACGGTGGATGAATTCATCCAACGTAGACATATCAAATTTTTCGACTCCCTGCAATACCTAACAAACCCGGTGTTTAACACTATAACCCCTGCTCCGTTCACCCGTCGATGGCAGGACGCTGTCGCGGCTGGAACGCTTTAGTCTTAGGTTCTAGGTATAGGTTGTTTGTTTTTTTTAGTTTCCGGGTTGTAATCTGAAGGTGAGCCTCATCACCTAGTGTGTGTATGTGACAATGGACTTTTAACTTCAAAAAGAATGTATTATATTTATGCACTCCTTTAAATGCATCTGTGTATGAGGAGAAATATGTAAATCATAAATTATTTATTTATTTTGTTCATTGTAATTTTCAATAAAGAGGTTTTGATATAAAAAAGAAATATATATTACCTTTTCATAAATTTGCTTGATCTAAACATACGAGGGTGGTCTGAAAAGTTTCCGACCTAACAAAGCTTTTATTTCACTAACTTTTATTTATTTTATTATCATCTTCATGTTGAGGTCGGAAACTTTTCAGACCACCTGTGTATGGTTGAATTGATTAGGAATATTAAAACCAAATAGATATAGTTTGACAACAATAGCCTAATCTTACTTAATAATATCTTATGGTTTAATTGCTGGTTGTGTGTATATATTAAGTAAATAACGTCCAATTTTGTCTTCCTTTCTCGGGTAGGAAATTAGACGTCGCTACCATTAACAACAGTCGAGAATGTCAGAATAGGCTGCTCTAGGCAAATTGTGAAATATAAATAAAAAACTTGTTGATGACAAGATTGGACCTTGTTAAAGGATATTACTTATTAACTTAGCTGTCCCGGTTACAAATACATTGGTATCGCGACCACTCGCGCCCCCACTATACCGCCCCCCCCCCCCCCACTGATCAGCCCCCGCCCTCCACCACGTGTGCAGATCGCGACAATGCGCAGGTGAATTTAAACGTAGCTAAGAGACTAGGTGTTAAAAGAGAGCCCCGCTGTGTGGTCCGGCGATTGGCGGATGATTGCAGGCTATCGGCCGGCCACGTCCACTGCCCGCTCCCTCATTACCTTCCCTCCATCTCTATTACTTCGGGTACCTCCCAGATCCATCTCACAGGTCCTGTATCATCTCCGGATCATCCAATCAGTGACCAGATAGGGAGGGATTGCTCTGTGCCCTTCATTGGCTTTAGAGGCAACAATGGAATGAATACCGCAGGATATATCTCTAAGGTAACAACAGGTAACAAATATTGAATCACGAGGGTAACCTTCATAGTCATGCTATCCTTCATGCAACTCAGATTTTCAGCCTTAATGGATATTTAAGAAGACTCTTTTGACATATTATTAATAATTAATGAGCTGTGTGGCTGAGCAATCTGATGAGGCTGCAGTACCACGGAGTAGTTCAATATTGATTCCAATCAACTGCTTAAATTCTGTGATTTAATTAATTAGTGGTATTTTAACACATATAGACAAATTTCTACTATTCAATGGATAATCAAGAGTTTTCATTTTTAGCTTAGTGGCCATGCGCTGTCTCCTAAATTATCCTAACAGAAAATATAATAGTCCATATTATTTGTTTATGCTATAATTTATATTTCATTTCGTTTTATCCCTATTATTTAGTTAATACTATTGTAATGAGACTTGAAGTAGTGAAAATGAGTATCAAATTTTCATAAAGTGTATAAGTAATTAGCAGCCAAATAAAAAATGACTCGCAAGATCGCAACTCGAAACCCCAAATATAGGCCACAATCCTATGTGTGTTGCGCTAGTTTTTGTTATTTTGTCGATAAATTGGCTTATTAATAATATTCTATGAAACTTTGATTGTAGCACCTTATGAAAATTTGATACTCATTTTCATCACTTCGAATTTCATTACAATAGTATTAACTAAATAATCGGGATAGCATGAAATGAAATATAAAGTATAGCATAAATAAATAATATGGACTATTATATTTTATGCTAGGATAATTTAGGAGACAGCGCATGGCCACTTAGCCAAAAATGTTAATTTTTAATTGGATACTATATTATTATAGTAGTAAAACACTCTACAACCAATTAAGATCGGAGACAGCAGGATATGGATATTAGAACCTTATGGACTATTGAATTCATCAAAACGCAAGATTTTTAACTTTAAATAAGCCAATTTATCTCAAAAACTACCACAACACACATAGGATTGTTTGTAAAACCAAAGTATACCTCTATCTAATCTTGTGCATTTAAGTGAAAAAAATAATTATGAACAAAAAGTAAATTCAGTCAAAAATAAAACTCGCGAAGGGCAGGATAACTCAGTTGATCTGAGTCCCCGACTATACGTTGATCTTGCAAGTAATTTTTTCTTTGCTCATTAATTATTAATAATTGTACTGCTATTATTATAGTAATTAAGGACCAATACCACAACGAAAATTTTCTCATTTAAAACATGTATATTAAAATATTTCTAATAGGTTCATATAATGCATTAATAATGACAAACTACCTTCCGGAGAATCAACTTAGCTTCTACTGCCTGCCTCTGTGCCCATTGAATATTTGCGAAAGTTCCGGGCAAAGAGGGTTCATATTGGAATGGTCGACGTCAATCGTGGAAGATTAGTTCAATTGGTAGAGCCCCTAGTAAATATTGACCAGGTCAAGGGTTTCGAGTTGCGGTCTTGCGAGTCATTTTTTATTTGGCTGCTAATTACTAGTACATCTTATGAAATTTGATACTCATTTTCACCACTTCAAATCTCAATACAATAGTATTAACTAAATACTAGGGATAGCACGAAATAAAATATAAAGTATAGCATAAACAAATAATATGGACTATTATATTTTCTGCTAGGATAATTTAGGTGACAGCGCATGGCCACATAGCCAAAAATTTCAACGTTTAAAAAATAAAATGAAAACTCTAGATTATACATTGAATGGTAGAAATTTGTCTATACGTGTTAAAATACCTCTAATTAATTAATCACAGAATTTAAGAAGTTGATTAGATTCAATATTGAACTACTCCGTGGTACTGCAGCCTCATCAGATTGCTCAGTTGCCGCACAGAGCTGGTTTACAAGGAATCCTGTGTTGGTTGCATAGAGGGTCAGATTCCAGCATCCAAACCAGTCGGGTTCCCACTTCAAAAGAACCGCTCCCGCTATAAATCTTTGTAAAAAAATTTAAAAAACGGCTGTGTACACATTTATATGAATTTACTTTATTAGTTGGGCACTTTCGATTTATTAGTCAATTTCCCCGTGTGAATAACGGGATTTTAAAAAAAAATTAAAACTCCTGTTACATTGAAAAGTTGACAATTAGAATAGACATGACATCATAGCTATTCTCATCTGGGATAGGAGATTTTCTTTCGTAGCAGAAACACGGAAAAAAGCGTCAAGACTCAAGTCAGGAAACGCACCCTTGCTCGGAGTTGAAACATGACTTTTGGCGTGCATTAGCAAACAAACCAACATCTGTAGCTACCTTGTCTAATGGTTGTGTCCTCGCATGATTTTATAAAAAAAATTCCTCAATTTTCGTTAGCTATGTAATAAGAATAATCACACTGTTAATAATATGAACAATGGCTGGAACCGGGGAAGACTGCATTGAGGAAATCTTGACCGTTCTAGTCATATTCTTCTTCACGACAGGGAAGGCTTGACTACTTAGATGGATTAATCCACCATTGGACTATTTAGATGGATTAATCCACCATTGGACTATTTAGATGGATTAATCCACCATTGGACTATTTAGATGGATTAATCCACCATTGGACTATTTAGATTGATTATTCCACCATCGGACTATTTAGATAATTCAGCCTGGCAGAAGAACCTCTTGCTTGAACGAGAAGAAACCACTCACGAGACTCATAGAATTTTACCCTGTCTCATTTTACATTAGTATAAAGAAGCTTGAGGTATATTTCATTTATGTATTAATTTCATATGGGAAAAACTAGTGATAGGATCAACCAAACACGAAACATACATAGAAACCGAAATCATTGAAAATAGAGACACAGACATTAATTACACTTCATCTTATTGTAATAGTAACGATTTAGTATGTTTTGTACATACATACACACACACATATGTACATATACAAAGCAGGATATTGAAAAAGAACTTAAGACCGAAAAAAAATTAAACAAAAATCGTGAAGACCCTCCAAACGTAAAGGAACAACCTTATGTTAAAAGTAGGACCAAAACAAAAAGGGGATATAAACCTCTAAAATAATTCCTAGATAAGAATAAAGTAATGCATGTGCATACAAACAACAATCGAAAACCATCAGATAACTGACATAACATATGCAGGACATTTGGATTACCTGAATCACATATTATGGAAAATTTCTATACCGTGATACACTATTTACACTTTGATGCTCTGATTAAAAAAACTAATAAAGTTAAGAAAGAACTTGCCAATGTTTCTGCAAAAGGCACCATTTATGATTTAACTATTAGACAGATAACATACTTAGAGAATAAGATAAATTCATTAATAGAAACTAAACATCGTGGTAAAAGAGGTATTATAAATGGAATCCGGAATGCCATCAGTTGACTCAAAGGAAACCTAGACGCTTTCGATAAGAAAAATTATGACAAAATTTAGAACATAACGAAAATAATGTCATTAAAGATTGAAAAAACATGATAAACAAATTTAACGGTGACATACAAATACTAAACAAAAAAAGAAGTAATTTCACAAACGGGAAAAAGCAAATATAAAAATCATCTTGAAGAACTTTAATCTATTATAAATTATACAATTATTAGAAATTTGGATATAGAAAACTCCTTAGAAATGTAAAGACTTTGAATCCCTCCCTCCAATATAGACAAATTTATACATTACAGAGTTATGTATCTAAAACAAGATTATTACAATAGCAATGTTAAGTAAATGCAGTTGTTAACCGGTCAAATGCATTTAAGAATAACTCAATAAATTACATTTTAATTATACCACTAAAAGGAAAAACAATATATCTATTACCTATACTATCGTTAAACAATAATATTTATATAACAACTCATGCCTAACAAACTCATACAATTTTATCCCAACCAAACTTATTTAGGTAACTGTACGTATGAATATTAAACCTCTAAATAAAATAAAAATAAATAAATAAAATAAAAAAAAATAAAAATAGTTATTTTTGTAATCATGTCTCCTCTTATAAAGATTTATGTATAACCGACACCATTAGAAATATGATAGACCCATTGACCATTGATTTAAAATATAAGGAACTATTTATAAAATAGTATCTATGGCATTCCTATTCCTCAAGTATCTGTAATTAATAATAAATCTTTTATAAATAAACTAGTAATAAGCATTTTATTATATTACCCTTATCATTTTCTCACGAACTAGTAATATAACACCATATGAATGTATCTTTTCATGAATTGCCATCGTTTTTCGTACCAACCAATATAAACCTAGAACCATTAACATGGGATATTTATAAAGACTTTCCCAATATAATTCAAATTATGAGTATAGTAAAAGTAATTACCCTTTTCTTGTACCACGTTCACCTCGAGTATTCTGATCTAAAGAAATTCCTTAAAACAAGGCTTCAGCAGAAGTCACCCCTTTACAGACAACGGAGTTCATCCCTTGGACACAGGCATTTCCGCCACAATATTCTCGTCGAAAAAGCTCGAATCTTCAGATGGACCCCATTATATATGAGTTATCTAATAAGAATAATCGAACTGTTAACAATAACAATTGTACTCCATTGTAATTATCAATACATAATTTAAAAATCCACTTCGTTTGTTTCCCACACTATTTATCTTTACTGTTATCATTTCCTTGAAAATATATATAGTCGTAGGTTCAACAGGTCCTTAGGGCACTCATTCGTTTATATTCATACCTAATTGTACTTTTGTGTGTTATACCAAATGAAGTTTTCTTTTAAGCAGTCTTGAGTAACAGAATTATAATGTTATTAGCAATGATTAGCCAGAGAAAAGATAATTTTGCAATTCGGGACTTGAATTGCGACATTACCAAGTCGGGTGCTAGGACCAGGTGAGCTAGGATCATCCCTTATTAATTCTCTTCAGTCAAATCTCATGATGACTACAAGGATGGTCTTACCGCAGGGTCCATGCGACCCCTAATTTATATAGAGCTAGTTTTCTTCGGTTTCGGCATAATATGAAAATATAATATAGGTCGTTTTTGTGCTGCCATTATTTTGTATTGGTAATAATAAAAAAGATTTGTTCTATAAGCTTATAATTTTAAGTTAACTATGACTGCTGTGTTAGTAAGTTGGTAGTGTTTGGACACTACCTAATCGCCCTTAAGTCTTTCGCAATACTTTTTGAATTTTTGATGACAGCTTGAGCCTGTTTGGATGGTGCCAACCAGAATAGCAGACAGACAGACATTGAGTAAACACCGAATCGCTCTCTCGTGTGCTACTTAGTCTCCAACCTGCGCCAGAACACGAGAGGAAGGGAGACTTAGATTTTTTTCTGTTCGGGTACGGAAGGCAAGTGGTGCCCATTTGTGTTGAGAGTTCCCTCCCGGGGCCTATCTAAACATAATTAGTGCGGCTTTTTGCTCCAGAAGTCTCTCACTCATCGTCTGTTCACAGCCATTTCTGCCGCCGGTTTTTCATCCCATAGAGGACCAACGGCAACATCCGCCCAGTCAACAAATTACTCAATACCAGACAAAATGGGTGGAGTGAAAATGAATTCAGGGATTTTCGGACCACTCCTCTGCTTCTGTCGAAGAGGCCAAAAATATTCCACTTTCTCCTTTCGCCTTTGTTTAAATGTGGACCGTTAATCTTAACCTCTTGAATTAACAAGAACAATTAACAGAGATTTCGCACTCTATTTAGCATAACAATCAAAGGATTGTCTCAGGGGAGCATCTTGACTTTTCATTAGGAGAAAGTATAAGGTCAAAGATAACATGTAGTCGCGTAATACAATTTTAGGTGGTAAAAATTAAAACTCATTCATCATTTTAGAAGGATTTCAAAACGTTAAATCATGAATTTTCTATTTTTTAAAGTATATTGTTTCTTTTTACGTTTTCATAGCAACATTAGGTAATTACTGACATGATGTTGAAAAATATTTCAGTTCAGTGCATACCTTTAATAAAGGAGTACGGGATGGAGAAATAAGACTGTACTTCTGTAAAGCAAAATTCCATAGAAATAATTTATTTTTTGGAGACACAATTAATTGTCAAGCACTAATCTTTCTAGCTTGGTCTTCATAGCGACCGTAAAACACTTCTGATTAGGATTTAATTTTCTATTATTTTCTCTTAATTGAACCTACATCAAAGACTATAAGTCAAGATTTTTTTAAATATATTTCAAAATGTGTTGAGAGTATTGGCCAGCCAAAATTAATAGTTTGTTTCTATGTCAAACATTTTTTTTTATTGAAAAGCGATTTTCAGTGATCTCGGTGGGTTTAGTGAATGAATTGTAGTATTTAGTAATAAATTTACCCCGGCTTCTTATTATTCCACAACTTTCTTCATCCTACATTTCGTTTTTATATATTTCAAAAAATAAATTATGTTCATAATTGACGCGATACAATTTTAGGCGGTACAAATTAAAACTCATTCATCATTTTAGAAGGATTTCAAAACGTTAAATCGTGAATTTTCTATTTTTTAAAGTATATTGTTTCTTTTTACGCTTTCATAGCAACATTAGGTAATTACTGTCATGATGTTGAAAAATATTTCATCTGAGAAGTCCCAGTTAAGACTGACTTGTGTTCAGCGCATACCTAATGGCCCCCATAAATAGTAGCAGTTACGACTCATAAATAATAAACTTGCCCAACAGGTCTCCCTATAAATATATATTTATTTTTGTTTTACCGCCATTAAATTGCACCGTTGATAATAGGCACTAAATTGCTGAATTAGCGGATCTCGTCCGGGAAATCGACGTCACATCATATGCAAATGAAATTCTGATTGTTTTTATATGGACGGGACGTAAAACGTTACTTAAATTCGATATCGGCCCTCTGTAATATTTAAATTTCATCGACAAAATGTGCCTTGCCGTCTGAATGTGTCAATTCATATGAATGGACGAAGTATTGTCAGCTTTATGAGTTCGCGATATACGTGTTAATCATATTAATCATCTCGTGATTAATATATCCGATGGCATTGAAGAGTCTGATTTTCCATTCTCTGTTACTTAGTGAAAAATAATTCGGAGTGATGAACTACCGCCGAGACTGAATTAGTAATATATACAAATACTTAAGAAGGTAGGAAGTGGGGGACAATAATTAAGATGTGAGAGTTGCACCCGGAGTTTTCACACAACCGATAAAGCATTATTATTTTGAAACGAATTCTAGGTATTTTTGGTTGAATACGCATTATTTTCAGGTAATATAGAAAATGAAAATTATTTTGGTTTTAGTAGGTGGGTTCCCTTCAAACTGAATAAATCGAGGACGAACGAATTCTTTCGTCTCCGTCAACACCAAATTAGGAGTTTTCAAAACCAACTATTTGTTATTCTTTGCTGTGCGAACACCAAAAATACCACTACGCACACGCTTGGGTACGTCATAGGTTCGTTTCATTTCATGTGAACGAGTGTTGGGTTTGTTTTTGATAGCGGGTTTAGTAAGTTTTTTTGTGCGTGGTGTTGATAGTTGAATATAAGTGACATCTGAATACATCAGATTTTTTTTCTAAAGAAATTTTGAAATTTATTCAAGTAAGTATATTTTTACTAATGCAAGTAAAATTAAGTATTAGTCAAATTTTAAATTGATAAATGTTATTATTAACGTTAAAGGGTCAAGTGATCCCTATTTACGTTCAATTTAAAATAGTTATATAATATAGATATTTTTACATCATTTAAAACAAGAATACTAAATTTACTTAAAAAAAAACAAATTTTGTTACTCTGTGTATTATTCCAATATACCTCCAACTAATATTTATATGCAATTTTTTCAAAACATTTCAGGATGATTTTTTTTTTTTTTTTTTCATAGCCCCTTTAAATTTACAGACAATTATATACAATAATAGATCCTCAGGTGAATCCATTTACAAATTATTTTTGTATTACCTGTAGCGTCACTACATTATATACAGGTTTTGTTATTTTATAAAAATTATATAATGGAATAAAAAAGTACAATGATACACATTATACGCACCATTACCTCACTTAAACTAATTCAGTAACAGTAACAGCCTTTTCAATAATTAAAAAAAAAAGTTGTGAAATAAAATATTGAGATATGAAAAGCCAATTTAAACTGCCTCATGATGAATTTCAAATTTTGGCTTACAAAACTTTATTTTCTAGAATATTTCAAATTATTTTTGCGTTACCACTTTTAGAGTGTCCTAAGTCATGGAAAACAATAGGAAAAAATTACAGATTTTAATCATAAATGTCTTCTGAAACTTGTAGAGTGCAATAGTGGCCACAATATGTTTAGAGGAGGATAACTGAGTTACTTCCAAGTGTTCCTGCCCCAAAAAACCCAGCGCCCAAAAGAGAGGAACCCATGGGATGGGTTGAACCGCTGCCAGAGTTTTTTCATGCTCCCATGTGGTGAAAGCGGCGAGCATTAATGTTTTAATCGCTTCCGCAGTTGTTCAGACCAAATGACCGATCGTTAGGACACGGTATAGCCATATATACGGTATAACTGGATTATGCCATCATGTCACGTATGAATAACCTCAAAGAATGGTAATTGACAGGGGTGTTCAGGGGTGATACGTCCGGAATCGGTCTTGAAATTGGTACAAGTTAGATATCTTAGAACTTCTATGATCAATCTATAATTGGATGCTGGACCATGGGTTATTTCCGATCTTTTTTTTTTTACTTGATAAACAACTTTATTATGATAAAATTACAATCTGCCTCATTGGGCAATAAGTAATTGTGATAAATGATCTCATTCATACCATATTTACAATTTCATTCACGCACTCATTCATACAGTATTTACTACAAACACCCCAGAGACCTCCCAAGTCCGCATGGTTGTCACCTCCCTCGCGTGTGAAGAAGGAAGCGGAGTCTTGGGAAGTCCCCCACGCTCCTCTGTCAGCCGCGTCAATGTAGAAGAGCCAGTGGAGGCTGACAAAGAGCGTGAAAGCCACAGAGGCTCAGGCATGATTGGAGAAACTGGCCATTCTTTATGATTTTAAATTATGCTTTTATCTCAAATTTTCACCCTTGGAAATCCATTCGTTTTGCTGCTAACGAACATTTTGATCTCAATGCAATCTCGCAGCCGTAAGTTTAATTTTTAAAGGAATTTTTGTTTGGTCTGAAATGTGTACATACGCACCAGCCTCTCTTTAGTCAGCTATAAAGAATTATTAGAAGAGTTTCTCAGAAGATTGGATTTGGTTGACGAATGAGAGTTGAGTTTTCATAAATTTATTAATGGACAACGTTTCGGCATTGAGTTCCACGAAACCATTTAAACAGTCCTAAACATTTCATCAACCTAAACCTACGCCCCAACAAACCCTCCTACTCACGTCTGGGGATACGTGGAACAAACTTCCAACTCAATTTATATGTGTATTACGGTTTATTATTACTATAAATCTCAAGTACCAATAAAAGTACCAAACTGAAAAGTATCATTCTACACTCATGAGCTTGGCAACTCCTTTTCATTATTCGTCAATACTTAGATCACGGTTGAGTTTAAAACATTATTTTATACCAGGAAAAGTAACTAGAGTCTATTAAGCAGAACTGATAAGGGAACTTAAAGCATTAATATTTTCTCTAGGGCCTAGAGAGAGAGAGAGAGAGAGAGAGAGAGAGAGAGAGAGAGAGAGAGAGAGAGAGAGTTATCTTTGAGTCAAGTACAAATGGGCGTACATCCGTTCTTGGCAGCGGTCCAATCAATCTAAAACATTTTAGTTATATTCCATAACACAATGAGCATTACAATGATTAATTTTCGGTTAGTATGAAAAGAATGGAAAGTATGGAGGACAAATCAAATATGGATAAGTTAGGTCCGTTTCTGTAATTTTGTATCAACTCGGAACATTTTTAAGTTGCCAAATTCAAAATTCTTTCACAATTATCACATTTTATCAGTCCCCCTACATATTACTCACTGTATATTTCTATATGATTTAAAAAATAATATTTTCTAACTGTACTAATGTATCGGATGTATAAAGTAATATATTGGATAAATAGTTGAAAGCCTGGGTTAGTCCGGTCGTTGCCTTAAATCCGCAGTATTTTTAATATTAGCGAATTTTATAGCTTCTTTTCAAGCTGTTCTCTCTCCTCCCGTTTTTTTTATTTTTTATATTTAAGAGGTTGTCAGACCCCTCTCTCTCACTCTCCTTCTCCCAAATGTTTTCGAATGTCCGACTTCTCTCAGATGTAAATTATACCTGACATGAATGTCTATATCTGAAATCAGCCTCGCGTTTCATTTAAAATTTATATAATTGCCTCAATATGTAATGTCAGGTTTTTTTTATTATTCAAAATGTTAAAATACACGATTATTTAAGGAGAATAATATAATCTCATTATGACGCGATTCTATCGCGTTCGGAGGGATTTTGGCCAGTGTAACTTCGGATTACTTCGAGCGAATCGTAAATTACAACTTTTTTTATGAAAATTGTCTACCATATAGGAACAATGTGATAGGTACAAAAATATATTAATTGAATGTCAGGTGAATCAGGATGAATAAATAATTGTCGGTGTGATTAAAATTAAATACAACTGCAGTGGAATCGTACTTGTATACGTAGCTAAGTTATCTAAAGGAGATATGAAATGTTCAATGTTGTATGTTGGTAGCCGATGTTTTTAATGGCACAATTTCGATGAAACGCTGCTCAAACAAGGCGATTATAAAACTAAATCCTACGGCCGCATCTTAAAATATCCCTTGTACTTAATGTGTAGTCTCGGTTACCCGACAAAAAAGAAACAATATTATTAGTGGACAGTGGGAGACTTAATACTCGTATAAGACCCGAGCTGAGGCCTGCGGCTGGAACGTTTGTATTAATAACATTAAGGAGTTATGGTGCCGGGGGTACAAGCCCTCCCTCCCCCTGCCTACTCTTGATTTATCATGAAAATAATTTTGTCCCTGCCGTGTGGCTGAGTTAGGACCGCTCGTAAATCGGCGGGGCGCTTATGAATTAAGCATGAATAATAAAATCAGCGTGTCCTGGAGACGTGGACTTACATAAATAAGGCTCTCTGAGGAGGCCTGCGCAGTAAACCTTCCCGGTTGGGGATCTTCACCTGTCTTCATCACATTTTCGCTCCAGTTCTCTCCGGAACCTCCCTTCTTCCTTCTTCCTTCATCCATCCTATAACATCCTGGCTGCGACACGCTATAATTAATGAGGCCTGGGCGCGCCTAAGATTTTAATATATAGCCGATAATGCTTATTTAACTTCGTGGCGTGCTAAAGCCACGTTCAACTTCAAAAACTTCCAACCAAATTAAAGTTCTTTAAACATTAAAAATATAGTCTGTCTTGAGCAATAAAAACTATAGACTCATTACCCCTTATATTTGTAAAACTTATATATTGAAACCTACCTCATTTTTCACCATTTCCCTTTCTACTTTATTTGATCAATTTAACTTAACTAACTTGGCAGGTCCGTCATGAGATCTTTAATTGAAATTGTTTTATGTCTTTGACATAGGAATTTATCCCGATTGAATCGCCCGATCTCAAGGCTAATGTTGTAGTTATTAATAAATTGAGAAACTAGGAATTGTGAAATATATTCAAATAAAATGGTTATAACAAATAATTATAATTAACATAGATTATTGACAAAAGTATAAAAAAAATATTCAATTCCTTTTAAATTAGGATAATTACTACTAATTACAAACATGAATTTGAGCTCAATTTCTTTTAATGGATCCATAATAAAAACAATATTAATATCACCCAATTGATGATCTTCCTGTAATCCAATCAACGTTACTTTCTGCTGTTGGTTCTTCTCCTCTCTTCCTGTATGGTAACCGCCAATTCGGGAGCTTGCTAACTCCGTTCTTCTCGACGGTTGTGCTAAGACTGCCGGTTTATCTCATCCCCACTCCTAGGAGCATAAGGGAAAATGCTTACCAGATGTGAGGGTTCCTGGTCTTTATTCTCAAATATCATGAATGTTACAATATACATCCCTTCTGTTTAAATGGGACCTTTGGTGTAGCGTTCCCCTCAATTACTCAATCCTTGTTAACCCGTTAATATTTTATGAACATAAATCTTTCACGTCTTCAAACCATTGCTTACAAGTATATACAAACAATCATGGTGAAACGTCAACAATATAAAATCAATGAAGAATCCAAGATCTTTCTCTCACCAACCTATCCACACAAATCTAAATTTATTGCTAACTAACAGCTTCCATTTTGATTTCACCATTACTAAACAATGAGCTATTATATTGGAAGAATGGACAAGTTCATCGATCACTTTCGACAGCACAGGTCTGTCAGTCATCGTCAGGCGCTTCGCAGTGATCATTTCTCCACTAAAAGCCATGGAGAACTCCGAGGAGCTCAGGCTTTAGTGTCTGAACGCTGTGTAGCGCCTGGAGGTGACAGAGGTGTCCTGTTGAAAGTGATCGATGAACTTATGAAGAGAAACGAACATTGGTAGTATTTAAACTCTCAATTAACCATTATTGCCACACATTTTAGGTGGAGAACGATCGAGATCAAAATATGTATTTTATAATGACACAACGAATTACAATATGGAGTACCAGACCGATTCAAAGAAACACTCGCCAGTGGAGTAGGATAGCGGTTGTAGAACAAAGCCATGTTATAGACGCGATAGATAACGCTTCGGGCAAATTTTCAAAATGAGCGTTTCAAGCAAAACGGAAACGACTCCATTACCGAGCAGCCTGTTATTAAATACCACTGACTACAATTACAGGGCGTTTAACCAATCTGAGTTAAACTATTGGTAAATTATAAGGAATGTCGCGGCTAATGATATAACTCCTCCGGCCGGGAAAGGTCAGAGGGAATATGACGTTCGGGCTTTATTGCAGCAGCATTTACGGCGTCAGTAAAGAAGCCGCCAAAGGCCCACACCTTTTCACGACTAATTGACACATCCCACTCCAGGGTTTATTGGGTTGGCTACCGCTACGTACCCCTTTTATCGTCTCGGAGGTGCTGTTAGAGCTTTTTTTTCGTCTTTACTGCCTCCATATCCCACCATCGGCATTATAACGAATAATAATTCAATAGTCTGAGATACGATTCTTCAGTTGGTAAACTACTGCGGTTCGTTTCCAAACTTTGTAATCATTACTCGTTTAGAAAAAATCGAGCAGCATAGGGGTTGATGAATACTGGGAAAGTGACGTCATCCGAAAACTGGAAAAATCGTTGACATTTGTTCTGCCTACACTCACTTTAGACAATGCTTATTTAATATTTAAAACCGATTTCATTATTGATTTTCTTTTTCTATATTTTTTTATTAGTCTAAAATGTAATTTTAACTGAGATAGTTAAACAAATAAGACAAAATATATCTGATTACAAAACCGCATAGTTATTTCAAATTTGATAAAGGTTAAGAAATTCGCACTGGGTCCCACAAGTATCACTTAATATCCCCCCCCCCCCTTCCTCGTCCCTTATTTCGTTAACATGCATATTTTGTATTTTAATTGAATTAATTAGAAATGTTTTTGTTTCAATTACAAATTTTATTCAGTAATTTTTTTTTATTAGTGAACAGGCTTTCGATTCCTGGATCTTCTAGTAATTATTCAATTCTTCTACTTCCAAACAGCCCTCTTTTTTCTGTAGGGATTTTTACCTCAAAACTTTCTCCGTTATTTTAAATATATGAACAATTAATCTAATTATATAAGACAGTTAATAAAGTGTTATTAATTTTTGTATCTGTTGCAGGCTGGGGTCTGGAGGAGGTGACCTGAACCTCCTTCTGAGCAGAAGCCGGTTGGGCCCCACGGACTACCCACCATACCGCCTCAACCCATACATGGAACTCTACTCGTCTCTTCACCATACCAGCCCGACGACATCCCTGCATGGTAAGTCTGTCAACTTCATCTGTCAGCGCTTAATTTAACCTGCCGGCTTCATATCTTCACTGATCACTCCGCGCCTTGAGTAACACTCATCATTAATAAAACACAGCTCCCACCTCTTCGTCCTCGTAAACATTTAATACGTTAACTTAGTAAGCTAACAAGTAAAAGTTCCTGCAATGTTTTAAAACTCGACAATATTTATGCACTCCGCCAAATGCATGTGAATGCAGAAAGAGGAGAAATATGTAATCAAAATATTTTCTTTTTCTTTTTGTACATTGTATTGTTTTGTTTGAGGTTTTGAAATAAAAAAAAATAAAATAAATAAAACTCGACACTGCAAGATCCTTTTATCAAGCTTTCCCTTTGTACATTTGCCGTCCTTATCACCGTTTTGGTGGAAAAACATTTATGGAAAATTTTTTTTTTTCTGCTTCATTTTACGACAAAACAGAGAAGATTTCGGGAAACCGCTTTAGATATGTCTGGTAAGGTATTGAGCAATACGATCTGAAAGCGTATTCAAAACATTTCCTGATCACAGCGCAGTGTTTAAAGAAAATGTCAAATGAGAAAAAAGTCTGTCCTGTTTTTGTAACTTTTAACGTTCCTGGGGTTGGAGCAACAGGCCAAGAGCTATTTAATACTTTTAAGTTCTGATGACCCATCGTCAAGGGCCCCGCTATGTTCGGCCACTGGTTCAATATTTACAAGACTATTCTCCTAAATTGGCAAATCAATATTAGCCAAGTATAACAACCAACCAGTTAATATCTACAAATGGCTAAACATCCAGAAATGCTGACGAATTATGAAGTTATAAAATTAGGACTTTTCCCCATAACGAAAATAAATATAATTTTCTTACCGTACCTTCATTAATCAATTAATAATAAAGGACCCGGCTATCCGTGATCGACTTATAACAGATATTAACACGTTGATTGACACGGCAATTTTCAAAAATCTGGCCTAAAATGACAACTTGATTTAATCACATTATATTATTAAAAACTCTAATTCTAGTGCATAGTTATCATCAAAAAGCATAAAAAATGTGTTACGAATTATCTTGTAGTTGGCTTCTATAACAGAAATCTCTTCGCGGCAGCCAACTACGAGTTAATTTGCACGCGGACACGCACAGACACGCTTCGACCTGTCGCTTCTCTGAAGCTGAACCCAATATGGATAAGAAAAGACCACTGACTCAAAATGAAATTGAGTACTACGCAAATCTAAGTGATCCAGAATTTGACGGGATTTTTGGCGAGGATGGTAACGACAGTAGCGATTAAGTACCTTCTGAGAATTCAAGTGATAGTGAAGATGAAGTCTCCGAACCTGAAGTTGATCCCGAACTTGAAGATATTGACGATGATTCCCAAGCAACAACATCAAATGCGAATGATAATTTGTGGACAGACATTCAACAAAATCCTGAATTATTTTCCCAGAAGCCATCTATCAATATAGCACTGATATATTTCGAGTTTAATCGTAGCTGCACAAAAATGGAAAGTAAACACAGGGCAAGTAACATGGTATTCTCCAATATCTGAATCATATTACATGTTTTTTGTATCCAACTGACAGTTTATACTTTCAATAATACCAAACAATTAATTGTCAAACCTTATAGCTAACATTTCAACTATATAACTAATTAACTTGGACCAAAAAAGAGGGATGATCAACAACATGATGTTTCCTTGAGATGATATTAGACCTTTCAATTCTTAATTGAAAATGTATGTTACATAATCAAATCAGACACAGACATCTAATAAATTAAAAATTATCTTTAATTAATAATATAATGCCATAATATAATTAAGCAGGACAAAAAGTAAGAAACAGGAGCTAAAGGAAGTGAAACAATAGCGAGTGCAGGAAGATCTTATGAAGAGATGGGGGTCCTCTGTTCCCTGAATATCCTTCGAGTAAGGGAGCTATCGCAAGTAGCAAAGCTATTGTGAATCGCTCGTCCATAATCAATATTCGTTAAACATAATAACAATTATGCAAATTAATAATAATTTGTACTAATTAATGAGATCGTTTTTGGTTTAAAGTACTCCAAAATGGATTTTTACATCTTCATAACATAATTCCCGTGTGGAATTTTATTCGAAAATAGCTTAGCTCAATGAAATGTTTTACTTATTGCTAATTTTTCATTTTGTTTAAAGGGTTAGGCCTGCCAGGAGATTATCTCACGCCTAGAGGCTGTAACTTGACAGATCTTCAACAACCACCCTCAACTTTAACTAGTTCTGAAATACCATTTTCACTTGAAAGTAAGTTGTTAATTACAAATATCAATAAAATAATAAATGTTTAGCATGAGTTAGTTACTAAATATGTGTCATTTCTTGTAATTAGGTAGTAGACTGGCAAGCCCTCGACCAGCCCGCCAATCAAGAAAACGCGCGCTTTCAGCTTCCCCTTACTCTGATCTAGATCTCAACTCAATGATCAGGTTTTCACCGAATTCCCTTGTTTCGATAGTCAATGCTTCAAGAAGTTCCAGTGCGGCAAGTGGGTCTTATGGCCATCTTTCAGCAGGTAATTATTTTATACCAACTGTAATTTTTAATTTAGTTTAGCCATGATTTAGTGAATGAAATACACACAATTTAAACAACATATTAATAACATAAAAAAACATGTTAATAGGAACACTGAGCCCAGCCCTCAGTATGCACCACCCAGGAATGGGACCTCATCTTCAGCAACTCCAGGCGCACATTCTCAGGTCCAATGGGTTACTTCCTCCTCTGCCACCTCATCCAACTGGTACATTCCAGCATTCAGTACTGCGACCTGAGGTTAAATCGGAGGTAATGTTTCATTTCTCATTATGACAATAAGTGAATTTTTATATGTGGTACACATACTAGTCTACATTATGAAGGCTAAATGTGTTGGGAGTAAAATCTTTTAAAGAGATTGTGGTATGATTTCGTACAAACATTTCTTGAAGAACAATCAGGAGTCAATCCAATTCATAGCAATTCATTTGGTTTTTTTTTTGTGTGGTTTCAGGAGAAAACAGAGGCAAAAATAATTAACAATGAAGCAGAAAATGCAAATAAAAAATCTTCAAAAACAGAGAGAATGTCAGACGAAGAAAGGCTTATGAAGTCAGAACCTGGTGATTTTGTTGCAACTGATTGTCATTGGAAACATTGTGGTCTTCAGTTTCCGACCCAAAGAAATCTCGTAAATGTAAGCCTTAATTTTTTAAGCCTGGTCACTGCATTATTTTTTATAATTATTATTTTTACAATGAATTAATCCATTTTTAATGGTTCCAGCATATCAACAACGATCACATCAATGCAAATAAAAAGTCATTTGTTTGTCAATGGGATAACTGTTCGAGGGATGAAAAGCCTTTCAAGGCCCAGTACATGCTTGTTGTTCACATGAGGAGACATACTGGAGAAAAACCTCACAAATGCACGGTAAGTGTTTTATTTAAAACAGATTTTGTAGCTATTTGGCTTCATATAGCGTTTGTTTCTTTTATATACTCTTTATTGTTATTGACCACAATTGTATTAATTATTATTTCTCTCTCAAATAGTTTGAAGGTTGCCGGAAAGCGTATTCAAGGTTAGAAAATCTGAAAACGCACTTACGATCTCACACTGGAGAAAAACCCTACACATGTGAATACCCTGGGTGCAGCAAGGCTTTCAGCAATGCTTCTGATAGAGCTAAGCATCAAAACAGAACACATTCAAATGAAGTAAGAAACAAAACTTTAATTATGATCAGTTCAATACTTGTGTTATTTAATTAAAAAAGTAATTTTTTAAGTTAATTTTATTTTGGAAAGATTAATTCTGGTTGTTTTACAACTATGTGATGCTCATATTTTATTAGATAGTTATCATAGCTAGCATGAAATATTACAACAAAATGTTGTTTGTTTCAAGCAACATTAGGAAAATAATCATGACTGTAAGTACATGTCACTCTAATAAAAGTAAGGCATGTTATTTAATTTGATTAAAAACAACTAATATAGTAGCTTTGTCTCATCTCAAACAGTAAATATTAATTGTGTACAAAACTTATTTGCAGATTTTAACTATTCAGAAGTTCTTGTAGTTCAATTTAGTAACAATTAATCAATAAAATACTAATTTATTAATACTTTGTTGTTGAAACACAATTGAAAAAACTCTCCCTCTTGGTAATGTTTCTAATATTGGTCTATTCAAGAAATTAAGACAATGGACATTAAAATCAACTGTGTTTATGGAAAAATATTATCTGATATTGAACATTTAATTGAACAGTCCTTATTGTTCTTATAATTTTTATTGTCCTGAAATTAGCTGTTATTAATTCAACATCGTTACTTTCAGAAACCTTATGTCTGCAAAGCTCCTGGCTGCACGAAAAGGTACACCGATCCAAGTTCTTTAAGAAAGCATGTCAAAACTGTTCACGGTCCTGAGTTTTTTGCTAATAAGAAACATAAAGGTATTGGTGGCAGTGGAGATGGAGGATCTGAAGATGGTGGAGGTGGGGTGTCACCTTCCAGAAGCGATGAACCTCTTAGCACAAAGACTGCGAGTGTATCAAGCCCAAGCATCAAATCAGAGGTGAGCAATCTCAACTATGAATGAATAGATGTATCTTCATTGGCAAATTACAAATATAGGATCTTTCACGCTCTCACATCAATGATATTACAAAGTGTTATCTATTAAAATTAAAATACTAATAAAAAATGATTTTTCAGATGTTGTTTATAATATTTGAATAGTTTAGTATTATTTACAGCATATAGATTCACAATTGAGTTAATTGTTTTTATTTTTTTAGGAAACAAATTCTCCAGGCCACCAAGGAAGTCCTCTTTCTGTTGTACCGAATTCATACTCGTTCTGTGATGAACCTATGAGTGATAGCAACATTAGTAGTGGGAACCAACATGCATTGGATGAAAATTGGGCAGAAGACGCTCAAGATTTAGATGTAAGTCCCCTCCTATTTACCGTTATGTGATCCTAATATATATTTTTCTAGAGGAATTTATAAAGCTCCAGGCTTTACTTGCACATGATTTTTGCCTAATAAATCTCATCATCTGTAAATATTATTGTTTCTTAATCATTCTGTTCACAATATTTATTAGCATATTAAATATCTTTAAAAAGGTTACGTATCTATAAAATTAACTATAGCATTTGTCATTATTGCAGCTGTATGATCTTCCGGCTGCCTTGCAAGCAGTAGTAGGACTAGCACCTCCACCAATAGTCAGCAGACATGTCAGCAACCTCAGATTGAAACTACAAAACAAACCCTCTGCTGCACTTCCACCTCTTCCAGTAATCCCTGGTAATTATAATTATACTTACTCATTGCCTTTCTATTTTTGTATTTAAAGAGATATTATAAAATCTATGCTTGGTAAAATAGGAAACAGGCGGAGCATAAACGGTGGCCTGACTGATTTGAACAAGAGAATAACAGACTTGAAAATGGGAGGAGGGATGATTACGGAAATCAGGAGAGATTCCAACTCCACAGTGAGCACTTATTACGGAAGTATGAAGAGTGATGTAGAATCCAGCCGGAGAAGTAGTCAGGTACATAATTATTCCAATAATTTATAATAAAATAATTTGTTTCCTGTCATGTTTAGTTGGGTGGGTCAATAAGTAATATTTATTTGGAGGTTAGCGTACTATAATTACAAAACTTCTTTTAAACTGCTATTATTATGGTGTTTGCAGCCTCTGTTTAATCTATAGACATGAAATTTTTTATTTCATAATTGATAAATATCATGCTTAAAATGATAAAAACCACACCAAAATAATTAGGTGACCCCCTAACCACCTAATATTAGGTCCTGATGCAGACATAGAAAGCATATCAGACTATTGTCCATCAATCAATTTGATGAAAAGCTAACATCTCTCTTTCATCTGCCCATATCACAATTTCATCCACTCATTTATAAATTCCCAGCTAATAATGAACTCCCATATTTATGAGTTTGTGGGAAAAAAAATGTATTTTTTTTTCTTGTTCACATATTTAATTTGACTTTTTTTTTTTAATTACAATTTAAGAGCCTTTTTATAATAATTATATTTTTACATCTAATTTCAGGTTTCTCATCATCGACCAAGTAGTGGCTCTTTATATGATCCTATATCTATTGGTTCCTCTCGGCGGTCGAGTCAGCTCAGCACGAATCTTGTTGTTCAGGTATTTTAATAATCATTTTTTATCTTACAAATATAAAATTTACAACTCATAAAATAACAATGTGTATGATCTGTTTTAGCATCAGAGTGATATGGGTTGGGATGTTAATGGAGAATTAAGGCGGATGTCTGAACCTTGCCAAAGCACTAATGTCAATTCACCTCCACCCCGGCCAAGGTCAACCTTACCATCGTTGCATCCGGTATCTGAACCGAATCATCCAAACCAAGAAGTTGTTCTGGATGAAGTCGGTGAAGGAGAGCTCATAGAAAGCAAACTTGTTCTCCCTGATGATATGGTCATGTACTTGAATCAGGTATTAATACAAATTAAATATTTGGCACTACGCTCACATAAATGTTACTAACTTTATAATTACTTAATTTCTTTTAATGTTTGCACAATTACATGAAATATATAACCATAAATATATATGATGTGGGTGGAGAACCATTTCATGCTGAGAAATTACCTTAAAATATTTGAAACTAATTGGTAGGAAATTAAGGTTGTTGCAACTAATAAAGCATTAACCTATCTGAAATTTAATAAGACCAAATTATGTTAGCTAGAATCTATTAAGTTTTAGCTGCAGCCTAATAATGCCACATTAAGTTAGCTTCAACTAATAAAGCATTAACCTATCTGAAATTTAATAAGACCAAATTATGTTAGCTAGAATCTATTAAGTTTTAGCTGCAGCCTAATAATGCCACATTAAGTTAGCTTCAACTAATAAAGCATTAACCTATCTGAAATTTAATAAGACCAAATTATGTTAGCTAGAATCTATTAAGTTTTAGCTGCAGCCTAATAATGCCACATTAAGTTAGCTTCAACTAATAAAGCATTAACCTATCTGAAATTTAATAAGACCAAATTATGTTAGCTAGAATCTATTAAGTTTTAGCTGCAGCCTAATAATGCCACATTAAGTTAGCTTCAACTAATAAAGCATTAACCTATCTGAAATTTAATAAGACCAAATTATGTTAGCTAGAATCTATTAAGTTTTAGCTGCAGCCTAATAATGCCACATTAAGTTAGCTTCAACTAATAAAGCATTAACCTATCTGAAATTTAATAAGACCAAATTATGTTAGCTAGAATCTATTAAGTTAGCTGCAGCCTAATAATGCCACATTAAGTTAGCTTCAACTAATAAAGCATTAACCATTCTGAAATTTAATAAGACCAAATTATGTTAGCTAGAATCTATTAAGTTAGCTGCAGCCTAATAATGCCACATTAAGTTAGCTTCAACTAATAAAGCATTAACCTATCTGAAATTTAATAAGACCAAATTATGTTAGCTAGAATCTATTAAGTTAGCTGCAGCCTAATAATGCCACATTAAGTTAGCTTCAACTAATAAAGCATTAACCTATCTGAAATTTAATAAGACCAAATTATGTTAGCTAGAATCTATTAAGTTAGCTGCAGCCTAATAATGCCACATTAAGTTAGCTTCAACTAATAAAGCATTAACCTATCTGAAATCTACTAAGACCAAATTATGTTAGCTAGAATCTATTAAGTTAGCTGCAGCCTAATAATGCCACATTAAGTTAGCTTCAACTAATAAAGCATTAACCTATCTGAAATTTAATAAGACCAAATTATGTTAGCTAGAATCTATTAAGTTAGCTGCAGCCTAATAATGCCACATTAAGTTAGCTTCAACTAATAAAGCATTAACCTATCTGAAATTTAATAAGACCAAATTATGTTAGCTAGAATCTATTAAGTTTTAGCTGCAGCCTAATAATGCCACATTAAGTTAGCTTCAACTAATAAAGCATTAACCTATCTGAAATTTAATAAGACCAAATTATGTTAGCTAGAATCTATTAAGTTTTAGCTGCAGCCTAATAATGCCACATTAAGTTAGCTTCAACTAATAAAGCATTAACCTATCTGAAATTTAATAAGACCAAATTATGTTAGCTAGAATCTATTAAGTTTTAGCTGCAGCCTAATAATGCCACATTAAGTTAGCTTCAACTAATAAAGCATTAACCTATCTGAAATTTAATAAGACCAAATTATGTTAGCTAGAATCTATTAAGTTAGCTGCAGCCTAATAATGCCACATTAAGTTAGCTTCAACTAATAAAGCATTAACCTATCTGAAATTTAATAAGACCAAATTATGTTAGCTAGAATCTATTAAGTTAGCTGCAGCCTAATAATGCCACATTAAGTTAGCTTCAACTAATAAAGCATTAACCTATCTGAAATTTAATAAGACCAAATTATGTTAGCTAGAATCTATTAAGTTAGCTGCAGCCTAATAATGCCACATTAAGTTAGCTTCAACTAATAAAGCATTAACCTATCTGAAATTTAATAAGACCAAATTATGTTAGCTAGAATCTATTAAGTTAGCTGCAGCCTAATAATGCCACATTAAGTTAGCTTCAACTAATAAATCCATATTATGTTTGTTGATATAGAGAATATTTTTATTCCGCGACAAAGTCCCCTCTGAATAACAATGAAGTAAAGATAACCAATCCATATCTGGCAAACAAAAAGAACAATTATATATAATTATAATAGGTTGCAATCTAATAAGGCCACATTGAGTTAGTTAAACCTAAGCAGCCTTTAAGTTATCTGAAACTTAATATCAATGCACTAAGTTATCTGAAAACTAAGAAGGCGATATTCTGTTAGCTACAATCAAATAAGGCTACATTAAATTAGCTAACATCTTATAAGTACACTCAAGCCATATGACCATATTATTTAGATGTGATGGTTTTTAAATCGGAATTTTATTATGATTTTGGATAACATTTGTTTACTAAATGTCTGTAAAAGGTCAGTTAGGATTTCTAGATTATGGAAAGCAGTTTTATGTTTGCCTTAAGTTGAATATTTTTAACACATTGTATTTTTTAGGTTGCTGAGACTAGCAATCATTCAGGGGGTGGTGGCTACTACGAAGGGGAACCTAGTTCGCCTGTGCTGCCTAATGATAGGCTGACCCCCATGGTCTGTGAAAGGATCTCTCCCAGGCTGAGGCAACCAAGTCCAAGCATTCAGCAGTCACCATGCCAGCAATACAGTGCTGTTCAATCGCAGCAAAGGGTCAATCAAGTAAGGAATTGTTTTATAAGTTTCTGTTTATATTATTTACAACTGAGAAGATAGGTAGATTAGCTTTTACTTGTTTTTCGACTGAAAACTGCTATTTGTAATATCTTTCTAATTGGATCATTCCTCTCATCTATGTATAGAATTAATTTTAGTACCATAACTTTCTGCTTTATATTAGATCATTCTTTTAAAATCGATTCTCTCAAGTTCATAAATAAGTTGGGAGGGAGTAAGTACCCATATCATCTTACTTACTCTTGCATATACATACTTTTCTGATCCATGTATTAGATTAATTACATAATTTTATATTAAATGTGGTTTATTTTTCTAGGTACCTCCTCAAACAATTAACGAAAGTCAACAACATTATATAGCAGTGGAACCAGCATGTTACCAACCATTGTCGAGTCCTGCAGCAGGCGCCACAGCACCAACACAACATAACGTTCCTCAAGGTAATGTTGGGTGCGCAAGACAATGCACTTGCCCTGCTCAGCATCATATATGCCAGCAGTTCCAGGGGAACAATCAAACATATTATCAGGATCCAAAGGAAGAGCTTTCTGCAACACAGGTGAGGCAAACGGCATACCAGAGGACACTTGAGTATGTGGAGCAGTGCCAAAGCTGGACATCTACACAATCAACTTGTAATATGGTAATAAATGATATGACATCCTCTCTCAACTCACTTATGGAAGAAAACCGATATTTTCAAATGATACAATAAATTACAACAATATTTGTTAATGTTATAAGCATAATAAAATTGTGTTTAAAAGTATATGTACATAATGTTTTCTGTATTAAATGATTGTATTAATGCTATCACTTAAGACATTTGTAAATGTGCCATAAATTAAGATGTATAGTAAATATTCTAGCTTTAAAAAATCATGAAAAAGACTTTTCGTACTTTTTTTTTATTTTATTTTTTGTAAGTGCTTTAAAAGTAAATTTTATACCTTCTGAGCCTAGAGTTCACTGAAGCTTTGTTGAATGTTGAAAACATGGTTAAGCTTCAATTATTAAAGGACGTAGTGAAATTTGTAATGAACCCAAACAAATAATTTTGTAATAAATGTATCATAATCTAAAGCTAATATCGGTCAAAAATAGGTTTTTATTTTGTTTTCAATTTAAACACACTCTCATTGGAGTTCAAAGGTGCACAACAATGGAGTTCTTTTTTTTTCTTTTTTTTTTCTTTTTTTTTTGGTGATATGAAAGCCAAGCCGGCAAGTGTTGTAGTTACAATCAGCTTGAATCCTCGATGATTATGGTAAAGCCCGTTGAAAACATGAACAGAAGATGTTTTATTTCTTAATATTTATACTCCACACACACCATCAATAATTGAGTTAAATAATTTCAAAATGAAATTAACCATGTTTTTCTTCAATCAATCAATTGTTTCCCCCAGATTTCTTGTAATTCTATTTAATAAAAAAATTCTTTTGAATGATCAATAAATCTATTAATTGAAAGTACTCTTCTATTTTGTGCCAAGGACTTCATAAATTGTAAAAATTGTAGTATGGTTGTTTGTATGTGTGTATCTCAAAACTGCCTGTTTATATGAGATTATATGAAATGTGATATGTTTTTTTTTTTTAAATGGCTCACTTAGTGGACCTTGTGTGATACTAGGCAATTATGTAGTTTATTAAATAGCTATAACAAACAGAATATAGTTATAGGATATTTAAATTAAAATCAGAACAAGTTATGTTCTAAATTAGTAATTTATGATATAATTATTTATATAAGCCAATGTATACTGTACATAATTGTAAAAAAGAATAATTTGAATTCTTGGCAACTGTTATAAAAGTAGGTTTTTGAAAATTCTTGTGAATAATTTTGTAAGTGTAAATAAACTTTGTAAATATGTTATATAGTAATATTAAAAGTGGTAATGTAAAGATATTTGTTATGAATCTTATTTTAAAGTTTAAATGGTTTATAAATTTATGAATGCCAATCTAATTGTGGTCTTTAAACTGTTACAAAAGCAATTGTGTTGTAAATATAAAAATATATATAAATATTTATATAGTTGGTTCTAGTATTTTATATTTTCATAAATGAGTGTGAGTGTAATTAATAGGGTGATTTTTTATTTATAATAAACTACAGAACTTCTTTGTATTACCAAATGAATTGTTCACATATTTGTAATTCATGATCTCCAAGAAAAATAAAATAGAATAATGAACAATTGTAAAATATTTACAAGCTTAATAAAAATAAGTTTATTATAAATACTATTTTGTTAACTTTATTTCTTCCCAACTTACTTAGCAGATCCTGTTATTCTGAGTGGACCACAGGGTCTCTGGATTCATTTGGGACCTGCACCAACTGATGCAGTTCGATCCAGGTTTTTGTTCTTGTTTTGCCTCGTTCAAGGCCAAATGTAAATAAGTTCATTTAAGGGGAGAGAATTATTAGACCTGGAATATGCTTGAGTTCCATAAATATATATTAAATATTGTTAAAAAACACAATAAAAAAACCTTTCAAAACTGGCTCAAATACTATTAAATATGTAATTTCTTTTAGCATTTCTGTCTTTAATCTCCTTAACCATAGGAGAAAATTATAACTTAAAATCTTGACCATTGACTTGGGGTTTTTATTTTACTTTTGATACTTACTAGCTTCCGATATACTAATGCATCTGATATATGAACTGTTACTGAAAACATAAAATATTAGGCAATATACAATGGATCTATCTTCTCTAAGGATCCATATTTACCTGACTTACCCTCAACACCTCGCTGTTATGCTCGAGTTGAATAATTAGAATATTTGATTTAAAAGGGATGCCATCTAACTATTCAACTACTGACAGATTTGATTCCTCAATCAAATCCTGAGCGTATTGCATTAGTGTAAAGTTATACCAAATTACACTTTGCATAAAATATTCAATTAATTTACTATTTTTTTACCGAGGATTTGGACCAGAATCCTCATCTTTAGAAGCCATCAATGTACAATAGTAAGAAGTTTTATTGTTAGCTAATCTTTCTATCATTTTCTCCATAATAAGTAATCATTTTACAGCAAAACATTTTTAAATATTAGAAATAAAATACAGTTCATATAAATTTCAATTTTATATAAATGAATCCCTTCCACGTGATCACCACGTTAATTTATGAAGGTAAGATACTTTGGGTTTAGATTCCAACAGCGAATGGGGACAATAGAAAATTAATTGAGTATTTTTGGGCAAAGTATAATTTGGTAATTTGCTAATGCAATACACTCAGGATTTGAGAGAGAAATCATATCTGTTATTAGTTGAATAGATAGATGGCATCCCTGTAAATTGTTAAGTAACTAAACCACCGATAACCATAAAATTTTTATAACGATGGCACATGCATATTTTCATTTATTTATTATTTTTTGAATACATACAACGAGAAACAAAAGTTTCAAAGAATCGATGAATTCAAAGAAAATAAAAAATTGTTGATGAAAACAGGAAATTTTATGGTCGGAAAAAATATTATTTTTTTCACAACGTAGAACTCAAAATTAATGTATTTAATTTGTAGAGAGACAGACACTCTATCTAAGAAACATAATGGTGAAAGGCATCATGAGATAAAACATTTTGAATATGTAAATTTAAGTAAAGAAGTAAAAAGTTTAAAGTTAACTACGCTTAAATCGCATCTGAAAGCTGACCAAAAAATGTTTGGTCCATCATTACAACCGTCTACCATTATCAAAGCAAGTTATTCTGTTGCCATGTTGATTGCAAAGAAAATGAAACCATTTTTGGATGTTGAACTGGTGAAGGACTGTTAAGAAGGTAAAAGATGTTTTGCTTGATAAAAGCAAATCATTTTCAAGTATCAGTCTTTCACGCCAAACTGTTTGTTGTCGCATTGATAGCAGTTCAGCTGAAATAGTAGTGACTTTGTGCGGTAAAATTAATCAATTGGCTCCACATCATGATAGCATTTTATGAAGGTACAGATATCTTCACCTGAGTGATTTATTCGCGGTGAAATTGATACATTCCAAGTGACAGATGAAATGTTAAATCTTTTAAGTTTAAAAGACAACTAGAAGAGAAGATGTTTTCCAGGTGATTGAAAAAGCTTAAGCCAAAAATAACTTTAATGTTGAGGCTCTTTTTGGTTTAACATGAGATGAAGTACCTACTTTGTTAGGTAAAAATAAGGGAGTTGTAAAATTACTTATGGATAAGCTAGATTGCAGAGGCATTAAAACCAATGATATTTTTATTATTCACTATTTGATGCATCAACAAAATTTATGTGCTCAAGTATTATCCATGAATCACATTATGAACATAGCTATAAAGATAGTAAATTACATTCGTTCACATGCTCAGTCTGCCTTTGAAGTTCGGCCTCATTCTTCAAAATAGTAGACAGGGTACTGAAAGGGATACCAAAATTAGTGGTAATGTCTTTTTTCTTCTGGTTTCCTTCACTTCAGATTGGATCATATAAGTTCCTCATGTACAGTGAGAGATTTTAATTACCATTGACTCATTTTTAATGTATGGCCTACACTTGCGACACTCAAGCGACACGAGGACACCTGCATGCATCATGCAGAGTGGCATAGTGAGGGATGATGCACAGTAGACCAATTGTCACATAATTCATCGACAGTGCGTCCCCAACACCCTTAAATTTGGCTTTCTTCGAGTTGTAGAATTAAATAGTTCGTTCCTTTGACTGATACAGGTAAAATTTCTAATGAAATTATTTTGAGCTATCCTCTTATTTTTGTTCAACAAAACAAGGATTTCTCAAGGGAATAGAAAACAAAATTCAGGTTACCAAAGAATTCGAGTCATTGAGGTTTGAGTTATCAAGACTTGATTGTATACACAGTAAACGATTTTTGACTATTTTTGATAGGCTTTATCTTCCCTAATAGTACAATCTAAAGATGAAGTTAGCACATAATAAATATTCACATAAGGCAAGATGTTAACGATAACAGTTAAACGATTTAATGTATCTTTTTGTAGTTTTTTATTTCGTTCATTTGAGGTTTTGGTTAGTGGGGATATTTTTGAATATATATAATATCTGTAATTTTAGTGAAGTAGACTGTTTTCCCCTGCTATCCTTAAAAAGCTGTTATCCAACCACGGTTGATAACCTTATGGCAATATACCTACAACGTAACAAATATAACTCAATGTAAAGCTTAGAAATTACACGATAAATCAAAATGTGCCTTAAGTCGAATTACAATTTAAAAAATATTAATAACAATGAGTTCTTCACACAAACCAAAGGATTAGTGGTAACAAAATATGGAGCAAGTCATTATAATTATATCTTGAAGATTTGGAGAGAACCGTTATATAATATGAGATAATAATAATTTCGTTCGCACAATTAAATATTGGATAAGATATGTGAAAGATCTTTCATCTGTATTCCCTCATAGGAGGAATCAGTTAAGTGTGCAATATGACATAGTTAATTGTTTCGATGATTTTATCAATTACTCCCTGTTGATTAATTTGCTAAGTTTTATTGAATTATTTTCATTAGCATTAACATGCAGAAGCAGTTTCACCGCAGCTGTACATGAAAATTTGGCCCCACAATCACGGCTCTTTTTATATAAATATTAAATACATAAAATTGTTAATCTGATGTAATCTTTTTTGTAATTATAGACCACTAAACCCCAGTAAATTATACATAAATAAACTCTATCCCAGCACGCCAATCTAAGCCAATCACTACTCTATACATTACTAAAACTAACTATTTATTTTTAGAATGATCAGGGCATCAAATCAAACAACCATACAAAATCAAGTTATGAACACGATTTTAATGACATAAAATTGCAACTACATTTTGTAATACTTCAAAAATAAGCAGGTGATGAGATGTTCACTTTGGTGCCCTACATCCGCCGGAAAAAAAAAAGTTATTATCAAGAACATAATTAATAATCCTATAGATTTTATGGAGTTATAAATATTTTTCATATCATCGTTGGGTAATCAAATGGAAACATAAAAAAAACTCATGTTTATAGTTCAAACAGGGGACTCAGTCACCAGGACAAACAGACAGACACATAAGGGAAATCCTTAGTGTTTCTGATTTTGAGAAAAAAACAAGAAACTCCTAAAAATTCTGTCAACATCTACTAGAGGCATGTTCCTTTTTCGAAATCGGTGGTCGTTTTATTAATGGAAACTTTCTTGAGATTTCTGCCAATGGGTGGACAGGTGGCAGAGGGCAGTACTCTGTTGATGAACCTAATGGGCCTAATGGTGACAACTGCTCTTGGTGTGAAAAAAATGTAAATCATTTACAATTAAAAAATGAACACTTATAACTCCTAAACGGTTATAGATAGAGGGATATTAATAAATTCCTGAGATTACCATTGTAATTTTGAGTAAACCCTCCAAATATGGCCTGGCAATGAATCAACATGAAATAACAAAAAAACTTTAAACATTCAAAGCTCCTAAACAGTTATAGATAGAGCAACTCAAATAGATTCCTGAGATCACTATTGTAACTTTGAGCAAACCCTCGATATATGGCCTGGATGTGGAAGAACTAGGAAAGTGTGAATGTTGCATTATTAATAGGATGTGAACCGTTAATCAAATCTTCATCCTCTCGCACTGGAAAAAACCTGGAGTATCAAATCAATAGCCATAATTTTTTTTCTGATTTTTACTTACTAACAAGTCTATGACTCCATAGACAGAAAAGAAGCATACAAGGCAACGGAAGAGATGAATATTCCCATAAAACTAATCCGATTTGTTAAAATGACAATGGCAGGTGATGAAAGTTACATAAAATTGCAAGGAGAGCTGTCAAGAGGTTGAGGCCCCATGAAAGGAGCATGACGATGGGACAGCCTTGGATGCCTTGTATTTAACTTTTTAGAAATGCGTTTGAGAAACTTTGGGATCCAAACAGAAGCCACAACTGTAAATAAAAGGGTCTTAGCACCAATAGTACAGCCTATGCCAGAAGCAATTGGCCCGGAATTCATTATTATGGATGAAAATGCTTTATCTCTAAGGGCTAAACTCCTACATGAATTTTTATAAGACCACAATGCCTAAATTCAATTGAACATTTATAGTATCAAATTGAAAGAATGATTTCAAGACGGATTATCGTCCCACAGACTCTTGATGAACTGCAAACAGCCCTTTTGAAGGAATGGGAAGTGCCTAATATCACAGTATAGCATAAAAATGCTACTAAGAAGTATGGACCGCCTTGCCTTCCCTTCTTCAAGCGTTCATCATAAGTTTTATAATGTTAAGAACAAGTGGAAGGGGCTTGAGCAGAACTGTATACCTGCCTCGTGACTTCATGGAAGTCACTGATGGTTCCCTGTTATTTTTAAGTAAGCAACCCTTCCAAGACCTCCCTCCTTCCCAGAATCTTATCCTTTTCTTATACATATATGTCTCAGCTTTAGCCCCAGACCCCAAGTAAACCTTCACAAAGAAATTGTAATAGTAATTCTACCCTGCTTCGAATGCATCTGCTTATGCAGCAAGAGGAGTAACTTGTAAATCTTGTACATTGTATTTTTTGTTCAAATATTTTGTAATCAATAAAGGGGTTTAAAAACAAAAAAAAAAATCTTCCCAGAATCTTATCCATTTCTTATACATATATGTCTCAGCTTTAGCCCCTGACCCCACTCGTCCCTAGACATTCCACTGAGTATGCAGTAACGTAACTCTGAATATTTGTATATACCAGTGTTTTGCTTGTACTCCATAACAAAGCTTTTCTTTTAAAAGACTCTCCTCTACAAAGATTATTTAACTATAGGTAAAAAGTGTAGGTCAAGTTGTCGTATGATATTTTGCATTTAGTTGGAGATTACTGGGCTAAGCATGGCTGTTAAATTATAATTTATTTTACAATAACTACCTCAGTATAAAATAAACATTATATAGTAACTTAAAAAAAAAGGATCATCTTAAAACCCTGGCTATATATACTCCAGGCAGATATTCTCTGACATTTTTAATTCGTAAGTGATTATTAATTTCACAACATTTTTTCTACAATATTTTCGACTCCCTGCAATACTTGGCAAACCCGGTGTTTAACACTATAACCCCGGCTCCGTTCCCCCATTGATGGCAGGACGCTGTCAAGGCTGGAACGCTTTAGTCTTAGGTTCTAGGTATAGGTTTTAGTTTGTAAGTTTTTCTCCCACTTTTTTAAACTGAGGTGAGCCCCATCACCTTGTAATGTATTTATGTCTTTTCCTTTTAACTTCAATCTTATATAGGTAACCCAACCTCCTTCAAATGCATCTGCGCATAGCAGAATGAGGAGAAAAAATTGTCAATTCTTTGTTCATATTTTTACATATTGTATAAAAATTAAAGGGGTTTAGGGAAAGAAAAAAAAAATCTACAATATTCTGTACATAGAGTATCCCCCCCCCCCCAATAATGGCACACACCATTTTTCCCTTGAAACTTCTGTTATAAGAATAACATAAGAAACTTCCCTTTCAAGGGGATAATGGGGTAGTTATGAACAACGAATTTAGCTACAACGGAGTAGTTTCTTTTGAAGCTCCTATAGAGAATGCGCTAGTGGTTTAAAACGTAGAGGGGGGTAACAGCTGGGGTCGCAACAGGCACTCCTGTGCATTTTCAACTGGCGCCAGTAAGCATTCGTGAGCCTCCACCATGCCTAGGAAGTGGACAGGAAAGGAGATCTTGAAGTTCCTCGAGTTTTATGAGCAGTACCCGTGCCTGTGGGACTACAAAAACCCATCCTATAAAGACCAGATCGAGAGGCATGTAGCATTAAACGAAATCATAGAGGCTATGTCGCCGTACGTTGACGATTTAAACACAGTAGCCGCTGTCAAAATGAAAATACGCACAATTCGGAACACATACGCTTTAGAACGTCATAAAGTTGTCAAATCGACTTTGTCTGGGGGCTCGTCAACAAACGGAAACATTTATGAACCGACCGTGAGCTGGTATCCTGTCGCAGACCGCTTCCTCAGAAGAATTGTAGCATCAAGGGACACTATTACTCCAGTGGTAA